>VZTZ01042582.1:1558456-1922802 GCA_013400955.1 Drymodes brunneopygia | reverse complement strand
TCATAGAATCATAGAACATCCTGGGTTCAAAGTAACCCTCAAGGATTGAATCCAACTTCTTAGATACATTAAATGCCATCTGCATTACTCTCTGATGCCCAGAATTTTTCAGAGATATGGATACAGCCTTGTTTGTTTGGGGGTTTTTCTCTGCTAAAATATGAAGATATGTGCTCATGGTACCAATTCAATTTGAGGGTTAGTTCCTTACAGACTGTGCCTGGCATCAGCAAGGGTTCAGTGCATGTCTTCACTTACAGAGCAAGATTTACAAGCAATGAAGTGACAATTCAGAGCTCTGTGTTCACTTGGACTGCAGAAAGAAGGAGACAGAAAGCAAAGAATCTCCGTGAGTCCCTCCCTCCTCAGGAAATCACACACAGACCATGAGGTGCAGTGAAAGAGGACAACAAGACCCTGTGGCCTTTGGCTGGAAATGACATTCCAGCAGGAACTCCTCATTTTCTCAAGGGCTGTATAAAGTAGGCTAGTTTGTCTATGATGGATGGGACAAGCACCTTTAAACTTCACCAGTGGAATCTGAGAGTTATGCATGAGCATGGTGATCAAAAAAAAAAAAAAAAAGACAGCAAGTGCTGAAATTGTTTGTTTAAGGACATTGCTGTCACTCTTCAGAAATTCTGGAGAAATGCCTATGGAGGCTGGCTGAGCTGTAGCTGATGCTGTTAGGGAAATGTGGAGAGGGCAAGGAGACCCCCAAGGTACTGTCAAGCCCTGTGATTCTGTAGTTGCTATTCTTAATTAAGTAGTTCCCTCCCCTGGTGCTGTCCACAGGGTTTCTGTCATCTGTAATGAGTATGATTCCGTTTTTGTGTCATTCAACTCTTCCAAAACACCACAAGCTTTTAAACTGCAATTTGAACTCTAAAATTGCAGGAAGTATAAATAAAAGGAATAGCTCTGTACAAAGAACTCTATTTCATATTATCTGTACCCATGGAAATCCAGCTAATTTTCCAGACTTTTTTCAGTCTGCCAGGGAGTAGGAAGTAAAAAACACCATGAAAACATTAAAAAGATAGAATTGTATTTGAGTACTTTGATGTGGGAATAAGGAAGAGTTGAAAACAATTTAAGAAGTAAGAGGCTTTCAGTAACTGAGTCCTACAGACTTTGGGTACACATAGTATTGATAGAGACAGATACTCTCTGAAACAGCTGAAAACAAGAATTAAAAGGATCCTATCTGATATATAAGGTATTTTACTGGCTAGTCTAATTCTCCATAACTTCCTGTTCAGAGTTATTATGCTGGATTTTGGCATCCCTCAAAGCTCCTTCAGTCAGTTCAGGGAGAACCTATACAGAAATATTTCATCATAATATCCACATTTAAAATACACCCCATAGATGCAAAAGAACAACCCTCCTCCAAAATCATAAGCCTCATTATTGGTCCTTTTTTTTTTTTTTTTTAAATTTTAGGTAACTTACTTATAGCTTTCCTTGTACTTCTTGGAGTCTCCATCCTTTTGCTGCACTCCTCTGAAGCAGCACCTCTGGGGACAGTTCCCTCTCACAGCACTTGTTCGTGGAGCTCCCCAAAGGCTCATCCCAGATCTAATCTTGCTCTCTGAAACTTGCTGCTACAAGACCATGTAGGTGGTTTTGTTAATTCAGAAGGGCCTCATTTCCCTTCCTCTGAGACTCAACTGTTGGCTTATTAGGTCAGGAGACATCTCCTCTCCTGATGGAGTAATTAACTGCTCCTTGTCCCAGGGAAGGTGACGCTTCCTGTCCCCTCCCCTTCGCGGAGTCACCGAGCTCCTCTCAGGGTGAAGTGTCCTTTCCAATGAACTTTTGTATTTTACATCAAGCTGTACAAATAAACACACTTGACCCAGCACTGCAATGGAGTTTCAATGTTCACAGGTTATTGTCTGTTTCTGGCTGACATGGAAGCAATTAACCACCCCGGGGTGACCTCAGGGTGACTGACCTCAGCGTTTTTCTCTTTTGTGGGCTGTGACAATTGTTCTGATAACAATGATGCTGAAAAAATAGGGTGTGATACAGTAATATGTGACAAGATCCAGGTTGTCATATTGTATTTATGGGATATGGCTATTTAAACAGACAATGTGATTGCTACTTTTCAATTACATTTTCATTATGGTAAATGATTTGCTGTTTCATTTACTGCTAATGTGCTTGTTAACCTAAATTATTTTATTCCTTCAGTAAAATATTAATAAAAAAAATCTTTCTAAAAGTCTACTTTTAAAAGATATGTGAGAAGAAAATTCCTTAAGCTGTTTTCAAATATTGAAATGTTATTTACATATTAAATCACTTAGAGCAGTAGACACAAATTGTAATGGATGTATGAATTTTTTAGTACAAAAAAAAGATTTGCCCTGCTGATCATAGACCCTTAAAAGTAATTTAATATTGTTTATTTCAATTTTGATATTCCTTAAAGGACACTGCTGTCCAGTCAGATGTGCTTAATTAGAATTTTTCAGTGACAATGTGCAGTTCAATCCTTTAAGACTTGTTAATTTTGCAACAAAATGGATGAGAACTGTCATACAGTTTGCCAGATATTCTTAAAACTGAGTAGACAATATTTTGGTCAGGATTATGGACAGCTGTAACTGTCCAGCGTGACTCAGTCTGGGAAATAACCAGCTAAGAATTTTGTTGGTCTGAAGAAGTGGGGCCAAACCCAACGGTGGTGATGGTGGTCCTTCACCCCAAGAGTCCTTCAGTGGGACACAGTGATGTGTAATCCCAATTTCCCTCACTCCTTCCATGCCTGACTTTGCTTTCCAACTGCTGCCACCCTACTCGGGGATTACTCTGAGCTCTTGCACTTGCTGTGTCCCCGTGCCCTTGCATATTTAATCATAATTGGAAGTCAAGTGACTTTTACGAGACATGAATGTTAATTACCTTTCAGATTGCTGGAGAGGGTGCTTTGTCTGGAGTTGGTCTGATTGTGGTAATTAATTAGTTGTGCGAGGTCAGCCTCCTGTCTTGCACAGTTCATTGAGCAGCGTCTTTTCAAATATTTATAAAGATGTTTTAGTACCTATCACTGAAAGCTACATTAATGTTTTAATTTAAGCAGAAAAAAGACACAGCTTAATCCTGTCAGACACAACTGTGGTAGTATATATATACATAATAGCAATCTCAAATTAGGCATTATGTTTTATTTTATTCATGTTCATTAAGAAAAAGGGAGAAATCTATCTGATCCTGCAATGTAGGAAACAAACTAGAAAAAATGAACGAAAGTTAAATCTCCAGAAAAATTTACATTAAAATACTTTTCAGGGCAATGAACTACTAGGATTTCAGGAATTTCAAGATGATTAAAATAGCTGAATATATGCAGAAAATCATCACAGATCTTCCACAGAGGCTTAACATCTTCTGAAAAGTGTCAGATAAGACACATCAGGGCAGAACAAGTTCTGAACCCAATCATGCACACGCACACAAATCCCAAAGAAGGTCACTCTCTATGACAGACCAATTTTCAAACTGCCTGTTGAACTACCAAGCCCTACAGGGCAGATAGGTTTTGTTTGTACCACCATGGCTCACCACAGCCAGTGGAAAGGGCACCAAAAGTCCATGGCACCTCCAGCCCTGGGGAGCTCACACATGTACACAAAGTACACAAAGTAGTTAATGTCATATCTTTCACCAAGTGTGCAAATTTCTGTTGTGCAGCTCTGGGGATACCTGGCCACACTCTCTGAATGCATGAAGGAAAGGCAGTGTGAGATCTTCACAGCACAGCCTGAGGGCTGAGGTGGCAGGCAGAAAGCTCCACCTGATGCTCCCTGCTGCATTTTTCTCACACCCAGCAACCTTGTGCTCTTTAGAGCTTCATTTCTGCTTTTCTGTAGACCAGGACTCCACTCCTGGGGTACCCTATTAGCTGTGTGGGGGATGCCAAAACCTCAGTCATCAATGGAATTATAACCCTGTTCTAAGAATGGCTGCTGCTCTTTGGACACAGCAATTCCATCGTGGCTCCTGCCCTGATCTGGGTGCTGATCTGCCACAGAGCTCAGACAGCAGCTCACACACACACACAGGGTACCAGATCTAAACATCAGCAGGTGCAAACCCATTTCAAGTGCAATCCTTGCCACCCCCCTGAGTTATTCAGGTGCCTGGACACTCACCTGTTGAGCAGCTCATCTCTTCAGCAAGTGTTTTCATGCATCTACACAAACTTACCTTATTCTGATTATCACTAATGAATCATCAAACACCAACCCATGGGGCAGAATGCTGCTTTCCATTACCATGTTACAAACACAGTGAGAAACTGTTGGACTACACAGTTTTTTTCCTGAAATCTTCAGAGGTGCCAACCATTGTAACATTCAAAATTGTTTATTTAAGAAATATTTTAAGAAAAACTCAGTGGCCAGCTTCTATATTCCTTTTTTTTTTCTTTCCAGCATAAACAGATACTTTAAAAGAGCTTTACCAGTAATCCTAAATTAATATTTCATTTGAGTTTCCATGGCAGTTTCAGACTTTCCTTTCTCCTCACCTGTGAAAATAATTTTTTACTCAGAGTAACTACAGATGAGTTCTGATACTATACACACTGTGTATATGTACACAATGGTATAACGTGGTATTTTAAAGTTTTTTTAATCAAAAACTGGATCATTAGTAGGCTTAGTAGCAGTAGTGGAGGTCAGCAGTATCATTATCTTCTTTCCAGGGAAAACTCACTGAACCTCCTTTGAGGCCTGCAGTCAGTTCCCTCTATACAGGTTTCACTTGGAACGTCCCTGTCAGAGGTCACGAGAGGCACAACACACACTCAGTGATGTGCAGCTGGCACAGGGAAGCAAAAAGATTCCTTCAGTTTTTTTTCCTCCTTTTCGTCACCTTAAAATATGGGCACTAAATGAGAAACCCTTACTTCCATGAGATCTGTATTTCACATGTGGAGATGGTAAGCACGATAAATTAGTGACCCAGGAGGGTAAATTATCCTTCCCTCCATCAGCCATCCTTCTGTCCATCTAGGACTTGAAAAATTCCAAATGCCTCACCTTTTGCAGAGATGCCCAGGGCTGGACAGACAAGATTCATTGTTGGTCTGCTTGTTCCACATGAAAAATGTCTTCACTTTGAAGGCTGACAACCCTGAGGACCCTTTATCATCACTGACATTGCTTCTCTATATCATCTTCTCATCCTCCAAAAAGGGGATGCATGAGAAGATACTCGGTTCTATTCTGATACATCAGGCACTTTCACAAATTTTCTGAAATGTTTACACAAAATTCAATTAATATATGTGACTGCACTGATTCTGATAAAAATAAAACAACTGCTGCTATATTAGGAGTTTCTCAAACATCTCACTGCTAGGTAATAGACTGGGGTAGGAATTTTAAAGGCATTCCACTACAGAGCTTTCCTTCTGCAAACATCAAACACCATGACTGTCTTAGAAACGAGAAAGAAATAATTAGAAAATGCACAGCAAAATAAATATTCTCAAAATAAATATTCTCAAATGTGCTTCTTGGTGTGTTTATCAACAGAACTGCACTGATGTCTCAGTAGTGTGGAGTGACTAATCAGAGCACTACCAAGAGCATCACCCATCTCAATTTGCCATTTAAAACTTTTGTTCTCATCATTTAGAGTTTATGCAAACTCTTGCACAGAGCAAGAGGCCAATCACAAGGCAGAGACTCCACTGTGCTATTATGTAAATAAACTAGAATAATCTCTGTGGGGAAATAAAAAATCCATTAGACAGAACTATAAAATAAAAAAAGGAACAAATCCTTTTTTTTTTTTCATGTTTTGCATAGAGATTCAGCAATGAATGGAAATCCAGCAAAGAATTTTAGAACCTAGTTTGTGATGGAGCACATCACGCCCCCCCTTCAAACTTAGGTGCATTTTTGCTGTTTGATGAATGAAAATGTGGGTATTCCTTAGCCTAAGGGCACAAAGTCAGTGGACAGTTCCATTTCCCTAAATAATTTTAACACCTGATATTTATGGAACCCACAAATTGCTTCACATTGCTAAGAAAAACCATTGGCACGGTGGAAGAGAAATATTATCCTGATGAATTCTGTGGAATTGCACAGAACTGGCATTTCACCTGAATGCTCACTGAATGCTTTCACAGGAAAGCAACCAGAAAAAGCCTTGCAACTGCACTCTGAAGGGATAGATGCTTCTATCAGTGATGCAGCCAATTTTTTTTACTTCCAAGCTTGTGTCAACCTAAAACACACATGAATTTGGTCCATTAATAACAGCAAAAAGGCTGAGGGAATGTAAATGTTAAACATTTTTCTTGCTCCTTGTAAAATTTTGTAGGATTTCCTGCCCAAAAACATTTCACTGAAATTGTAATTACATGTAAGTAATGAATCAGGTCTTTAACTTTTCATCCTTCAGTTCCTGTGGAGAACTTTGGTAAAGTAAGAAACAAACAACCCAAAATCCATTGTGGATTATAACACCTATGTGTAATTTAAAGATTATTAAGTATGGCAGTGGTAGAGCTCAATATCTCCATCAAAATTCTTCCTACATACTTATGATCTCATTCTGATCTAATATCCAATATTTGATATCTCCACTACCATCAACTGTGCATTTACAAGGAAATAAATTTATTTTTTGTAAAGTAATTAACTCTCAAGCAAGGATAAAGTAAATAAAATGTCTCACTGAAGGGAAACTGAGATATTACAAAAAGTAAAATTCCTCAGGCCTGTGTAAGAATTCATCATTTCAAACTCATGCTACTTCTATACCCACTAGATAAAATTTAGATCTACCTGAGTTTTGAAGATAAGAGATTCTCTGCCAGAAAATGAATGGTAAAGTTTATGAAATGTCCAACTACTTACACCACATAACAACTGTAATTGTGAAAAAAAAAATAAAAGTGAGGGCCTAATCCACCTCTGGTGATGTCAGCAGAACAAAGGCAGAACCTGTGGAATCGTAGCTGTGTGGTATGAAACTATTTAATACAGTATTTGTATAGAAAAAATAATAGCTTTAAAATTCTATTGACATCAATATACAGCTATACACCTAAGTCATCCAAACACGTGCAGGGCTGCAAAAACATTCAAATAGAATTGGTATAAAAAGCAAAAATTTTCATTAAGAAAAGGGATTTAGCTATTTGTACAAAGTAATGTTCTTTCGGCCCAATTTGCTCTTCCTTTAGCTCTCATTCTATAAGTTAAATTTAAAAATTAGTCAACACACTGAATTAAGTATGTAGATTTTCATTTAAATAAATCAGTCAACAATTTTTTTATAAAGTATTTAACACTTCATTGTAGAAACATAGGCAAAATGACTATTATAACCAAAATGAAAAATACTGTTCAATTTAAAAAAATGTACTTAAACAAGAACCTGAAAAAGTTTATGATATGCATAACATTGTTCAAGCAAAATTGCACTAGTATTACATAAATCAAGAGTTTTATAAAGGCCCCAATATGGCAAAGTTTAGAAATAGGTAGTATGCATGCACAATAGTACAACAAAAATCTCTTATAAAACAGCAGTTATTTCTGTAATGCTTGTACAAAGGGAATAAAGAGCAACCACAAACATATTTAATCTGTTAGGTTAATATATTATGATAGCTAAAAGTCAGTCATGTCTAGCAGAGGAAGGAAGAGTCCTCCACAGAATATGTGTGAATACGTCTTTTGTGCCTTTAAAGTTATGTATAAAAGACTTTGATTCAGTTCAAACCTGAAAGTAATTGTATTCTTTATTTCCATCAAAATTAAAAAAGGTGAGTCGGATTTTGCCTCGTAGCAACAACAGAAAACAGACCAGGTCAGAGAAGTGCTGGAAACTGATACTGATGCTTTTCACTTTTGGTACTTGGACTTTGATATTGAACCCAGACTACTTGGGCTTTGCTAAGGTTTAACTAACATGCAGCTCGGTTCCTTTTACCTCCACAATACCATAGTTCATCTTAATTTAAAGAAACTGCTGTGTTTTGAATCCTTTAATATCACTAAACAGGTGTGAGGGGATTTTTTTTTTTTTTGTGATTGTCAGAACCGAATGCTGTGATCATCTGAGTGTGCTTAAGGTTTGGGGTCTGGCTTTTCCCCTACTGCTTGGGAAGTGTCAGGGAGTTATTAATCCATAAGTTCTGCATGTGAATAAGTGAATAAACATGTAAAGCATGTGTAGGCAATGCCCTCTTGTGCTCTAGGGTGGCTACTGTCCTACAGGACTGTTGGTGTTCATATGCTTTGTCCCACAGCAAGTAAGGTTTCAGCTTCCAAGATATATCTATGTTCTATAAGGTTTTAATAAATACAAAGCTTGTTTACATGGTATATATGTTTAGTATATCATGTACAGTCACTGAATTTCTGAAACATAATCATCGTGTTCATGCAGATCATTAGATGTTCCACTTCTATTGTCTTGTTTACTTCTTGGCAACCTAAAGCTAATTTAAAAGCAAGTTATGTTTGTTTGTGAGAAGTTATCTAGCTTCATCAGGATCTGAAGAGAAGTTCTAATGGGCACAAAGAAGAGAGTAGACCATTCAATCATTCTTTCACCATTTAAAGTAAACAAAATTACACACTGTACTACAGCTTCCAGACTACATAATGAAAAAGTGCAGATACCATCTTCATCGATTAAGTAGAACCAAAAAAGTTCATAGAAAATAGATTGCTCATTTTCACGCTACAAACGAATATGTTGTTTGCCATTTTAACAAATTTAAAGGTGTGTTATTTCAGCAGCATTGTTGTAAATTGTACCGTAGTGCAGTTTCTTTTTCATAAAAATACCTTACAAATGGTCAGTCAAAAGTCATCAGCAAAAGAAAAACCCAGAAAACAATCAACCAAACAAAAAACAGAGGTAATGCTGATGCCAAAACAATTATAATACTGTTGGTACATAGAAAAGTAATCCTTATATTTTATACATTTATACAGAGTATAAAAGGTAACAGCAGATTATGCCACAGTCTCCCTTATCCCAATATCTATTTTCTTTGGAAGAAGTTCTCTTCTTTCATCAACACTTGCTAAGGAGTTTCGACAGTTTTGTCCATCCACGTATAACTTTGCATATACTGGATTGGCGTAATTTGTTGGCTGCAGAGAAATGGAGCAAACATTAGATCAGTCAGATTGAATCAAAATCAGCACTTATGGAGATGGAAATGACTTTGTTAAAGCAAGAACAAGTACACATAAAATACAACAGGACATATTTAATAGATACCTGGACGTCTGCAAACCTGATGATGAGTTAATTATTTAGTTGGAAATTAAATTCACGATGAGACATGCTATTAAAGTAACCAATGGCATGACATGCAGCATATTATGATATTAAAACCATAAAAACGACAACGAAAATTAAAATGAAAAACCTTGAAAAAAATGTCTCTGAGGTTGACTTGTCCACCTTATTACACTGGAAGATTTCAGAATAGGTATGAAGGAGTTTATAGAGAAGGTGCACTGTGAGACCATGTGACAAGTTCAACAGTAGAAAACTGCAGCCAGCAGTTTCCATATATTACCTGTTCTAAGACATCAGCATCCCATCAATAGCTGACCATGTTTTCGAATTCTGTGGCCCAAATACACAACATGATTTGACCAAAAAATTCAAGACTTTCATAATGTAAAGTAAACTTAAATAATAAACCAGCATTACTGTTAATATATCATAGTAGTTACTAATTGAGAAGTCTTTTCTCAACAATTTTGGTGGTTTGGACTGCAAAGAAAAACATCTGTTGAAATGAGTGGCACTTCAGCACAGGACAAGTCCAGTTTTGATGCTGCAAAGCACTTCATTGTGTGAGAAATCCCCTGAGTCTCCACTGCTCCCTTCATACTTTGTGCCTTTATTGTCTCAAAAGAACTTTGCTATTCAATTAAAGTTCAGCTTTCACCCATGATAACAGGAAAGGGCACCTTGTGGTTAAAATCCTCCTCTTTTTATAACTAATTTATCAGCACTGCTCTGCTTACACAGATACTGAGTGGAACCAGCAAGTTCTCAAAAAGGGCAATTAATTTGTTTGGTGTACTAAGAAGAGGCTAAACTTTGAATTGTCCAAACCAGAATTGGATAGGTTTTCCTGACTTGAAAGTATCCTGAGTATATCCTGGGAAACAAGGAATGAAGGATGACTTTAGTCTTAGTTCTTCCCTTCCCTGTTGATCAGCTCTGTTTCTGAGCCCAGGATTCAGATATTCCTCAGGCTGGCCAGCTACAGCAGCTGCTCAATTACTGAGTTAAAAGCTGCCCATTCCATCTATTACAGATGACAAAGTGATTGCCTCGGTCCAGACTTTCCTGGAATGGAGGCAGAACAAGGAGAGTCACATTTATTTAATTAAAGAAAAAGAAAAAAAAGAAAAAAAAGGTAAAGCTACTCTCAGTTCTGTATGTCTCCATAGATCTTTATATGTGTGGTCATGACTATAATCAGAAATTTAGGAAAACAGAAATTTAGTTCCATTTCAATTCCCAGGACTTTTTTCTTTCATTGACAGCCATTATTACAGGTGATAACCACAACAGAACAGAGACCCTTGGCATCTACGCAGTGCCTTCTTGAGTTATTAAAATTATATATAATAGTAGGGTCTCTCTCATGGTACCTCTTTGAGTGGTACTGATTGCACAAAGCAGTACATGAGGTACAGAAAGAAGCTGGATGTACCAGAATTTAAGAAAAAAATAAAAAAGATGGGCAAATATTCTGGCTTTCATCATCCATGGTTCTGTGCTCCATCAAAAAAATCACATCCCATAAAAACTATTAAACTTCCAAATACAACATATTACAATCATGCAAGAATGTGAATGGCACAAAAGATGGATATATACTGAGGCACATGAAAATGAGTGTTGTATTGATGTCCCTTTTGTATCTTAAATTTTAATGTTTGCAAACATCATGCTAAGCTGTAGTAAAAAAATCTGATGTTTTAGAGAAACTGTTTTGTGATGCAAATCCATTGAAATCTGAATAATTAAATATGCTTTGCAAATATTGAAGGAAATTGTTCTTTTTTTTATGTGCAAATTTCTCTAAAATAAAACCACTTTTTTCCATTATTTGGGACCATATTTCAGTTTGATAGACTTCACTAAATGCCTGTAATTACATATAAATTGCAAATATATCAGGATAATAGCTGTGAATGCCATGCTAAACTCATATAATGTTATGGCAAAGCATCACATTGCTTACTGTTTTTTATTCCTTTGCAAAGACACATTTGCAGTTTTAGATCACGTTACAATGATGGGTACAGGTGAAATTTTGAATGCAGATGGGGGCCCTTTATTTCAAATTGAAAATGTATTATTTACTGTCATTCTTCTTTCCATTAAAAGAAGACAAAAAAAATTAAAAACAGAAAATGCCTCTAGTCAAAAATGACAGACAAACTTTCTTTAGAAAGGGGCTGTGGTGGAATGGAATGGACTTGGATCATCATTTCTCACCCCTGTTGATAGTGGTCCTTTCAAGTCAGAGTTTAGGTAGATTGATGGAGCTGTGTGGGGAAGCTTGAATGCAGTGGACCCTCCCCCTATGTATCTGGCCTGTATAAACAGAAAGTTTTAGTTTCTGTGCTCATAGAGCATTTTCCATGTGTACTTATCAACCTTATTAAATAAACAGTGCACCAACTAAAACCATTACTTTAGAGTGATCTACATCTATAAAAATCTCCTTCCAGGTATTCCTCAACACGAAAAAATTCTTACATTCAACACGAGAATAAAATTCAGCATTTTACGACAATTTTCCACTAAGGATTAGGGCCAGACTTCACAAGGAGCATCGGCTCAGCCACTCTGCCTCCAGTGAGTAACTCCATTTTCATCTTCCCTCCTGCCCTGAGCACACAGCCTGTGTGATTGAGCAGTGCCACTGCTGGAGCTATCAGTAATCCCGTTATTGCCGTGTCAGAAGCGGCGCAGGGCGACGGCTGCCCTTTGGTGTGTGTCTGATTACGGAGCTCCGGCACGGATACCGCGGCACTGCCCCGCTCAGCCCGTGTCACATCACTCAGGGAGCTCAATCACCAGACTGGGGCTGCAGGACTGACAGCATCTCTTACAAGGAAATGATAATACTTGCTAGCTTTGTGCAAACATTTAATCTGTCTGCCCCGCCAGCAATCCCTCGAGCCTTGGGAAGTTTTCACATGTGAAATAAGTCAGTCTCATATGTATGCATGCACTCTTTCATGCTTCAAACAGAGGCTGGACAATATGTTTCCAATTTTCAATATTTGCCACTAGGCTAAAAGGACACATTGTTTTTTGGCAGCTCACAGACAGGTCTGCCTTGACAAAAAAACCCCTAATCATTTTGTAGTTAATTTCTATTTTGATAAAATACAGGCACTATGAAAAATGACCATCACACAGCATCAGACTATAAAACAGCTGTTAATATATACATGACATTTATTCTAATGAAATCTAACTTGGTTTTATATTCATTAACTAAGTCTAAATGTCATTGTTCTACATTTCTATTCATTACATTTAAAGACAAAACCTTTGCAAGACATAAAATAAGTAGTGACTTTGCCACTAGAAAGAGAAAAGAAATTACCTTTTCTGCATTTAGAGTAAAATCTGAGGCTAAAAGACCACCTTCACTGTGGTCATGGCCCACCTCATACATGTTATATGATGGGTTGCCAATTTCTACATTGATTCCTCCATTTATCATGGGTTGCCTTCTGATAGTTTTTGTCCTGTAATACATAAACATACAAAAAAAAAAAGAAGCCAGTGAACTTTTCAAGCAAATGGTTGGATATTTTGTTTCTCTTTAATCTCTAAGACCAAGTGGATGAAAAAGCGTTTCCTGCAGAGACAATCATAAAATCCTTCCATTTCCCAAGCAAAGTAGCAATCTGAGCCTATGTATAGATCTCACAGAAGCTGGAAGCAGAATTGCAGAATTTTATTGTTTTTCTCAGTTTGGCTGTAGTGGTATGAATCCATACAAAGTGCTAACTCGCTGTCTACAACCCTGACTTCATCCAATTATTCCCAGATTTCTCTCATTTTCAAGGAAAGCCTTGTAAACTCCTCACAGATTCCCTGCAGGAATGAAGCTGGAGCAAACATGAGCCATGTCCCCTTGCTCACTCCTTTCACTTCTATTTCAAACCAGTTGCCCAAAGTCAGTTGTAAACTGAGGACAAGCAAATGGTTTCATCATGCTGCATTAAAAATGTATGAACTCCTCGTTGTTCCAGTTTGTATTCCCTGCCAGTGGTTGTTGGAACACTGAAGTTCAACTTGAATGTTCTTTCAAGCCTTAATAAAAGACAGAGCCTTATTTTTAACCTTGAATTAGGTATCAGTAAAGATAAGTGATTGAGTTGAATTGTTTCTGTTGCTGAATTCATTTCTTTTAGCTAAGGAGGTGATTTCAGCCTGAGCAATTGAAATAACCTCAAGAGGGTAATTTTTTCCCAATGCAATATGTTCTCTAGAATTACAAGGGAATAATAGGGAGGTCATAGACAGGATGATAACAGTCGAGTCCTCTTGTTGGCCGAGTAAGATGCAGTCAGTGTCTGAAATCCAATATACTAAATGATCTGTATTTTTCAGAAATGTCATTGAAAAAGTATTTCCTAAAATAGGCACTTAACAGTAGCATGCAAGTGTTGAACAACTACACCTGGTTTAATACTTGACAGTCTCCTCTGAAGAGATAAAATAACTCTAAAATACATTTTCAAATACAGTTTTAAGAAGAAAGTCCTTTATTGAGGCTAGTTCTATTTCTCTACTGAAAATCTATTATTTAACAGGTGATTCTCAGTAACCAAAATAATTTACAGAGCAGCAACTGGTTTCAGGATTTGACTATGACTAAACTTGGTGTTTTAGGTGCAGCAGCACATAATGACATCCATGGAGCCTGGCAGGGTCAGCATTGCTAACAGTATGGTCAGGAAATGTATTTATCTTGTTGGCTTTACAAAAAGGTTTTAAAATATTGATGCTCACTAGTTCATAGCAGAGTTTGCAGGGGAGATGCTGTGTGTGATGCCAGATTTAAGTAACTTAAAAGATCCTTTCAGCCTGGAGCACCGAAATAGTCTCGGAAATGGCCACGTTTGCAGAAACAGCAGATTCATCACTTATTTCTAAAGGGCTTAACAAAGAGACATTATTTTGGTTTCAGATATGGGGTAACAAGCCCCAGGAGAGAGGAAGACAGCTGCTCAAGGCCAGCAAGCAGGACAGCTACAGGCCTGAAATAAATGGTTTGCCCTCTGATTCCCACTTCACCTTCCCTAGTGGGCCATGTCCTTCTAACCAGGAATCTTCCTTTGCTAAATCTGCATCACCATCAACATTATGTTCTTTCCTCTGAACACATGAATGGGAACAGCTCTCTCAGGTGTCTCATACAGCAGGAACACTCCTGCCTCCCCTGGCCACCAAACACAGCCTTGGAAAAGATGCCCAAAGTCAAAAAGTCAAATACAAGTCCTCAAGTTCATTATCAGCTCTAAGGCAGCCAAATTCGAGAGGACAAAATATTCCCTACTCAGTGCTGGAATTTGGCTTCCTGTGCAAGACACTAAAGGAACACAGTAATGAGGAAAAGGTTTGGGACTCTACAGTAATTATTTTGAGTATTGTTTACATCTTCAATGTAACTCAAAGATGTAAACAATACTCACAATTTCAGTATGTGGTTTCAATGAAATACATTAATTCTGCTAAGTTCTCTAAGTCTCTGAATGAAGTTATTAACACTTATACAGCCTTGTCAGGATTAAGCAAAGTGGGTAAGAGCTACAATTTTTTACCTACTGCATGTGAAACATAAATATCAATAATAGACATGGTTGTTCCAGCAAGAACCAAAATGTAACGGATTCACTGCCTCCAGAAACAAGAGGCATTTGGGTCATTTGTTGTGTTGCTTGTTTCTCTCATAAAGTGATTTTTTTGTATATCAGAAAGATGAAAATACTTAAAAGATTATTTTTTAACTTCATAAACCAATATAAAATTACTTACCTTCGTTTTCTTTTGCAAAGAAATAGTCCAATTACAAGAGTAGTGATCAAAGTCACCAGTAGAACAAGAGGAACAATGATTGCTATGCTTCCTAAAACAGAAGGAAAAATCATTGAATAATCATGGCTTCACAGCTGTAAAACAGTTAAATTAATTAAAAGAGAATAATTTCCCACACCAACAATGCAATTTTGTGTGATGAGCTTCACTCATCAATTTGAGATTTTAATGCTGATCAATGACAAACCCAACTTCATTACAGATAATACTGTACACACAAGTAATTTTATAAACAATTAGGAGTTTCCTCTTTCTGGATACCAATATACTTTGGACTAATTCCCTACCCTCATTTGCAGCAACACTCCATGAAAATGTGTAGAATTGCTGAACAATTTGGATTGGAGTGGCCCTGACTACCACCAGGATCTTCAGCAGTTTAGGTCACACAATTATTAATTTAAAATATTCAGTAGGCTTGGCTCTGGTTGAAGAATTAATTAGTATTTACAGGTATCTATTATCTTTATTTGTGGGGAAATAAAAAGCAGTGAGCAATCCTCATTTCTAGGTGGTTGGTGCATCCCTGCATTTTGCTGCATTTTACTGCATTGTACTTGAGAGCCAACAATTTTGTTATGTTGATATAGGCAATCACAAAAACTACAATAATGCTTAATGCAGCAGAAAAACAGTGCCCAGATCAGACAGCAATGTTAAAGGAGAGGAGGGAACAGGGAAGAAGAAAATGGGCTTCACATTATTTTGGCAGATAATTTCACTGAAATGAGACTGTCTGCAAAAATAAGATCAGCAACTGTACCCTTATTTCTGAGCCTTACTTTAAGTACCTGCTCGTAAAGAAATACATGCAACAAATAATTTTATGTTATAAATACAGGACTTATAAAACCAGGACTCCAGCATAAAGCCAGTGTGGAGTGGCATGTATGTTCCTTAATATCACAATCCTTAACTGGTAGAAAACAAAAATATTGCTGGTTGTTTCATTGGCTACATTTATTGATTTATTGAAAAAAAAAAATCAGCTGCTAGCAGTGTCTGCTCTACATTAAGCACAGTCTAAATAAAGAATGGAAAAATGCTTTGAATTCTGCCTGAAGGCTTTCTGCCTGAAAGCCAAGTGAGGCTGTCAGAGAGACGAAATGAAGCACTGAATAAAAACTTGAAGCATCCTGAGTTCACTTAAGCTTGTGAAGATTCAGCACGTAAAGGATATGACAACAAGGCTCTTTTAAGAAAACATTTGATAAATAACTGGGTGAAGTTCTACTTAGGTGCCAAAAAAAAAAAAGTTTAAATTTGTCTTGGCATGTAAACATTCAGGAAAAAAATCCTGAAAAACCCACCAGGCATGAGTTGCCCTTTGGTAGCCATGGTACCACCTGCGGTCTAGGAGAAGCCCATTCCCCAAACTGTAGCTGTGATTCCCTCAAAATGGAGCAGTGATCCAGGTTTTGCCTGCTCTTTTTGCCTCTTTCCAGCTTGTGAGTGTTCTTTCCCTCGTGTGGATGGCTGGGAAGGTTTCATGCAAGCACCAAGCTGACCTGAATAGCAGGCAGCTCATTGTGCTGCTCCAGTTGGGCTAAATGGGACCAAGGCAGGTACAGCAGGGCACACTCAGCACTCTGCAGGGAACCTTGTCCAGTTTAAGCTGCCAATAGTGCAGCAATGCCATCCTTTTATGCTTACAGACATGTTTAAAAAAAATTCAGCAGGAGCTATTCTTACTTTCAGGATGATTTTCACAGTAGGTAAAACTCAGGCCTCTGCAGACGGCCAATACAAAAGTTATGCACTACTTACAGCTCTATTTTTGGTGCTTTCAGTAGGATTTAAATGGTCAGAGGTCTCCCACTTGTTCCCTGCACAGGGCTGATATGGCCAAATGCTTGTCACTTGATATGCTTTCCTTAAGAAAAGTGCAGCTAGCCTTGGAGAAGGGAGTGATGGACTAAGAACTGCAAATAACCAGCTCGTGCAACACCAAGTGGCAATCAAAAATTAAAAAAAAAATCTATATTTGGGCTTTTTTTTTTAAGGAAAAAGATACAGGTAATGAGCATTTTTCACGACACAAATTCACATTTTAAAATATCACAAGACTCAGATTTTTAAAGTGAGCCAAATTTGACAAGTGATAGCAGTTGTTGGAAGTACTTACTGGTGCTGATGTTGTCAGACTTGCTGCTTTTGGGAGCTGGCCTCTCACACTGTGTGCCTGACCAGTTGGCTGAACATCTGAAAGGATCCAATTATGATGGGAAAGTTAATAAATGTCAGCTATTAACACAGCAACCCATGAAAGAGACCACCAGCATCTTCTCAAGAGCTACACAAATGGCAACAGTGCTTCTACAAAACCAACAGGAAGCCTCATGGAAGGAGCCAGCAGGACTCTGCCATGGCACTGGTGACATTCAGAGCAGGGTTCAGTTTAAAACTACACCTTCGTATATTTGGTTCCTGTTACTATCACTGAAACCTTCATTCCAGAGTTCTCTTCTAATTTCTCAAATAATAAAACAAGTTTAACCAAAGGTATATGAACATGTTACCTTTTTAACCAGAACTTTGTAACCAGATATTTATTTGCAGAAATACATCCGTGTGTGTGTGTGTGTGTAAGCAGGCATGAGAGTCAAAGAATAAAGAGTTGTCCTAAAGGGACAGGAGCATGTCCTGGCCTCAGAAAACCCTAAATCCTGTTTATATTCAGAGTATGTGCTCCAAGAGCCTGGTGCCTGGATTATACACAGCTATCCTGCTATAATTTCCTTGTGTGAATATCAATATGCAAACGTTTCTTCAATTGGGATTCAGAACACTCTCCATGCATACAAGGAAACACAAGGAGTCCATGGAAGCAGACTCAGCAAATCCATCAAAAAGGGAAACAAATACCTGAATGAAATTCAATTGCTTATTCAACCTGCTGTAAATATGATTAAGTTTACTATAGACCCTCAAACTCTGCATGTGGAAATGGCAGGAAGCAGTCACTTTTCATCTGTCTCTGTTGCATATTGTGCAATGAATCATGTTTTTTCCAAGTATTTTTGAATTATTTATGAATTTCAGCATGAGTTATCTTTAGGGAGGTGCAATAGAGCGTTACCCTCACACAGTTCCAAGAACTTCTGCTATCTGATGCCTTCCTAAGGATTTAATAAATTGCAAAGTTTAGAGTTGGACACGCTTAACAACTGATATTGTTCTATAATAGAAGAAGTTTTGGAAAGACACCAAATGTTCTAGACAAAACCAGAGCCATTCTTAGAGAAGAGCACAGGCAGCTTTGGTGGTGATGCTTTGGGCTCTCTTTTGGCTTTGCAGATCACTGCAGAACACTGGCTCGCTTCTGTCCTTGCTCCTAAGCCTATTCCAGCACAACCTCACATGCAGATAATTCTCTTTACTGGCTTTCATATTAAACTTGAACTTCTTTTGGGAAGTAAATTTCATTTTTTATAGGATACACTATGAAGGTGCTTAAGCTCTACAGAGGGTCTTTAGAAGCATTATTGATTTTTTAATATATTGATTATTATTGCTAGTTGATTCATAAATTGTCACAAACTAGCTAAATTGCCTTATAATTTTGAAGTCCTTCATGTTTATTGAAATAAGTTTGTTTATTTAAATAAATATGGTAAATACACACTCAGGTTTCCTCACTGCAAAGAACCCCCAATTCCTAATTACACACATGCTTCACAATTATATATTTTATAACTGAACCCAACTGACTTTTCCACCTGCTTACCATCACTTCAGCACACTGTAAGTCACAGGGAACATGACTTTAATCTTTCACAAGATGCATCTGTTCCTTTTCTTTCCAGATCTCTTTTTAGCAATTACATAAGATAGAAATGCTTGCACTGACAGCTTACCTTACTAAGATACTGCTCAAGAAACTTGCTTTTTAAAAATATCAATTTTCAACATACAGCTGCAAAATAAGTGTCTCCATTCTTGTAGAGAGACACTATATATCTTTATATTTAGAATATTCTACTCAGCTCCAAGCTGTTGGCACATGACAAACATTAAACAAAGTCTTTCTATTTCTTCCTGATATTTTGCATCATTCCTGCTCAGGATTCAGCTCATGTGATTTAAACTTGTGATGACAGGCAATTTGCATTTAATAATACACCACTGAAGGGGAAAAATTTATGTTGGAGCTAGACATATCTAACTTTGAGACTAAATTCTTATATTAAATGTTTCAAATGCTTCCACTGATATGAATCATGATGATAAATCTGTCCTAAAAACAGTTTAGAGAACATAAGACAGTGAGTAAAAGAATCACCACGAAGCATTAAAGTACAAGCTCATGAGAAAATAGTGTATAATGTACAGTTACATTCTTCAAAACCTTATAGCAGATATGATACCACAACAGCTGGTGAAGTATGCAGTAAACAGTGGAAAAAGTTAAGGCAAAAATATTAAAAGTTCTTTACCTATCTTGTCATTCTAATTGCAAAAATCAGCAATATTGAAGCATCTGAACATTTGATAGAAGTCTCATAAAAACACTGTTAGTTGCCACTACATTTTATTTTTTTTTTTCCAAATGCTTCATTTCTCCAATAAACTTCAAAGAAACTGAAGCTGGAAGGATGGCAGACATTTCCTTCTGCACTCTGAGGTGAAATGATTGCTCTTTGATGGTCCAGCAAGGTACTAAAGGCTTGTCTTGGGCAGACAGAGCAGAAAAAGCAATAAAGCCCAGGGGAAAGGGAAGTTTTCTGCAAGGGAATTCAACCCAGAAAATCAGCCATGAGCAGGGACATGGATAATGATGGGGTTGGGACATGGACAACTGTTCATGCAGGAACATGGGAAGTGAGCAGATCTCAACCAGTTTTAATTTCAGAAAGAAACTGTTCTTAATAACAACATTTTCTGGTATCAGGACATCTAAATTCAGACTGCTCAGTTCCTAGCATGAGAACTGACTTCAGGTTCAATTTCATGCACTTTAGTTTGTCCTTTTCCAAACTATTTGGTACCAGGACCTTTGTTCTGTGCCATTTTCATGGCTGTAGAGTCAGACAGGAATTTGCAGTACCAGCAAACAAAAAGGCATTAATGAAGCAGAACCACGTAAAGCCATTCATGGTGTTCATATCATCGCGAAATTACAACAATGAAACAACAATGAAAATGCCTAATTTGAGTCACACCCAGAGAAATCCAGATGGAAGCAGATGGGGAGGCTGACAGTGAAGGACAGGCTGGAGGCACTGCGTGGTGCAAGGTGCCACAGAGAACATCTCAGGGTGCAAATCTCCAGCTCCCAGCAGAGCCACAGAGAGATCAAAGAGCAGCAGCACCACAGGGGATGCCAATATGAAAACTGAGAGTGAGTGTAATAAATAAAGGTTGTACACGTTCTGCTGTCAAGGTCATTAGTGAAACTGCCACAGCTCTCTCTGTAATGATTAGTTCTACATTAACAAGGAGATGAGAGCTGGGTAAGTGCCTTCTGAGGTACAGAATGCCTGTGCCACTGGAATTATCTCTTTTGAGGAAAGAGCACTGCAAAGAGAGACATTTAAAAAACTTTCAATAGAGATTATGAGGGTGTTGCACTGGAAAAATGAAGGTATTTACATTTCTGAGATTAATCATGCTGTTGTTACAGAATCTATTCATGACAGAAAATGTCTCTCTCCTCTATTTCTGTATATAACCCTTAGAGGTCAGTGTGCTGAAACATTCCAAACTCAGTTATAGAGGCACTTGACCATTTCACTATGAAGTGTCTGAATAAATAGAAAAAAAAAGTAAAAAAAAAAAAAGGCTAATTTGATGGCAGTGTGCATTTTTTTTTTCAAAAAAATTGTTTCTTTTTTTTCTCCCTCTTTGTGCCACAGGCATTGTCATAAAAATATAATACAGCAGGCATAATATGCAGTTAAAAGAGCTTTTGTAGACAACTGCTTTCCAACTCAATACACCAGTGCAGATCCAAAAATGATAGCAGCATTGAAAGATGAGTCTGGAAGTGTAACAGAATCTGGAACAGTCCTTACAAAACAGAGGTGGAAGGGGAATTGAAAATGTTTCTCTTCATTATACAAGGTGTTTTTCTAACTTTGCTTTTCCTTTTAGTCATGACACAGCAACATATACTAAAAGACCTTAATGAAGGTATCCAACCTCACTGTTTTAAGAACAATTACATTAAAATTTCACTGGAACTTGTCTTATCATTAATATGAAAACTGTTTGTAAGACAAGAGAACATCTGGATTACAGTTATTTACTACCTACATTAAATTGCATTGAAAGAAAGAAATCAAAATCCCCTTTTCCCCCACAACTCTGTAGGATGCCAGAGGATGACAAAAGCCTTGCACTGAACTAAATCACTAAACTATTCCTTATAATAAATTTAGGAATGTTTCTACAAATATGCTTTTTTCTTAGAGGAAGCTGATATAATACAGCTAAACCCACTGATAAACCCTCTAAAGAACTTCCTTAACAAAGAAAGAGCAAAAATCCCACCCCAGGACTGATCAATAATTGCACATTCTGTTTCTTCCCCTCTATTGTAAGGTTTCATTATTTTCAAGTAATAACTTTTCCATAATCATTTTATACATGACCAGACCACATTTTAGTAGTTTTGTCTAATGAGCATCCCTTGACATCATAAAAGGAAAATAGTGTAGGAGCAAAGGGATAAAAAATTTATACTTGTTACCTGAAAATGAAATACAAATTACCTTGCAATCCAATAAATTCAGAATAGGAAAATTACATCATCCAAAAGCAGGCAAAACATAAAAAATTACTTTTGAGGAACACCAAAAAATTTAGTCACAATATACATGAAAAAAAAAAGTGACTTTACAAATGAATTTTAATTTGGGCATGACATTACTATGTACAAATCATCATTCCCAGTTGCTGCATGATGTTCACTGTAAATTAACAACTTCCAAGTGCAACTCAGCCTCATTCATCCCAAGGTAAGAAAAAGAAGAAACTGAGAGTCATTAACCACCATGCAATCAGCAATATGTGTACAGCACAGGGGCTATACAAGGATTAAAAATAACATACAGAAAATGTATAAAAAGCATGTCCAGGTGACTGCTGCTGTATCTGAAATTACACTGAGCAATAAAACAAAAGGAAAAGATATTGAAATGGTAAAACTAAAGAGGAATGAGAAGGGACTGGGTAAGTATGTAGATAAAAACTCCATGTTTTTCCCAAGCAGTGATGTAAAGCAGCAAATATTATGCGAGTTTTATCTGAAAAAATTTAAACTCATTTACAAAGGATATCTGCATTACAGCCTAGTTAGCAAATGCTCCATGAAATATATATATATATTCCTCTTTTCCAAGATCTTAAAATTTCCTCCTCTCACAACCACTCTTCAAACACCTGTTTGCATTTGGTTCTTGAACTAATACTAGTTTGTGGTACAAAGTAGATAAAAGATCTTTTATCATACAAAGGTATAACCTGCGGATTATGTTCAATTTCAAGATATTTATAACGAAGATATTTTTAGTTGAAAAAGGAAGCTCTCAAAGGACTGGCAGAATGCCGTGAATTCCTGTTGTAATTGCAATTGGGGAGCTCATTAAATATACCCCAGGAAATCATATGGAAAGCATTTATTGCAGGATACTTGATAAAATTTCCTGGTTTGTTCTGCCTCTCAGGGTTACAGGGCCTTCTCTTAGTCAGGCTTTTCCATCCTGCAATTGTTCTACACCTCAGTGGCTTTTTCTACTCAGCCTCCAAAAAATGCCAGTCAAGGCACGCTATGGTCCTTTTCTTGTCCACAGCTGGACCATGGATGTACCTGAACCTTTTTTTGAGCAGAGGTTTGCCATAGTGATGAGCTTTTTATTATAAACCTGCATGTAAATGCAGCACTTGCACAATCTGCACGTGTCCTTACATAAAAACTGTTCATATTTGCAGATTTTTCAACAGGGAAGGAATGTCAGGAGGAAGGTACAGCATCACAGGCACCTGAGCTCCTCCACAGAGAGGAATGAACTTTTTTTCTGAATTCTGTGACCTAAGCACACTCACACACACACAGATGTGCACACACAGGTGCTCACCCCCACACACTCCTCTCACAGGGTATCTTTCCAACCCACTGGCAACAAAACTGGCAAGAACAACTTGGTAACATTGGACCAGGTTTCCCAGAAAAGCTGTGGCTGCTCCATCCCTGGAAGTGTCCAGGCCAGGCTGGGTGGGGCTCTGAGCAGCCTGGGACAGTGGAAGGTGTCCCTGCCTGTGGCAAGGGGTTGGAACAAGATGAGCTTTAAGATCCCTTCCAATCAAAACCATTCTGTGTTTCTGTAAGAACAGCTCTCCTGCTTGTTTCACTCCTGCAGGAGTTATTTTTCCTATTTTATCCATGTCTACACTTCCAGGTTCAAACTTTGTTATCACCCCAAACCAATTCCTCAACTTGTTCTCTCCTCCATTGCTCACTATATTTGACCTGTTACTTCTCCAAAATTCTCCATTGAGAAATGAATTTAGTCTTTCTCCATCCTTCACTTTTCAGTTTTCTCTGTTATCAAACTTAGCTTGACTTTCTTTCAAGCTCCTCTATGATCTGTGCCTTGTCATTAACTCTCCAGGATGACTTCTTCATTACAGAGGAACTGATGTTTGTTCTAATACTGAAATACAACACACACTTGAATCCCTCTGAACAGTCAGCACGTGCAGCTACAGGCAACTGATGTAGTGCTGTACTTTGTCTTCTGATTTTTATAGTTCTATAATGCCTACTGTAAGGGGGTTATGATTTGATCTCATTTATTTGCAGATAATAATAATAGAGCACATCCATGTGTTGATTTAAATAACAATATTAATACAAATAAAAAGATGGAGTTATAGCAACATATAATTACGATGAAGGTATAAAAGAAACAAAGCTGAGAGAGAGCAATATTCTGTGTTAAAGATGCTGTAATAAAAACCCTGACTCTCCAACAACCAGAGCCACTCTTGAGTACTTGAAAGCTTTAATTCTTTCCAGCTCTCATCACTGGGATCATACAAGGTGCAATCTCTCTCTAAACCCTGCTTCTCTTGCAGGAGTATACATGCAGGTAGGTAATTAGTGAGAAGGAAACGATCCGATAAATAAAGGTATTTATCTTTAAATAATAGATGGAATGGAGAGTTTGTGAAATACACAGAAAAAGCATTTCTTGATTATTTCCCATATGAATCTGATGTCCTGATCATTCTTATTTTTTTAATTGATTTATGAACTTACTGGTGCAATCCAGACATATCTCACATGCTTCTACTGCTATGCCCATCACAGACCTCACCCAGTAGCAAGCAGTACCAAATAGATCCTTTAAAAATGTACTATGGGAATACTAAAATGACAGTAACTATATATATAAGATTATGTTCCTTTAAGACACCCTGATAGATTTTTCAGAAGAGGTCATTACCCCAAATTTTAACATTCTGAAATTCTCTCTCAACCTCTGTAATTGAGCAAGAACAATAATGTGGGGGGGAGGGGGAATAATAATCATCATATACCTAAAAATAATGCTAAGAATTAATAATCTAGATTACAAAGATGTCCAAAGAGAAATCACAGTATATTCTGCATATTTATAACCCTGACAGAGCATTCAGTGGAACTGGAAATGGCCTTCATTAAACCTTATTTTTGGTGGCTTATATGAAGCCACAGTAAGGCTGTAATTCATTCCTAAAATGGTTAGGTAAAAACCACAACTCCTCCTTCCAGAGTGCAGCTGATATTTAGGTCGTTTAGTGCATTCAACATTAAAAAGACACCTTGAGACAGGAAGATAAAACAGAAATGTATGCCAGTAGTACAAGTTGTTGAAAGGAGAGTCTGTTCTTACAGGCTTAGTGTTACTCTATAATTATGGCTTTAGGATTGCCCTTTGGAACAGCTAAACCTTATTCTCTATTGTCTTTACTGAATGATAATAAGGGCTTGTTATGTACAAAGTTTGCATTCTCAACTGATGCTGGCTGTGAGGGAAAGCAGAGTTCCTGCTGAATGACAATAAACCCAGGCATCTCCTGTTCCTTCTAAAATTCACCCACTCATGAATTAGAGACTGGTTAAGGAAAACATTAGCCCTTGGACAAGTGGTTTCTGGAGCATTTGAGAGAAAAAGCAGGAAAGGAACATCCAGTATGTGACTTTATAGGCAGCAACATGTTCTTAGGGCTGCCTGATTCTGAAAACACGAGTGTGACACACGGAAATGTAAGAAGTTCCAAGCACCCATGTCACAAACACTGCTGATCATCAGACCCACTCCCTTCTCATACAAGTCTAAGAAGTGGCAGTCAGGACATTAATCTTGTTTCCAATGGATTTATGGTACCTCAAGTCAGAGAGTTTCATTGCATGAGAATATTGACAAATCAACTGAGTTCATGTTTAAAAAAAAAAGTTAGGTTATTCACCCTAAGCAGTCACTGTCTTTGGTACCCACCAGACCCACATCACATCCCCACAGTATGCTGTGTTTTCATAAACCATGCACTGAGAGAAGTCTAAATCTGTGTGAATTTCACATTTTATCCCAAGTCTAGGTCTTTGGTTCATGATTTCACGACTGACTTTTGCATCACAACCTTTGAGAGAAGCTATGTTTATCTGACAGGTGTTTTGTATCTCTCTGTACATCTGCCTTACAGGATTTTCAAAACCTAAGGTTGCTTCTTTCCCTGATGAAGATTAAAATCTTCTCTCTAGGAAATAGACCTAAAATCCCTGAGAGAAATACAGAATATACATATTTTTTTAATCAGAGAAGTTAATATTATTATGTAACTCACATACTTTTGTTTAACAGTTTCCACTTTACAGCATTATTTCTATAAAATTAACAAGACTTTGAAAGACAAGCTTAATTCTTGAAGTTGTACCTAAATACCTGTTCTGTTCCTTTCCCTGTACAGATAAGAAATTGGAAGTCAGGTTTGGACTACAGAACACGTGCAACATCCCTGTTCACTAAAATTTATGCTGTGTAGGATTAACTGGGTAAAATATCTCAAAACACGAGCAATAGAAGACAAGAGGCATTTTCAGGTTTTTCCCCCCGATTTCTTTAGTAAAAATAAAACTTTTCATTTCTTCCGCTAATGATATACACACACACACACTCCAAACGTATTTTAAAACATACTCAGCAGTGCAACTCTCAGAGGGTAAGTGTGTATTATAGAAATGGTCCCCCAGATTGAGTATATATTGTGAAATGTATGTGAATGTGCATGACTCGAACCAATGAACTGTGGCCTGGAATGATGTCACAGAATGTGCAGCATTAAGTGGAAGGTTAAACCTACTTGCATCTCGGTTCATTAAACGTGGTTAAAGTGCAAATTCCCTCATTCTGACAGTAGTAATCACAAGGGTTCACTTTCTGGTCACAGCGCTGACTTTTAAACCCCACAGAGCATCTGCAGAATTTCAGTAAAATAGACCTACGTAAATATTCTGCCTTGTGCTGAGCAGATTTCAAACGCATTATATAAAACGACGGCAAGACACGCACACACACACGGGCACACACTCACAGAAAACAAAATCAATATTCTTTTTTTTCATGGAAGGTCCGTCTGACAATACTGAAAAAGTTTGCTCATGAGTGTTGATCAAACAGTTTTGAAAACAGTGGGCCTATTCTGCCTGAAGGGTTCTCAGAGTATTATTGTCAGATGTACATTTCTATCGATCGATCCAGATTGCAGTGGCCTTAAAAACGCCCATGACCATTTTCTTAGCATTGCTAATGGTGTTGGTGTATGCTGCAGCATTTATGTATTGTAAATCAACACTCAAAGCACTAATCTTTTATTTTTTTTCCTTGAGATGCTATGGTGTTCCATGTGAATTGAAAAAGAATATGACAGTTTTATTAAGAAAAAAAATCATGGAAAGTTACAAGCTTCTAAAATATCCATTCTAGGTGTTTAAGCAATTGAATCATCAGGCTTAATCATCATATTTGAGCCTTCATGTTACAGCTGTGATATTCTCCTTTTGTCAGGATTTATCAGTCTCTAGTCCTCAACTAAAGACTTTTATGGAGGCACAAACAACAGGCAAAATGGTAAAAAAAAAAAAAAAAAAAAAAAAACCCAAGCTCCTGAAGTATTTTCAACTAATAAGGGCTATCATGCAAAACTGAGTCACATTGTCTTTAGCCCCAAACCTGCCAACATCCGTTGACAATTTTTCCATGGTAGTGCCACTACAGTTGAGTCCCTTTTCTCATGCACAAGTGTTTCAAGTCTCACAGGGAGGAACCCTTGGCCCATCTCTTCTGCTGGTCAGACTAACAAAATCTAGGCATTTATGAAACTCCTTTGAGAGTCTGCAAAAAACTCTCTTTGAAGATCACCTACATCAACAAAATGAAGGCATGACTGTATCTTTATTCACAAAGTTGTAGTGCCAGACCCCTTTGGGCAACAATTTGCTTTTGTCACCCAGGAAATGAGACACCTGGGTCCAATTCTGTCTTCCAACACTTTTCTCTTCCAGCCTGGACGATACTCTGACCTCCAGGCTATTTGGAGAAGTGGAAGACTATTGTGAAATGAATCTTTTAAGGAAATAAGTAAAAAAAAAAAAATAAAAAGAGTATGACTGGGTAGCTCAGTGCAACTGAGAGCAGAAAATAAATTAATTTCTTGCTACAGTGACTACTTCATTATTTTATATTGAGCAGCTGAAAAAGAAGATACACCATAGCTCTCAAGAAAGGGGTAGAATGCAGGCTTTTCTGCTTATAACAGTACTTCACTTCTAGGCTACAGAGTCTGAATTTCTTTGGCATTTTATGTCTGAGTTCAAGAAAAGCATCCTGAATTACTGTCCTGACCATGGCACAGGAGGGAGAGCACAATCTCACCCAGAACAGCCACACCACTGTGGGCAATGTGAAGGTTAGGTCAGAAATGAGAGATAATGAGCATATCCAATAAGGGAAATAACACTGACGTTATTTCTCCTACTCTGCAGCCATCAGGACAAGGGTTTTGCCTCCAAATCTGACCATCTCTGCAGGAGAAAAGACTTAATCCACCTCTGAGAAGAAGGGCAGGCAACCTCAGGATTCCATTCCAGAAAAAAATGCCTGAAAAGGCCTGAAATTACAGTAAGTCTCCAAGGATATATCTTTGTATCTACATTCCATTCACAATTGAGTCCTTAGTTATAAATTTCAACACACATTTTGCAAAAAGGTGTGCAAAGCACGAGGTTACAGAAACAGCAAGAAAACAGATACTGTAAGTTGAAACTGCAAGCAGCACATTATTTCATCCTAGAGAGACCAAAAAAACAGGCACATGCATAATAATCCCATTATTTGTAGTCACACAGGCATTTCAGTGATCTCCAGGATGCAGGATACTCACAGACACACAGGTATATTTGTCTCTGGGTCCAGCTGACAGGTGCCACCATTGTAGCAGTAGCCATCACACAGCTGGCAGGTAGAGGCAATCTTTCCATTAGTGCAACTGCCATGGTTTAAAAAAAATAAATAAATGCAAAGAGCAATCAGTATTTCAGTAAATCTGAGCGTTTCCTTGCAAAATCAGTATTTTAATATGTAATTATAAGACCTACTGATTGAAAGAATTCGAGGTTTCTGGTTTGAAAAGCTAGCACAGGCTGTGAGATTATCTTTAATCTTTCTTTTCATGAAAATAAACTATTATAATACAAAATAATCACTCAGCAATAGAGCAGCACATGCTACCTATGGCTCCAATAGTACTTGGTATGTCTCTATCACTGTCACAGATAATGTAGAATGAAGAAATTTCAATAGTATAGTAAAAGTCCACTGTTAATGGGATTAATTTCAATGTTTCCAAGTGAAAGCCCATTCAGTCTCCTGCCACACTGTGCTTCCTCCAGTGAGGAGTGCTCCACAAGCTGGTTTTAGAAGCCAGAAAAACAGTTTTAGAAGCCGTTTTTTAGAGTCAGGGCAGGAACCACACAAAGGAACTGATCTGATGTGACCAGTCCAGGGACAAGTGAGAGATTTAAAGGATAACGCCGTGGAATTGCTGTTAAATGTCTGATTTTGAACAAAACCTCTGCCCCACACACACTCACTTGCATGCCACGTCACTGCTGTCCTTGTTGACCATGCAGTGTCCCCCGTGGCACCTGAGGCACTTGTCCACCTCACACTTTGGCCCCTCAAACCGCAGGGGACACACGCACTCCACGCTGCCATCGTCAGAAATCGTGCAGGACTCCGAGTTCACACAGTAATGGTGGCAAACATCTGAAAGCAACACCACACCCCATTACTAAAATACATTGAGCAGTGCTATAACAATACATTACTTTCGTATTTTAAAAAGTACTATAATAAAAACAAAATGAAAACTGAGGTTGGT
This sequence comes from Drymodes brunneopygia, assembly GCA_013400955.1. Lineage (NCBI taxonomy): Eukaryota > Metazoa > Chordata > Aves > Passeriformes > Petroicidae > Drymodes > Drymodes brunneopygia. Next base: position 1,893,225 of record VZTZ01042582.1, on the reverse strand, counting down.
GACTCACTGGCAACCACAGGAATCAAGACTAGCCCATAAACAGATACATAATATATTAACAATGTAATCTTGGGAAGTGAAATGGAAGTATAAACTCATAAGGGTTTTTTTTCCCCCCCTTCTAGTTGTCTAACCATTTATGGCATCATCCCACATAATATAAAGACTCCTGATGAGAAAAGCAAAGCAGTGTTAATGTATTTAATGGGACGTTGGCTGAATAAAAATCTTCTGATACATTCACATTACCATTAACAGCATTATGCTAAACTGAAATTGAAACGATATTTTGAAATAATTAAGTTTTATTTTCATTTATCCACATATTAAAATTTCATGAAGTTCCAATAATAATAATATATAAAGACATAATCCATAAGTTCTACAAAGTACTACATGCTTATCTTTACAGACTGTGCAAGACCCCATTATGGTATTTAACTGTTTAAATTCCAGCAGGACTGAGATTTCAAGCAGTGAATTCTTTAACTCTTCAGAACCACCAGTAATTGTCTCAGTTTTCATACCTTTTAAAAAAATCAAATTGCCAAACTGAAGAAGCTTCCAAGAGATACAAAATACTGGTATCTTTGAATTTTGGTTAGTTTTTATTTATGATTATTTTTATTATAAAGTCACAACTTCATTTTGTGGTTTGTTTTTTTTCTTTAAAGTCTTCAGTTAAGCTCCTTAATGGGCAGGAACACCTTCCACTATCCCAGACTGCTCCAAGCCTCAGCCAACCTGGCCCTGAACACTTCCAGGGGTCCAGGGGCAGCCACAGCTTCTCTGAGCATCACTCGTGAGGGCATCTCAAAGTCAGAAACACTTTTTGCTTGTGCTACTCTGTGCTGTTTTTCCTCTTCTCCAAGGAGTGAGTTCTGCTGGAAGAGTTCTGCTGAGGGACAGAGCATGGCTGCTGGAGGAGTTATTTCTGTTTGAATATTCATTATGTGTCTCCACCTGTCTGTAGGCTCAGCTGCTTCAGGAATCACTGCTCAGCAACCAGAGCAGCTTAAAACGCACTAAATGAAGTTGTTCATTGTTTCTCATTCCCCAGTTCCAGGTATGGAATGGCAATTTGCAGCAGGGGGGCTGTTTTTGGAACAAAAACTACAGCAGTTTGAAAGCTAATACTGAGAGTGATTTTATGTAAGAGCAGTGCAAGGGGAATATGTTTGCATGCACATTAGGACAAAAAAAAACCCCAAAACCTACAAATCCAAAACCTAGGAATAGGAAGGTCATATGACAAAATAATTATTTTTTTTATTATTGATTGCAGTCACAAACACCTTCAGTCATCTGATGTATCTAAAATGTTTATGCTACATTTGGGCTGAAATTACACAATTTTTTTCCCCTAAAGAAAGGGATTTCAATTTCAGAGAAAGTCACAGCTTGTGGGATCACTGTATCCACTTTGAATGATTGTAACTGCATGGAAATATTTCCTACTTTTTAGGCAGTTTGGGCCTTAAATGATACAAGAAATGAACTTCAGCTACTCTGTGTGTCTTTTTTCTGGAATTTAGAACGGGGAGCTACATTCAAATACATCAGATTTATGTGTATTTAATAACATGTGCAATGTTAGTAGAATTCTATGTAAATTCACTCAAATTTATTTCGGCTGTGCCAGTGCCTTGACACGGAGCACCCATTTAGGTTATTAGCCCTTATGTGAACTAATCACAGGAGAAACTCTGCACTGGGTAATTGGAGACGATAAGTGTGGGGAAAATAAGGTCTGTGCAAGCTGCTAATGCTGCAAGCAAATGCCTTCTCCCTGCCATAAAGCCCCACTAATAATATTCTAAGCTTGGGAGCAGGAGTAAAATACCTACACAGACTGATGTGTCATCCTTAGCATAGGAACTGCCTTCAATCACAGCAAAGACAGACTGAAAAAGGTATCTGGGAGGCAATCAATCCTTGCAATAATGCCATATTAATGTATTCCAACTTGCATACAAAGTGAAGGTGATTAATAAAGCAAAAAAATCATGAACACGTGTGAATAAAGCAAAAAAAAAAATAACAGATGTGACTTTATATACACATTGTCAATTGTAAACCAGTACAATTTCACAAAACTGTCATTGGCCACCAAAAAATACTCTAAAAGAGTGGAAGACTTTTTTTCCCCCCTAAAAGGCTTAAGTTTTAAATCAGCAAAAGCTTAATTTTATTTTGTATTTTATAATGTGTTCGAGTCTCTGCATTGTGGCAGCTTCCCAGACAATCCAAATCTGATAATAAGCACTGTTTAAAAAGTACCCCTAAATTTACATTTAAATTAATTCTCTTAAAAAAAAAAAAGAAAAAAAAGATGTTTGCAGAAGCATTCAACTAGAAACAATTTGTTTGGTTTTGGGTAAGCCTCAAGTAAATATTTTTCCTTAATCTGTGTGTCTGTCTGTGCATGATTTATGTACTATACTATTTTCAAATACCCAATTGTGTTTGCAGATACTTATTTGTGGATTCATGCAGTTTGCTTAATACCAAGGGGGAGAGAATCACAATTACTGCTGGTTTTCCATTCAAAGGTTTCAATTTATTTCACAGTCTCCCAACTGGAAATATATTCAGTTTACTTCAGTACAAATCCTATTTAAGATACACACTATCCCTTTCCTTGTTTGACAGACCTTTCTCTAAAACTAAATACTTTTTGTATCTTGTAGATAATTCTAAACCAGACCTTTATAACACCTAATTTCCCTTCCCTTTTTTCTTAAATCAAGCATTCTTCAGCAAATTCAATGAAGGTACAAAAGAGATGATGGCTTTCACATTTAATGTTCTATGACAAGCACTATGACAAGTCTAACAAGACTATGACAGTCCTTGCCTTTAGAATGTTACAGTCAAAGCAAAGCAGGAGTAGGAAAAAGGAGATGATTAAAAAACATCATTCAGATCTCAGTAATTTTTTCTACTTTAAGGTTGCTTGTGAGTCATCATTTTTACAAAGACATGGGGAAGGCAAACTGTAATTTGTAAATGAGTGACCAAAAGAAGGAATTCAAGATTATGTTCAAATGTCTTGAATTACTGAAAAGAGATAATGGTGAAAGAAAACAAAAGCATAGCGAGAAATGAAATATAAATGCAGTAAGAGCAGAATGCCTATTGGTTGATAATCTACTTTTCTTACTCCACTGTAAAAGAAGTAAAAAATTAGAAGAAGTTGCACAAAGGGAGAAGAGCCTTTCTAAAGGCATGGAAACCTTCAGAAAACTATCTCAGTGAGAAGGAACTGATGGGTCAGTGGAAGGAAAAATGAGGGAGAAATTGAGATGCAAAAGACAGAACCTAAGTGCTGAGGAGTAAACAAGAGTAATGTTCAGAAATCCTTTACAATTTTAATACCAGCATGGGGCAGAAACCACACTCAGGGTGATCTTTGAGCAAGCTGAAGGAATATAGCAATGTGAAACTCAAAGCTGTCCTCCAAGTGCTGCTTGCTGGGGTTAGAAATAGAAAACAAAAGTAAAGGGGCAGTTTGAAAGACTTGGTCTGCAAAGATAAGGGACACCAGAAGGCTCTTTAACCAACTATGTCAATTCATTACCAGCATAACAAAACATATATGACAAGTTGTAGCATAAAATTTTAACACAATTATCTCATGGCCATTGACAAAGTCATCTGTCTTGTACTGCTCCACTCTACAGCTCATTCATGGAAATAATAATTAATCATTCCTATAAAAGGTCTTTCTTCAGCTAGCCATGTAAAAGGGGGGAAATATGCTCAAAGATCACCTGAATACATCAGATGACATTGCCCCAGCAGCACGAATAATGTGGGGCTAAATTTAACAACACCATAAAAAAAAAATCACCCACACAGGTTTTAAACTTCCATTGCCTAGGACTTTTACTACAAACCCATCTGGAAAAAATTGTGGAGGTTACTCACAGTACTGGCACCTGTCTCCTGTGTACTCGGGCAGGCAGGCACAGAAGGGCTGGTTGCCAGCAGTGACACTGCAGGTGCCCCCGTTGTGGCAGAAGCGCTCGCACACCGTCTGGTTGCAGCTCGGCCCCGTAAAGCCCAGCGCGCAGCTGCACGTCGGCCGGCCTGTCCAGAACAGAGAAAGCTGCTTTATGGTAAAAATAAATACAAATTAAAACGATGATCAGCACTTTCGCAGCATAGATGTATCATAAGAGTAGGGAGTTTCAAAGTTCGAGCCCAACTGCATTTCTCCAGGTGCTGACAGAACGTGCCTTTGCAAACACTGCTTGAATGCAGAACTTTGGAAAAATAAAGTCGGCTCTGAGAGATATGGGCACTCAAAAACTGCATCTGTACATTTTTACACTTGTGCATGTACGGTCATTGACTCTTTATGATAAAAAAGTCCTTATTTAAAATATACAATTGTTTAAAAAGATATTCCTATGCAGGAATTTCAGATGTGACAGAACTCTTCAAATCATCCTGCCATGCTGGGTTCCTCCTGTTGCAGAGGATAACTGTTTGTGTGATCACCACTGGTGTCTCTTCAGAGTCCACTCCATTATTCTCAGATCTACAAACCTTGATATATAATCACAGGAATGTACAAATATTTACTGATGCACGAATAGCTACACTTCACATAACAATTTTTACTAACCCACAAGTATTTGTGCCTGTTTTCTTATGCCATCCCTCTCTGATAATGAAGACTGTTACACCAAAATTGCTGTCTGGCACCAGACCAAAGATGCCTGTAACATCAATATTCAATGTCTGAAAAGCAGTTAACACTTTGGGATGAACATTTGCACACAATGAACTCCCAGTCTACAGCTTCTTTTCAAAGGATTTTAAAATAGTCTTCAAAACCCAATGCATTTTCCTCCTATGATTCTTCTCTATTGTAATTTTCCCATTTTTTTTCCTTATCTAAATCTCATGTCTAAAGGATTAATAGCTTTATTACAATTCCACTGTTTTATTAAACCCTTCCACTTTCCCGTCTTATTTTCTTAAGGCTTATCTTCTTTAAAACAAACTTCTAGATCCCATTAATGTTTTTCCATCTCCTGACTTTGCTTTTCTATCTCATTTATAATCTTCAAGTAAATGAGTTGATGTGTCCAACCAGCCATCTCCCTTCTCACTTGCTAATAAACTATTCTCATTCTTGATTATCTCTTGCAAGACACTGTTTTTCCCCCACCCTCCTTCTCTTTGCTTTCATTCAGCTTTAAGGATTTTCTCAAATTTAGGTTGAACAGGCCAAGTTTAACACTTTTACTTTTCCTGGCTTCCCAGGAAGGAAAGAAATTCAGATTAATCAGGACCTGAGGACCCTTCTGAAATAAAAGGGCAGACAGGATGGGTTGGAACAAGATGAGCATTAAAGTTCCTTCCGACCCAAAACATTTCACAATTTTGTGTTTATCAAAGTAACTACATCATGTACTGCATGTGTGATGCAGAGTCACTTTGGGCTGGAATTACAGGCAGAAACAGGAAAAATAACCTCTCAGACTTTATTATTGACAACCCAATGTATCCACACCTCCTTTCCTATCTGCCTCCTGAAGTTCACCACAGCTGCATCTGAAACTCCAAGATGTCCAACCTGCTCACCTTGCTGGTCTTTCTTCTCCACTTAGCTGGCTGTGTTATTGAGTAATTAAGATTAAACTGAGTATTCCACAAGCCCCACAATTCAAATTTTCTTCTGGTCTGCCTTTCTTTTATCACTGTGCAATCATGTAATATCAAATTCATTGGAGAATTTTTCAATGCAAGTGAAGCACCCTCATTTTGTCTCCTCTCTCTGACTCAGAATGATTTATTCACTCTTTTTCCTTCACTCACTTCTTACCCTTCTTGCATGACACACTTCACGTAATTATTTTCTGTATTTTCTATTTTAAGCTATGCTAATTTAAAGTGTTTTGCAAATCATCCTAAGGGCTATGAGATCAGTTAGTCTCTCTCTCTAATGAGTACAGCAGGAACAAAAGCATTGACCTAAAAATAGCTCCAACTACTTTAATATGCATCAGCCTGGTTATTCATACCTGTCCCCTGTGATCTAAACATTAAATCAAAGATGTTGAACTCAGATGTTAGCACAGATTCCCCATGTATACAGCTGTATTTAAATTTCTGCCCCCAAGACAGGGGGTTTCACATAACCCTTCATCTGAATCAGTGTTTCACTAAAAAAAAAAAAAAAAAGATAAAATAGTGATAGAACATAGATCTGGAGGTCTGAAATCAGTTTTCATTATTAATACTCCTCTATTTGTTAAAATGATGAGGCAATGATATTTTTCTAGTTTGTAGGAATGATTATTCTATTCTTTACTAAAGTAGACTTATAAATATGCCAAACTGCTGACAGCTGTATGAAAATTTAATACAGTATAGCCTAAACCCTGTTTTTGTCACGCAATTTAACATGACTTTCAGTAATGTTAATAGTCCATTGCCTATTTATACACAGACTGTTGACATCTGAAATAATACTAATAATGACATTTTCATTTGCCTTATTGTCATAAATTATTTCTAATACAAAAAAAAAAAAAAATGGTTCCAGGAACAGTTTAACAAAACTGGAGCATTAAACAATGCCAAAAAATGCCAGAAGGTTTTGTATCATGGAATCAGAACACAGATTTATGTTTGCAAAGAAAACAGTCATGGAACCAAGATGTCACATGACCCAACTAAGAAAAATTGCAAGATGAGCTCATGCACAGAGAGCTCCAGCACCTTCCCTGGGCATGAAATATCAGGATTAGAGCTCTACAGATGCAGAATTAAAACTCCCTCTTAATTCTTGACCCTCACCACCACAGAAAGATTCACAACACATTAGCATGTAGAAAAGTATTCACATGGAAAGTGGTTTATGGAACTCTAAACTGCTTTAAACACAGAACAGAATTTGACTGAATAAAGGAGAATATATTATGGTGACCCTAAGACATGAGTTATTTTCGGCAGTAGGATATGAAAAAATATATGAAATTTTGGACATAGAAATGAAATGTACTTTCCCCTTTTCTTAAAAAAAATAAATCATTAAAACAAAATGGTACCAGCGATAAAAATCATTCAGTGGTCAATTAGGTTTTGATACACAGGCTGTAGTTACTCCTGGTTTGTCAATTTAATTAGCTACATAATAACTATTGTCTATATAAGAACTTTTCAAATAATCTTCAAAAATTGCTCATAAATATCTTGGTTTACTTTATAATATATGGAATCAAGGAATTAAGCTTTCTTGACTTCTTTTGGGAATGCATTCATATATCTTAAGCTCATATTTACATATATTTTGCAAGGATCAGAATTCTAAGCAGATGAATTTTCATTCATGATATTGCCTAAGCAACAGAAAAATACTGTGCATTTTCAATAAGCACATAAAGTAAAAAAAATTAAAAAATAATTAAAACTAGGTCAATAGCATTATTTTGTAAGCTTTCTGCAAGTTTTGAAAAATGACATCATCCAGATGGAATGTCTTCACCAAAACCTACATTATTTCTTCCAGTCTCTGTTAAATTCACTACCAGCAATGTGTAATTTTAAGTTGCTACGTGTGAATATGCATATTTAATTTCAATATTTAACTTGCTGTCACTATTAGAGAAAACAAGGTGGCTCTACATGAGCTTTTTGTAAGCAATATCTTGTCCTTTGGTGTTGCTATCAGCAGTCTGTGGGAATCACCATAATTCATTTCTGTGTGGCTGATGAACCATAATTAGCTTTGCTGAAACAATAGGAGTGGAGAGAAGCTGCATTATTGAAGATAATTAGTAGGTGAGCTGATTGGGATCTATCCCAACAGATACAGAGTCTGTGTTGTTGAAGGGAAAAGGAGAAAAGAACAATTTCTAAACATCTCTGAGTACTCTCAGGGGCTGCTCTTTCCAAGGCTCTTGGGAGCTGAGATCAGCCCCACTGAAACATCACCCTCACCCTTCCCACATCCCTGTCACCCCCACCCTTCCCACATCCCTGTCACCCTCACCCTTCCCACATCTCTGTCACCCTCACCCTTCCCACATCCCTGTCACCCCCACCCTTCCCACATCCCTGTCACCCTCACCCTTCCCACATCCCTGTTACCCCCACCCTTTCCACATCCTTGTCCTGCTGACAGCACATGGAAAACCCCTGGGACTGACATGGAATTAGCAAAACAGGTTCTTCACTATTTCCAGTAGGCACCAAATCACCTTGTTTTGCTCATAAAATAGAATACAAAATAATATCTGCTTCATAAACAAGGATTCTTTCAGAATATTTAATCAATTTTCATTTAGAGGAAAGATTTTTTTTTTTCACTCATTTTGACAGAAACATCACAGTTCTGTATGATTAGACCTACCTTTTGTATAGTACAAAAGGATTTATCTGATTTTGTGAACTAGTTAGCTTAGTCAATGTGTTTGAGACAATCAGCAAAATATTGCTGCAATATTTTTACTTTAAACTACATGGAGAAACAAAGTGTGTTTTTATGGTAACATTGACTTTTTTTTCCAAATTCCCATTAATTTGGCTTACTGGAAAGTGTTCATTATTACACCCAAACTTTTAATTACATGTCTCAGATGTGTACTTTTAATTAACTGATGACATTTTCTTTGTTCAATTATTGTCGTTCAATACAACTGTCGTAAACTTATAAATTTTAATTAAAGCTGCTCCAATCCCTGGCTATATAACGCTCACACAGGAATTTGCCAAAAGGCTTAGCAGTAAGTAAGCCAACAGTGAATAATCCCTGAATTGCCAGTGGGATTTGTTTAACAAATTAACATTTGTGTGCAGATAATGAGGCTCTACAACTTAACACATCCAGCAAAGATTTAGCACAATCACGTTTTAAAAAATTAGTAATACTCTGCAATTTACTTAATTAGTTATCACATTACTATTCAATGTGAGGTGGGGGAAGAGAAGAGGATTTACACATTCACTAGAACACACACATTCACCAAAAGAGTATTTCATATGCTGCATCATTTTATTTGGATCAGAATATGAAGCAAGGTTCATTCCCAGGAAATCTCATTTTCTGAGCCAGAAATGAACAGTGAGGAAATTCCCTGACTCCTGGGGAAGCTTCCAGCTGTGGGGACCCTTTGGAATCTTCATCTCATGAGGTTAAAATTGCTGGCAGTCCCTAAGCTCTCCAGAGGCCACATGTGCAAAAATGACACTTGTGAGATGGACTGAATCAAAGCTGTTAGAGTAACGTGAGAATTAACAAGGGCAATCCAAGCCCCCAAGAAAGAGAGGATCAAAAACAAGCTGAAATGATCACAGGTCATTTGTATTTTGCAGATGGATTTAGATTGGCACTCGCACACATAAGGCTTCTGCAACTTCAAGAGGGAAAATCATCGTTTTGAACAGAAATACACTTTAAAAAAAGGCAAAATTGGGAAAATACTTGGGACTTGATTGCATGAGTTCAGCAGGTCAGTTTGGTGAGTCAGGTGTATCAGAAGAATGAGTGCTGCTTGTTGAGGAGGTGTTTGTGAGCACTGTGGTACAAGGGGAAGCAACAGCCCAGCAGATCAAAGTCAAATGATACTGAGCTGACTTAATTTTAAAATAGTAATCTTACACTTTTTACAGAAATCGAGGGAGTCCTTTACCAAAATAAGTTTATAATATACCTATTGGAACACAGGGATTTAAAGGATGTGCCACTTGTAAACCTGGTTTAGTGGTGGACCTGGCAGAGCTGGGTTAAGGGCTGGACTCAGAGGTCATTTCCAGTCTTAATGATTCTATCATTCTATTGCTATCAGACAGACCAATCTGGTAGGAAAACCTATAAATCTAGGCAAAATATAAGGCTGAAGTTCTAAAACCATCAATGAGAAACTGAGCAACTCCTGGTAATAAAGAACGTTTTCATTCCTACAGGTAGAAATGTGCAAGAATGAAGTAACACAGACTAACAACTCTCATGTGAGCCTGGCACAGCAGATCAGCTCTGCCTGGAAGGCTGAGACAAGGAGAAGGAACTGCTCTGGTCTGGATTTCACACCCTCAGTCCAACTGCAAGGGGCTTGTGAATCCCTTGCCCAGTTCAAAGGCTGAAGGACACACAGTGCTGTATCCGACTGGAAAGAGGAAATGGTTGCTGCAAAAACACTTGAGGAATTAAGCTTTCTTGGCTTAATTACATTTTTCAATGCTTTTGGGGAGTCCAGTGTAACTTCTCTCTGTAAAACACATCACAGCCTTAGTATATAATGGATTGGATTAAACTGGGATAAGGGGCACCTCACTGGCATGCTGGTTTGTTTCAGTAACACAAGATTTATGGACTGATAGAGATAAGAAATACAGCCTGATAAGAAATAGAGATTTCCTCCTAATAGAATATTTACAGGGTCCAGGGGCTAGGCATGCAAGGAAGATGAGATGCACATCAACTTGAACATTTTATCTGGAATACTGGGTGGAGGCACTGTGATTTAGAAAGATATAAAGTCTTTTTTCCTCATTTCCAGCACATGAAAGTTATGGTGTGGGCTTCAAGGCATGGCTACCCTCATGAATTGGAAATGGCAGATAGGACATCTGGTTAACATGAAATATGACTCTTAAAATTTTGATGAAACTATAGGGACCCAGCACAGCAGCAGAATACTCCTATCAGCAGGTGTGCCCAGGTACAGCCACCACAACCAGCCCTGTGCTGGTCTCAGCTCTTAAAGGCACACTTTGGTTGTGTATGCTACAGTAAACTTCAGCTGCTGGCAAAGGTTCCCATTCCCCCAAATCAGGCAGCTGAACAATGAAATGGGGACTGTGGTGACACCACACTGGCTCTCCTGATGCACTTCAGTGCAGACACATCACTCCATTTGGGACCAAGCATCATCCCCAGGCTGATTCCTTCATCCCCAGGTTGATTCCTTCATCCCCAGGTTGACTCCTGCCCTCCCAGGCTGATTCCTGCCTCTCCAGGCTGATTCCTTTATCCCCAGGCTGATTCCTGTCCTCCCCAGGCTGATTCCTGCCCTCCCAGACCCACGTTAAGAACTGAACAGAAGTGTGTTGTAGACTCTGCTCATACCTCACCTCTACCCACTGGTGGTAAAACTCACTGCACTGTTTCAGCAAAGCTGAGAGATTTCAGAGGCTGGATTGAGAAGGAAAATGGAAATTAAAAATATCCATGCAATAGCATAGCTGTGTGAGCACAGCAAGTATGAGCTGCCTGGGAGAGGGAAAACAAACTGCTGGAGGTGAGCGAGCCCTGTGGCTACTGCCAAAAGAAAAGGATTAAATAAAACCCTGGGGTCTCTGCACGACTTGCAACAGAGCTGAGTTCCAGGAGCCAAGTTATTAATTTTATTAAGCCTTTTAACCCCACAAAAGAATCAATTAGATGCCAGATATGTAAAAAATGTGGGAATAAACATCCTCTCTTCAGATGATGAGGAAGTTCTGCACGCCACTTAAACCATCACTTCCATTCACTTGCACGTCCTCACTTAGCATTTATTGATCTCACCACATTGATAAAAATCACCGCTTATCATTTGTGTCAGTAGTTCCATCAGCTGTTAGGAGCAGTTTAAAGTATAATTCATCAACTTCCAGTACAGGTAATTCTCATTTTCTGATATTTAGTCATTATTATGAGCAACATTATTAACCCTCAACTAGTCAGAACTGAAAGAATAAATTACTAGGCTTGCATTCACTTGGAATTTTGCCACCACAGCTCAGCCAATGGCAGGAGGCTCCAGAGGAGCAAGTGGGGCTAAATTACCAAACTACATAGGATAACATTAATTAGTAAAGAGTGCTGAGGAAATCTTTTCAATCTAAGCCCCCTCTGCCACAGAGACCCAGATACATAATTCTGCATTACAGGGAGGAATCTCTGTGCTGAGCAATCCATAACTTATCAAGCTCAGGTGCCTGGACTTTTTTTTTTTCTCAGAGGGTGGTGGCCACTTCATCACACAGGTGGAAATGAATCACAGCATCTTCAGCAGCTGGAAGCTTCTGAGAAAGAGACAGCACACTCTTCTGCAGCTCTTGTACTTTGAATCAAATATTTAAATGTTCCTTGAAGCAGAAAATAGAGTTCTACTTCTCCTTTCTCACAGAATTGCAACATTTTTGAGTACTTCTTTTCACACTTTTCCTCTCTAGCCCAAACATTATACAAGATACAAGAATGTGTTAGGGACAAAAGATCAACTGCCAGATTCCTGCTTTTTAACAGATAAACCCCCTGACCTCAAGAGACGTAATTTCAAATTCCTTCAGGAAAGTGAAGGATCTGAGCTCGCATCACCAAGGTCTTCTGGAGAATTAGATGAGTAACATTTGGTGAACTCCAGTAAGACAAAGGTAAAGGATTGAGGTGAGTTACTTAAGCAAATATCTCTGTATGTACATACGAATTTAGGGGGTGAATTGATGTAAATTGAAAGAACAAGATGTATGGATTTGTTGCAGATCTAGTTTGAATGGACATTTTGCTTTACAATTCCACTGCTACACCTCAACAAGTGAGTCTTTACCCTGAATATTTACTTATATTCTCCCTTTTCTGGTATACAGTTTAATTGTGCTGAAACACCAAGACAAGTGAATGAAAAGCCCTATTGATTACAAAGAATATGTATGGAGTACGCTGCTATTTTTGCACGTTATTTACAGATAAATCAAATAAAGAGAAAAAAAATATCATAAAAAGGAACAAATTCAAACATTTAATGCAGGTATAACAGCAAGGTGGAGCTGTTCAGGAATACTTACCAAGGAGGGAGGCCCCACAGGTTCCCCCATTCTGGCAGTAGTTGTGGCAGTGATTGGTTTCACACCTCTCACCAGAGTAGCTTGGCCAGCAGTGGCACCGGGGATCCCCCTTCTCATTTATAATGCACTTCCCTCCATTCTCACAGGTTAATTTGCAGCTGTCATCTGCAGTGAGAGCACACACACACAGCTTCAACAACCACAGCTTCGTGTCATGGCAAAACAGAACCTTGCTTCAAACACAGCCACAGATCTCCATCAGTGAGGGGCAAAATACCCCTTTTCAGGATGGAAAAGGTAAATTATCCCTCTGTTTCCACAGTGACAGAAAACCCCACACACTCAGGAGACCACAAGCCCTGGAAAGGCTGCCAGGAGCTGCAGAGGTGGTGGGAACTCCTGCATGGCAAAGGGAAGTTGGCCTTCCCAGGATGTGAGTTAGTAATGATAGTATGAATTCTTGTTTGAAACTGTAATTCCTAACTTGAGAATTGGAAAATTGAATGTTGGTTTCATCTGGGAGACCTCAGAACACTTCACAATGATTTTCTGATGACCTCAGTCTTTTCCTCTTAGCTGTTTTGGATCTCTTCTTCCACTCTTTCTGCTAATTAACAGCCTTCTTAACTAAGCCATGTCCAAAATATTTAAAAGGAAATTATTTAATCTTTAGATCCTCTTCGAAAATTGATATTTGCATACAACCTTGTTGCTCCTAACTAATATTTTCTGTTTATTTCTTTTTTTCTGCTCAGACTGTAAAATAATTGAGGAGGGAAGCTGCCTGCTGCTATCTAGTCACAATTCTTATGGCAGCAGTGCCACCCTCTTAGTGTTGAGGTATGAGGGGACACAAACCCTGATGAGGCCAGATTCAGCCTTTGTGTAAAGCTCTTTTGTATGGAGAGTTGTGCCTCTCTTGGAAACACTTTGAACAGGAAACCTCTATTAATTTCAAAGAACAAAGTATAAAATCACTCAATGATAACAACAAATTAATAATACATGAGCACACATGCTCAAACATGCAAACAACAGTAATCTTAAAAAAGTAGAAAAGCACCTTTCCAGCCCAAATCATGCTTTCAATGAGACTTTTCATTTCTCACACAGCAAAACAATCCTGTGAAGCCAGACTGCTTCCTACCTAATCCAGGGATTGAGCCTATATGGCTTTAAACAAGAGGGATGCCACAAGTACTGAGAACTCCTCAGTAACACCTCCATCAGCTGCAGGAGGTTTTCTGAATTCATCTGCTTTTGATAAACAATTCATGAAAAAAGTCAAGGCTCCCATTTATCCTTTGCTGGTTGAGGACTGACATCGCCTGGCACGGCACACACAGTGACTGCTTTGAGGTTTAATGAAACACATTGTGCTGCAAGTGAGGAGTTTAGGAATGCTGGATGTTCTCTATAAATTGTTCTCTCCAACAAGGACTCTATAAAAGTCTAGGAGTAACTGTGCTTGTGCAGAGCCCTTTTTTTGGAGGCACCCAAGTCTCTCTCTCCTGACTGTGTGCACCCCTCTTGAGCAGGGTCTGCTGCCTCCTTCCACAGCACTGCTGAGATGGTGCAGACACAAAACTTGGGATCAAACCTATTCAAACAAAATTTCTGCAAACTCTCATCTTTCAGGTAATTGGACCTTTCTAAAATTAAGCTGCAATTAGGCAGCAAATCTTAAAGTTACCCTGGTGAACTGACTGGCACATTGTTATTTCATCTGTTTCACAATAAAAATATGAAATCCTGTTTGCAGTTGATATTTTGGTATCCACCCTGGATATATACAATTTCTGTAAGAAAGCTACTTTGTATTTGGGAGTTTGAGGATGTTTCAGTGTTCTGTTTATTTGGGTGGTTCATTAAATCCTTTGATGTTCCATGAACCGTTCTTCGGTTACTCATTACAGAAGTTGTTTGAATGGATAATGTAGCATATCTTATTGGAGAGAAGGTCTATTTTTGTTTTGCTTATCTTATCTGTTTTACTTATCATTAGTCATGAGTTTACGGAGCAGAACTTGGCAAAAATAGAATAAATAACAGTGAACTACAGACAACTGCTCATTTTTATGAACCTTTCTGATGGTGCATTAAAAACATGTTCTATTTATCTTTTAGAGAAATACCACAGAATTAAGATATAAAATTTGGAAAAAAAATATGGAAATTACTACTGATTTTGTTCTCTATGAAACATTTTAAATCCAAGAGTTTCCATACAACTCTAATATGAACCAGATAAATGGTAATACAGCAATTTTGGACTTTCAATAAGCTAAGAAAGAGGCTCGAAAGATGCAATGGATAAACCAGTTTTAAAATAGTATATTAGACTTGAACAATATAGGGGGTTTAATGCTGCTGCTGTGCTGTCTGGAGGTAAATACGAGAAACAAATTACACTGATTCACATCAGCTGAATACAAAAGGGGATGACATGACTGCCTTTGTGTGGGAGACACGAGCAGAGTGGTTCCATAGGAGAAGAAAAGGAATACAGGGGAAAAATACAGAAGAATTAGTATAAAAAGCTGAATACAGTTAATTGGAATTGCTGAATAAATGCCTATAATAAAAGAAGAACTGGGAACAGGTCTAGCAAGTACCTACCCTTGGAACAATGCTTTAAAAAAAAAATCAGAGAAGTTTCTAACTCCAGTCTTCAGTGCTGCTCTGAGCTTGCTGAACTCAGACTTTAAGTCCTCTCAGCTGCTCTTTCCACTTTTGAAATGCCAGAGGTAAATCATTTCACTTGCTATCCTACCCCTAGTCTAGCTACTGAATCTCTCTAACATGAAAGAAAGAAAGAAAGGATTACAGATCATGGAATTTTGTATATTCTCTCCTAATCTGGATATTTAGTCTTCTGCTGCCTTGATTTGCCCATTTCAATCTTAACATCTTTAATACATAATCAAATTATTTTGATTTGCCATTTATTTTATGTTTTTCTTCCCAGTGAAACTGTTTGACACAAACATTAATAGACTTTGGCTTATCAGTTTCATCTTTGACTCTTCCCTTTTACTGGAAGCAAAAGGAAAATCTTACGAAGAGGAAACACTGATAAAACAGCAAATCAAAGCTTTGTGAACTCTACTGGTATTTTTGTCTTTCACTTGTTCAACTTTCTGGTATTCCATTCCTCTCCCCCACTTACACAAGACACACATCTTTCATTGGCATTTCTATAACAACCCTATTCTGTCTCGAGAAAAATGCATCTTTTGGCTATTTTCTCTCTTTTGAAACGATTTCTGGACCAGACAAGCTAAATGGGGAAATGATGTTATGGAGCACAAGGTTCAGGACCTGCATTCTTTGGGACAAGAACATTTCCCCCCCCACAGTGGGAAATACTCATCTCATGGGGCAGAAAGTTATTTGCTCTTGGCTCTCCCTTGGACAAAAATGTAGCTCACCTTTTAGTGAGCTGAGTGCACCTAATAAAGACAGAGAGCAGAGTTCTAATACTGAGGTAAGGTTCTATAAATCTTCCTTCAGATGGGAGTCTTGCTACCTGCCAATTTTCCATATGCTGAAAAGTATCAGAACACGTTGTTTTCCCCAAATTTTGTCTGAAGGCTCTAAGACAGATGCTACTTTTTGTTTTCCCTTCACATTTTTTTTCCTCCTAAAAAATCTGGGTTTTTTTTTTTACAATTTTAAAAGGAAGAGAATGATCAAGAAAAGGATGCACAGTGAGAAAATCCTTCTGACACCCATTTTCTTCTGCACTGGGAAACACCAGTCCCAGTACCAACCCCTTTGTGGATACAGAAGAAATGCTGTAAACAGAAGATTTTTTTTTCAAACCAGGATCAGATTTCTGTGTGACCCTTGCTTCCTGGAATCTAAGAAGGCTGAAAAAGCAGGACAACCCCCAAGAAGACAGCATGGACCCAACTGCTGTAAGCTCTTCCTGACTGAGGCAGACTTTGGGGTTGAAAAAGAAGGTCCATAGGGATGGACCTCCCCATCCCCAGCCAAAGCACCTTCTCTGCCTGCAGTCTCTGTATGCAGTGGGCAGGTCCCCACAGAAACGTGCTGAGGGAAGCAACATGATAAAATAAACTTTCCATCTCTGCTCTGAAGCAACATCAGTTCTTTGCAATTTTTTCTCAGTCTTTCTCAGAAGAGCAGAAATGTTCCCCTCTTAAGAGGAGAGTGATAAATGTGAGGCTCCAGAACAGGGAACTCTTGGAAGTGTTCATTACTCCTGCTCGTTCAGCTGTGGGGCTCAATGCCTTCCTCCAGTGCAACTCTCTCCATTCTCATCCTCTGGGCACATTTGCAGCTTCATTGTGCTACAGACAATTAAATACAAGAAACCTAATGGGTTCAAATCCAGGGCTCTCTTTCAGGAAAATGAGGTGGCACTCTGCTCTTTCCTACAGGAAAGCTAAAGGGTAGCTTCTAAACTGGAAAAGTCCAGCTTGTTTTAGGTGATAAATAAACCCCAAAAGGACTCTGGTCACAATCATCCAGGGAGAAAGGAGATGGAAGCTTCTCTAAGAACATCTGGAACTTGTACTCATTTTGTTATAAAAAAACATTCGGAATGATGCAACACACCCATATGTTGTAATAATTCCAGCTTGAAAACTCCAAATCAAACCCAGAGGTTTTTTCTTATCAGTTACTTGAGGTGCTGGGAAAACACCTGGCTGAGGCAATCTGGATTCAGTCCTACAGAAAACCACTGAGGAGTCAATATTAAAAATTCTTTATGTAGGACTCCTGAAGAAAAATCAACTCAACAGAACAAATCAGAAGTAATATTATGCAGAATTTTAGGACTTAGCTAATTTTTTCTGATTAAAAAAAAAAAAAAGGAAAAAAAGGAAGAAACTGAACAATCCAATGAATAAGAATCTGAGTCAGTTTTTGGATACAGCACAATGAATAGAGCAAGACTGAGATTGCCTTGCAGTCACCAGCCTTCATGGTAGACAGACTGAGAAAAAATTGAACTGGAGATGGCTGTCCCATTTTGGCTCTGCCAAGTCATGGAAATCTATCACTAATTTCCTTACTGCATTTTAGAAGACTCAAAAACCACTCATAGGCATTAAAAATTATTATGAATATTAAATATTCCACTATTTTCTACTGTAATTTGAATTATATATTATTCAAAAAGTACAGTTCAACCCTATGAGTTCCTGATATCCACAATTGCTACTGATTTCTAAAAGGAAAAGACTTCTCACATGACCTAAAAACAGCTATGTGCAAATACAACAAAACCAGAACACATTCATAAACCAGAATATCACCAAAATCAACTGGAATGTTTTGACTGACTTTGAGTCATGATTTTATTGCAGACCAACAGAAAAAAAGCACAGCTGGATAACCTCCCTTTGGATTGTCAGGTCACCCAGCAAAAATGTGCAGTTGAGTAAGGCAGGAATTGCAGTTTTGGGTTACTGAATCCATAACTGTGCCAAAAATGCTCTGAATAACAGCTTTAAACAAGGTGAATGTGTGGGGTCTGGAATATTTCATATACATTTTCTAGATCTTCATCAGAAAAGGAAAACTGCAGCTCCTGATTTTTATTCCATGCTGGATAATCTCCTAAAGGAAAAGAACATGATTTATAAATTGACTTTTCTTTTGTTTGCAGGCTACTGATGACCTATTAATGGCAAGTGAGTGTCAGTCAGCCTTTAATTATAAACCTGTATCAATTCAGATGCTGATCTTGCGGTCAGCTCTGATCTTTCCAGAAATTTCTGCTGGTCCTTGGAAGCTGAAGTGGAGTCTCAGGCAAGAGACAAACCTTTAATATCCACTTACACTTAAAAAAAAAATAAAAATAGCTCAAAAACATTATTAGAGTGTGCTCTGATACAGAAGTTTCAATTCATAATTTATACTCTGTGATACTACAAAACCTGCAGTCTCCTGTTACAAAAAACCATATATGAAAAAGAAAATGCAAGAAAAAACCTACACTAGACATTATTTGAAATGTAATTGTAAACAAAAAACTAAGAAACACTTATTCAGCAGCTCTTTAAAAAGTCATAACAGATATTGCAGCTGTGGGAAGGTACTGGAAATTATCAATATATTAAAAATGCTTCTCTAGGCATTTTCTGCCTATCCATAAAAATTTATAATAAGTCATTTAAAAACCTCTTCAGATCTTTCTTTAATAAAACCACACATTCCTGAAAACATTACCACAGCATAATCCTTTGCCCACTGGTAAAAATGGAACATTATTGAAATTATGGGTTCAAACTGGTACAAGTCAGCAGTGAAAAACAAATTTCTTTTATTTGTCCATTCTTCAACACCTAAGTACTAACTATGCATAATTTGAAATAATTTTTAGACAGTGCTGTAACAGCAGAAATTCTTGACAAGTGAGATGGACAAAGAGCTGACACTTGGAGGGGTAGGGAGGGTGTTCAGACTGATTTGTGTCCAGAGTTGGACAGTTTTATTAATACCACATCATGAACCACTAAAACACAGTCCTGTTAATTCAATATTTAAAACTTAGCCAGTATAGATCGGTGAGATTTTCTCCAGGGAATTATGACATTTCAGGTAAATTAATTTAATTGCTAAACTGAGCACTTTATGTGCTGAGGATCTTGCCAAAATATCCATCACTTGAACTTCTGAGCCTGGAATTAAACATCAGAAAAAAATCCTAATACACATAATACACACAAGAAATGCTATTCTGTGATTTCTAGAACATATAAAAATTCAAGCTGGCTAAGAAATCAATCTAGCAGTCTGACCACACTAGGTTTGGCCTAAATTAGAGGGAAGACAGTTTTAAAGTACTTAATAATCTGCTACAAAAAATATTCCCTCCTCATCCCTAAAATGCAGCAGGAACTTAAGAGGCTCTTTTCCCATGAAATCTGCTTTCCTGTGTCTCAGTATTAGTCATTATAGAGGTTCCCAGAAGATATAATTTTAGATAAAAATACTGTAGATCTTTTTCTTTCTTTGACTGTTAGTTCAAAGTCATTATTATTTGCTACGTTGCTCTCACTGCCTTTTCAGCATTGCTGCAGTGTTTTTTTTCTCCTAAATGGCTCATGTCTAATTTGGGATCCAAAACACTTCAGAGCTTTTCAAACTTCTTTTTGGTCAGTATTTATACCCACTCACTTTTAAGTATCATCTTGTATCAGTTAAGCTGAAAGCTCATTTCTCATTTTGATGAGTATTAGCAGGGGAGGTATTTTTTTTGAATCAGGGATTTTGTTTCTTCCCATTTCCTCTCCATCCCAGCTAAGTAATGTCTGTACTGAACAACATCACAAAACTCTGGACTCACAGCCAGCCTGGCTTTTTGCAATGACCAAAACTGAGCAGCTGTTTATGCTCTGCTTCTCCTGCAGTTTGCAATACCTACCTAAGAGGCTCTGATCAATGCATGTTCCATTCATCAACGATTTCCCTTCTGGACAAGCACACGTTGCACCAGAAGGGTTGAGTAAACAAATGAATTCACATGTCAGGTCCAAACAGGGATTAGGCACTGTTTAAAAAGAAAAAAAATATTAGGAATACTGATTTTTAATTTTTTTTTAAATTGAAATAATTTAGAACTATGTTCTAACGCTAAGAAAAGATAAAAAATCAGATACAGAAATTCTGATGCACTTCCACTTTTCAGGTTATCAACAGCCTCAAGAACATGAACACACTCCCTCAAACAGCAGTGCAAGACCCACAGAAGGACAGAATTTATTCCATAAACAAAAAATGTATTGGTAACATGGAGGAAAAAATTTCATCAGCTTCTGGCTAGAGGGATTTTGATTCATCTCTCTTCTAATTTTTTTTTTAATATCTCATTTACAGTGCAGGTACAAAAGCCATTTCTGTACAAATTTGTCCAGCGTCCTTTCAAATGAGTGAAAATGCATCAAAATTATATAAAGTAATATGACTAAATCTATCCTCAGTTTGCACAGTCAGGCTCTGGTTTATATTTATACAGCTTGGTTACTTTTTTTCCCCCCTGAGGTGATATTGAGTTTAAAGTAATTATGCTTACTCACAGTCCATTTGTTTGTAGCGGTGAAAAATCAAGGCACTTTTTGCTTTCTCAACATCCACACTCAGATATTCTACAAGGCTCCTGCCAAACTTGTGCACTCTAAATGCACCGTTTTTAGGGCCTGCTCCATATATGTAATCCTCAAAAATGTCAATTCTATGTGGATGCAGTAAACCTTGAATAAAAATGAATAATAATTACATATATAAATAATAAAGAACTTTGTTTTAATAAAAACGTCAATTCATTACTATAATTACCACCTAAGGACATTATTTTTCAGACAGCTTGTTTGGTCCTCACAAAAACTCCCTTTACAAAAGCAATCTTCCTCAAAGGAACTCTTCCCATACTGCAGACAGCTTAGATTTTAAGCTTTTTATTAGTTTTCCCCACAACTGAGCCTCAGAAACTGGCTGATCATTGAAAAATAGGGAAACTCACTCAAGGTGATCTCTCTTCAGATGACTATCCTCATGTATATTGATACCAATTGTGGAACAAAATGATTTAAAACCAAAATAAGATGATTTAAATCTTGTCCTGCCCAATCAGGATTATGGGAGATTCCTCCTAGTATATTCCAGAATATCCTGGTGAATTCTGGATTAAAACACTCAATAGCACCAGGTATAAAATATCACCCTGATGGTTCTTCAGAACCAGCTGCCCACTAAGCAATCTTCCCCAAAAGGCTGCTTTCAAATATTTTTTTAATTTATTCCTTTTCTTTTCTACTCAAATTTCATCAATTTCTTAAAAAATTGTTAAAAAGCCATCGTGCAATTGAAAACAGATGGCTTCACCAAAATCTCCTTTTTTATCAAAAGAAACTTCCTTCATTCGCATTCTGTTAGCAGAATTCTGTGATTACTCACTGACCTGAAAGTCAAGCCCATTATTTCTCCCAGAACTGATTCAGACCAACTCTTCTACAACCCCTGAAACTCCCATTCATTGCAGGCAGCTCTAATCTAAGTCCAAGTGAGACCAAGCCTAAATATTAACCACAATGTTACTCAATAATACCTAAACTTGGAGATCTGCACATATCATTGAATCTTTGTTCCCCTAAGGCAATTTTATTAGGTTATCTTAATGATAATTTTATCTTAAACATCTGTTTAGATGATATTTGAAGCATTGTCTAACAAAAGTACGAAATATTACTTATTAATCACTGATTTTTGCTTGCAGAGTTCCTCTGAATAGTGAAACTTCAGCCAAATAAAATAAAATAAAACAGAATAAAATAAAACATGCTATACCAAGGCTCTCCATACCTTGTTTTGTGCTCACAGACACAACTGAGCCAGACCCATCAAAAAGAACACTGCCAATAACAGATAACTCAAAGTCAGCCCAGAACAAGCGCTGGCTGAACTGATCAACTACGAGACCTACAAAGGAGATAAAGTTCAAATTGGTACATAAAACCTGAAAAAAAATGAGTATTTTTATGCAACTCTACATTTTTATACAATTCATATTTTAGGTACACAAAATATTGTGGTAATGAAAAGACTTGACTGGAAATCAAGGAGAATAAAATAAAACCACTCTGACTTAAACCTTCCCCTTGGGGCAATTATGGTTTTTTACTTTCTTTACCTTTCTCTGCCCAAGGTCAGCACCTTTTCTAACCCATTCTCCTCAGCAGGCAGGGACAGAAATACCAGGTGGGAATTAAATATAGAATCAAATCCTCTAACCTCAAAATCTAACATGCCAACTGCACCAGCGTGAACCTGTGTTAAAAATGAGGCATTGAGAATTCACGGAGCCTTTGTACCCTGTTTCCACACATTTGTAACTGTATTCTCATTTTTATCACCAATACTTCACAAGCAGCCTTACAGATTTAAAAATCAGATTATTTTAATTAAGAGACATGCTGCAAGACTTAACCAGTAATAAAGTCAAATATCTTTCTATCTATCTATAGATATATATTCATCTATATATGAAAAGAAAACAAAAGAGAATAAATGATAGATAGCACTATGAATACCCAGCCTCTGGGCAATAATTAAATAGTTAAATCAAGTAGTCTGTGCTCCACAGAGGAAGATTAAATGGTTAATATGCCACTTCATGTCATGTCAAAAACTCCAGCCTGAAGAAAATATTGGAGCCATAAAATCATTTCCTTCTGAGCTTTTGAAGTTGCAGTGCATCTTTAATAAGAATGGGGAAAGGTATTTTTTTCCATATTTATGTAAGTAGGTAAGTCAGAAAAAATACATCAAAAGAAATTATACATAACAGCAAAAAAATACTCCTCTTAAGGTCATAAATTAATCAGCTACAGATAGATGAGAGGAAGTGGAAAAAATCTGACTCATAGACCAGTCAAACATATTTACATTTAAAACCCCATTAAAAAAAACCCTTTTTAAAAGAAATACAGGTATTCAGGGATATGGCCAAAGCGAATAATTTCTGGTAGAAGGCAATTTCAATGTGTCAGTTCTGTGTGATATATGGGACCTGAAAGGGGAATGTTTAAGAAGTCCCCACTCTACAGCTTTAAATTCACCTTTGCATTTTAAAGAGAATATTTAAACACTGATTAATAAATAACTAACATTCTCAATGTGTCTTTCAAGGTATCAGAGATAAAAGAAGTATTTATATTTGTTCTATACATATAACACTCCTGTGACTGACATTTCTGTGTAAATCCTACCAAGTCAAGCCCAATCTTTCTAACTCCACTCCCTCTTATTTGAAACAGGAAAGGCTCATTTGGTAATAAATTTAAGAGCAGTGCAAACAATATTACTAAAGTCCTATTTGGGAGGGAATATTAAAGGTTTCAACTCTTTGCATTCCCCCTACATGGGCCTGTGTTAAATATCAGATAAAAAACTTTGAAAACTCCATGAACATCTATTTTCTACCATGAAGTAAAGGAAGAAAAGCACAGAAGGATGTTACTACAGTATTTCAGGCAGTAAATACAGGAAAATGCAGATTTCTTGGGTGGTTTGCCTGTTTTGTTTGGTTTTTTTTAAACTGAGATACTGAAATCTATCTGAGTCAGTGAGGACCAAATATTTGGGAAAAATAAGGTCTTTACCTGTAGGTCTTTGCAGGTTCTTTTGAACCAATATCCTCCTCAGAGTACCATCCATGGATGATTCCTCTATGTGAGACCGATCCCCAATAACTGTCCAGTACATCATCCTGAAAGCATCAAACACAAAAATTCAGCTGAATGCCTACACAGAACCTCAAAACCCTTCACTGATACTAAATCACTCTGAGCCTTTCAACATTCCTGGAAGAGAGAAAATCCTGGTTTACATTTAGGTAAGTTGAGCAGGAAAGTTAAATAAACAACCTGGAAAAGTTTAGACAATTGCAGACATCATTTTCTTTCCCTTGCTCTGTTTGGCAATTTCATCTGAATTACCAAAGCAGTGATGCTGAAGGATACCTACCCCTTTTTGGGGTTTACAGCAATTGCATAGGGTTCCCCTGCAATGCTGGTGAGGAGCCTGGTGCAGTTGGGTCCCTTCAGCTGCCCCACGTTGATGGAGTACCTCAGGCTGGTCCAGTGGGTGGTGTAGTAGCTGAACCAATGCATTCGGGAATGATCAGTCCAGTAAATGTTCCCTGCCACCCAGTCCACAGCAATGCCCCGGGGCCTTTTGAACTCTGGGCACTGAAAAGAACAGATGTGGCAGTCAGCTTTGTGGGAATGGCCTTTCACAGCAGCTGCACAGCCACAGATTCCTGTGATTTTTTTCAGTGAAACATCAGAAACACTGCACTGGAAAGACACAAACTTAACCTGCAAGAGTTCAGCTCTAAGGGACCTGCTGACACTTCTATTCCATGCACAAGAACAAGTCAATGCTTCAAATCTGTTTTCTCAAGTTTAATGCTACCCACATTAGGGAAAAGTCACCTTGGCATCCACTACTTTGAACTATTGATACTGAAGCAAGTAAGTGTTATGGACTGCAGTTCAAAACCAAAGGAAAAGGAAGTTTTAGGCTTATAAAGCTATTTTATTCCATGCAGAACCACGGTTTGGTGTTCATCCCAAAGCCCTCAGTGAAAGCAGCTGAGCCCATCCTGAGGAGTGGCTGCCAAGGGTAAAGAAAAATCACTGCATTTAGAAAACTGCATAAAATTCCTTCTATATTCATGAATATTCAGCTTCACACATGAAAGAAGCTTGATTGATTATAACATTAAATTTATCAACTGCAGGATCTCCATCATGATTTGTTTCAGTAATCATTAAGGCCTAGATCTAAAAGATGGTCCTGAGGACAGGAGTTCATCCTGCAAACAGGAGATCTATATGAACAAGTTTCTCTAAAGTTTACGGGAATTCCTGCAGAAATGAGTAACACCTTTAAAATAGGATTGTCCAACTCCTTCTAACATGAATGCAGTGAATCATAGAAAACTCAAGGACCAGCATGAGCTAAACACAATTGTTTGCCTGTTTACCTATAATGACATCAAGTTAAATTATGAGCAAAAAACATATTCCTTAAAAAAAATGAAGCAATAGAATGTTACTAAGCCACATAACTGAAAACCATGAAAGAAAATCCTACAATAACTTGTTTTTCCTCAGGTGTCAGAGTTTCCTAATACCACAAAACATTTGTAGACTGTTTTCACCATAAAATAAAGGTCATTTCACTCTCTAAGTGGAACAACAGGACCACAAGGGTGAATTTAGAGAGTTCATTGTTCATAAACTTCTAATTCTGCAAAAAACGTCACAGAAGGTATGTTTTATAGATACATTGAACCTTGATTTTCTACTGAGAGAAACAGTAGAGCAGCCAAATCAATCATTGCTTTTACAAAACAGTATTTCCTTAAAAACAGGATCACAGTTGATTTTTAAACAAAATATTGTATCATAATTCTTTGACAGTACATGCTTCCACAAATAATAGATTTTTTTTAATGAGTGTAGCATTTGCATAGAACAAACTTTTTTCTTTGTTACTGTACAAGCAACATTCACAGAAAGGACAAGATACCAACAAAAGGGGTATTTTCAGATAAGACTAATTCTATTTTTAGTCTAAACTCCTTTTCATTCTGGGCACCTGAGTCAAGCCTCTCATACCTGGAGCTCTCTTTGGATACTGCAAGGATTAATGGTTTACAATTCTGGAACCAAATATTCTTTTGAAAGGAGAGCAGCAGGCATGGCCAGAAAAGCCTCGCACTTTTTTTCTGACTGTTCACACCCACAGTTTACAATAAGACTGTTTTTTGAGAGCCTGGAAAGACCAGGATGGGAGTTATCAAGCAGACTGAGAGATGGTTCCCAAAAAGCTACTTCTAGAGGCAGCTGAGACATCCTGAAAGGGACATCGTGCAAAGATTCCAGAACAAGGAATCTGAGGAATACTGACCCCTTCTCCTCAACCAGACAGAAAAAGTGAAATTCCAGAAATTCTGAGGGGAATACTGAAGATCAAATGAAGAAGGAGACAAGCAGAAGAAATGGCAAGGAGCCATCTGGTGTAAGAGATTAAAAAAAAAAAAAAAAGAGAAAAAATCCAGTAGCTGACGCTGTGGCTGTGCAACTTCCAGTTGTTTTCATTAAGTTTCAGCTACATCACATTTCTGAGGCCTCATGCATCTTCTCATACTGCCTAGTAAAATTGCTTACTGGAAATGAGCTCTTACCTAATAGCTCATTTGGATTATGCTAATTTTGAGGAATAATTCTGCATACAAAATAAGGATGAAAATACAGGAAGAAAATCACATTAATGTTTTCTACACTGATTTTAACCCACTTTGATGCTAAATATAATGCACTACAACTTATTAGAAAAATTGGGGCTTGAAACCTAATTGCCTTTCATAATTTGGAAGTCTCTGCACAGCTGCAGACCACGTCAGCTTGATGACTTTTGATCAGAGTATCTGTCTTTTGTAATTTCTGTTTTCAAGGTAGAGAATTAATAACAAAAAAGAAAAAAAAAACAACCCAATGGACAAACAAACCTAAAAAAGAAGCTGCAATAACAACTTAGATCTGAAAACCTTTTTCATGTAATGGCAGATTACAGATTTTCAGCACCTAAAGTTGAGTTTGGCTGGAGAAAATTCTTTGCACATGCAGCAGGAACACAGCCCTTGCAATGCTTAACAGGAAGACTAAACGACAAATCTAATTTGTACCATAAGCACATGTGAAGATGTATTTTATTTATTTTGCAGATACTTTGGGTATGGAATTGCTGGGGAAAAAAGTAAAGGAATGTTTTATTTTGCTTAAAGTATCTTCATTAAAAAATAATACATTATCTAATTACATTATATTACTAGAACAGAGAAAAGAAATAAGGGACAACAAAACTTTTGGACTTTTGCTCACTGAAACACATTTTCCTCAACAGATGAGCATCCCAGTGGGTGCAGTGATTCATCAAACCAGCACCTGTATGACATAAAGATTTATAAATCCCAACCAGCTGATTCCAGAAAGAGTCTCCTAAGTATATAAACTTCATGCAGACAGAGCTGTAGCTCTAAGGTAAAACCATAAACTCATGGTATTTACAGAAAATGCTCTGGAAATAGTTTGCATTCACAGGGATGCACTGGGCCCTGGGAAGTGCTGGGAGAACATGGATATGTCCCAAGAGTGGTCAAGGGTCCTTGTGAAGCTGTGAGAACACTGGGGCTGGAGCAACTGCCAATAAACTCCCAGGATACACCACAAAAGCTCTGCTTTTCCTCCTGTTATGTGGTACCATTATTTTAATGTTCATCTTTTTGTCCTCTTCCATAACATAAAGCACTTGAGCTGAAGTGTGGGGTCGCTCTGTGTTGAGTATTTACCTCAGGTCACTCCTCCAGCTCTCCCCAAGGAGCAGGCAGCAAACAGCTGCTCCAGTTACCACCAGTTCACTGTGACTGCCTGAACTCACTGGGATGAAATCCACTCCTGCCACTGTCAATAAACTCTGAAGAGTTGATATTTACTATTTCCTTTAATGCTTGAATTTGTACCCTGTCTTAAACCCCTTTTCACAGGAAAATAGGAGAGCTACTTAAAGCTATTCTCTGAGGAAGGCTCTTGATATGCTAATTCCATGGAGCAATTTCGGTTGAGATGGATTTTTGCATTAATGTAATTACCTGAAAATGCAGGTGACTTTGTTCAAGTTTACTGTCCTGATTTACATATCAAAGTCGAGATATAAACGTTATAATGTAACCTTTGAAAACTTACCCATTAAAAAACTTGGGTTAAAATTAAGAAATTCTCAAGCTTTTTAAAACCAAATTTCCGTGACAATATTAAAGCAACACTATAAAACCAATTAACCTATTGATCAGCAGCAAATAAGGCAACAATACTTGAATATTAATGAGATAACACAGGGAAAATTACTGAATAGTTAAGCACAATGAGAAGCAAATGTTTCACAAATATAAATGAGAAGTGTCCAAGATATATTCAAGTACAGTCTGTGCATTTTCCACGTGCAGATTTGTAAAAAAGCTTTGTCTGGCTTGGATCAAGCATTGACACAAGGATCCACCTGCACTGAAGAGACAGGCACGAGGTATAAAGAAAAACATAATTTTTTCAATACCTTTGAGTCAAAAAGGAAGTGACTAAAAGGTATTCTCAGATAACAGTGAAAAAGGATACAAAACCTAAAAACTATTTCAATATGTTAGGACAATAATAATCCTAAGAATATTTTATCTCTGTTAGTTTAAACAGGGAGACAATGATAAATCAACTGTGAAAATTTCAACCCCTGGCCTAGGAAGATGCCTGAAGGAAGCTTATGCTCAATTTTATGGACCTCTAACTAAACATCAGATCCATCAGAGAGGCTGTGGGTCAGCAAACTGCTCTTGCTGCAGAATGCATCTGCATATTAGTCCCCAAAAAAGAAAGAAAGAAAATAAATAAATAAATAAATAACACTACCACTTTCTAAACACTTCAGCTTCACAAGGCTTTATGCGTTCATTATTTCCCAATGAAAAACTCAATACAAAGACCTGTTTATCACGATTTTTAAAGCAGGAATACACACCACATTTAAATGAGAAAACCACCACAGCAGAATTACACCACATCTACAATACAGGTATCCCTCTGCAAAACTCAAATGACAGAGCCGACCTACTAGAAATCCTAGGAATTATTTTGTACTTCAGATCTACTTTACATGCACTTCCTCTCTGCAAAATCTGGACCCTTCTGCAGGGCAGGTGGAAGTGTTGGTTTTAAACCTCTCTTCTAAAGCAGACTCAAGGTATCTTCAGGGTCCATTGGTGTCTGCATCCCAAGACACTTTGCCCTGCTGGTGTCAAAGGTCAGGAATTTGGAGAGGAAATATCCTTGGATGGAATGTGCTCAGAAGTGGTTTCAGATGTGTATGAATTATAGATGAAAGACTGGGCTGCTGTTGCTGCCCCTGTTTATTCTGCTGGGTGTACAAAAGCAGCTGTGTGATGCACTGTTACCTCTCCCAAGTTTAAGGAGACATGAAACAGCCAAACAGGGTTTTTTTCTAACTGGCCAAGAAAAAACTAAAAACTGTACTCTGCTATCAAATTCAATAAAGAGTAAAAAAACTCCAAATCTAAATTCACAGCATTATAGAAACACCAGTGTGATGACCACATCATTATCTGCAATTTAGCACTATCACTTCCCAGAGAATTTTGTAGAAATATTTTAGGCAACATTGAGTAACAACCTGCATTTATTTTATTTTTAAGTCAAGACCACTTGGAATTACCCAAGCCTTATACAAATCTACATTTCTGTTGTAAAGCCCAAACTTACATTTCTGTTTATTCAAAATAAGATACTACGCAGTTCAACAAATATAGGAATAAATACTAATTGTACTAATGTTTAAATATATGACATGACTTTGCCAATATTATTGTCTATATGATCACTGTAGAAATTAAGCTTGTGTTTATCCTATCTCCATTTTCTGTTCTCCAAGGATTTGAAATTCATGGCTTTCTTCTTATATATATATATGTTATATTCTTCCCATTTCTCTATTGAAATAAAACATCTTGATGCTATACAGACTTTCCAAGCTTCTAATATAGTGATTATTTCTCTGTAGAAAAGGTTTTTAAATCTTACAATTGTGTTGTCTTGGAGACTCTACCAAATCTGTCAGAGTCTTGAACAGAAAGGCTTTACCAGCCATATACCTCACTGAAATAAAATCATTCTCAGACAGACATTTCAATTTACTAAATCAGCCCATGCTATTACAGAAGAGTCAGAACAGAAAAATAAACTGAATGAAATTTGTGTGATTTAATCTTTGATTTTGATCACTTACTATCAAGCCACTGTTACTCTGCCTTCTCTCTCTGTCGTGAAGTTTCCTGTAGAAAATCCCTCCTGGATTAAACTGAGTGCTCCAAACAATCATATCCCCTTGAAAATATGCATCCATCCCAGTTATCCTTGAATTGTGTTCAATGTGTGATATTTGCTGATGAGCATCACTGTAGTTGAATGGATATGCAAAACCCAGGATGTCAGTGTCATTAGCAACATAGAGAACTTGATCTTCAGAGCCTAGGGATTATTATAATGAAACAAAAATAAGGTAAATGTCATCTCATGCAAAATCAGTGGGTTCCACTCAAGCAGCTTTTTGCTGTTCAGCTGATATAATTTTTGATGTTAAAATTATTTTCTGGTTGTTGAAGACTGCAGAAACACCCACACTATGGCCAATAAATGATACTCTAATATCAACATATGAACTTCAGCGCCCTCCAAGCTCACAGTGTGACCCCCAAGACTATATTTTAAGGAGGATGTAGTGTAAGAATTTGAACATTTTTAAGCAGTATACAAAAATACAGGACATTATGCATTAAGCCCATATGAATCCCATATTTTTATATGCATGCTGACTTTAGAGGGTCCTAAATTTATACAATAAAGGAACACAGAGCTGTCAGTAAACATGTTTTTAAATTGCTCAATTGGAAATGAGAAGTGTAATAGTTTTATCTTTAGTGAAATTTTGAAATTGACTGCAACAGAACCTGTGCAGCTGTGTCTTACATCTCCTCATTTCAGATAGCCAAATACCATCTTAATCCAGATATTGTAAAGTGTATTATTTATAAGAAAGTGCTCTCTGGTATCAATTCATTAAGTTTTGAGAAAGTTTAAAATCTGCTGGATGCTTAAGAATGTATTTGGATTATTTTTATTTCTCCATTCATATCATGTTTATCCATAGACAATCAATTTAAAATGTCTGTCCAACACACTTCCTCCTTGTAAGTATGAAGTATCAAACATAATTTGTCCCCTTCCTCCCAATAAACGCAAAAACAAAGAGGAGTTTGGTTAAAGTGAGGGAAAGAGGGAAGCATGAACTGTATTACAATGGAAATGAAGCTTGTGAAAAATTCAGATTTAGGATAGTGATTCCCAGATTTTTAAATTATAAGCCCTCAGAATTATGTCTGTGTTCCTATAATACCAAACCATTATCTTCAATTAGTAACCCTGTTTGTTCCGATGTCATCATCTGATTTCTTTAGTAACAGGCAATGGTGCTAAACCCTGAGAGAGCCCATGTTATGTGTGAAATACTAATGATTCATTAATAGGATCTTCTCAGGGCAAATTTGCTTCCAAAAAATGTGGACAATGTATATAACAAATGACAGTACTGTCAATTTTGATTTTTACAGCCTTACCTTTTGCTATGCAGCTGTTATTCCTCTCCTTGTAATTTTTCTCACATGCACATCTGTAAGAGCCCTTTAAATTATGGCAGTGTTGGGAGCAGGCACCAAACACCATGCACTCATTGATATCTATGAAGAAAAAATTGTACTTTATATACCTGTGGTTATGAACGTGTTATTTAACATGTTCATAAAATCATGGAACAGAGCAGATGAACAAAGGGAACTAATAAATGTTTTCCTGCTGACCACTATTGCATCATACATATTAAGACTATATTTTCTAAAGAATTTTACTTTTTATCCATTCAGTTTGATTTCAGTTTTGTATTATGAATCTTCATTATCTTTAGCATCTCAAAATATTCTCATATGCCAAGCTCAAAACCAACGTTAAATAATCTACTAGATCTTTAAAAACCTATTTACCCCTTAAATTATTTAATAGCCTGACTTGAACCTTTTGACCTTCACAAATAGTGTTAAATTTTTGATAACCTCTCCAGGTAAAATGTAGGAATCTATACCTTGAAAATCCTGTTTCTTTTTTTACTTTTAATTTCTTAATTTCATAGATATGAATCAGCTTTTACTCTATGGAAAAAACCCACCCCAAAATGATACATATCTCCTGCTCCAGCATAGAAAACTGACTGTAGAGTTGACTTCAACACTTTTCAACAAGGGAAGATAGAAAATATCTATAAAAGATGGAAATATCTGTACCTTCACATTGTCTATTCCTCCTGTTTCTCTGAAATCCAGGCTTACACTGACACAAAAGGGATGATTTTGTTTGATTACAGAATGCATCATCTCCACAAGGGTTCACATTATCTTCACATGTATATTCAGCAACACCTAAACATAAACAAAATGTCTAAAAAAATCCCTGATAGATTTGTTTAAAGTATTAAAAATGAGACCTAAAGTAACAATGACAAATTACAAATTTATCTTTCTGTTTAAAGAGTACCAGGTAAATTTTTAACAAATAAATGACTTTACAGCATTTATCTATACCTGCATTTACATGTTATGTAATGACAGTATTTAACTGAGATACTACATTTCACATCACGAATTTAATATTAAAATTTTTCTTATTGCAAATATGAAACAAAATACAATCAATTTGTACTTAAATTTTGTAAAGAACTTGTAACTGCTCCAAAAACGTCTATAAATGAATTGCTATAAAATTTGCCATCCATTTTTGACTAAAAGAAGGAACTACATTAAACTGAGTTCTGTACTGTTCAATAGGTCTTGCACAGATGAATGTCTTGGTTAATTGTTTCTTTTCTGCTACAATCAGGGACACAGATCTTGGCAGCCCAACTCACTTATTTTGCAGTCTTGCTCATCTGAGCCATCTCCACAGTCATCAAACCAATCACACTGCAGCTCCATGGGAATGCACTTCTTGTCATTGCAAGCAAACTCATCTTTTTTACATGGTCTGGCTTTATACGTGATTTTATCTACATAATCACAGATTAATAAGAGAAAAATAAATCAGTATTTGAGATTCTCCGACTATTTTAGACACATACAAATGGGAATGACCACACGAAGCTCTAAGCAACCGGAAATTATTTCAAGCTAAAACTCTTTCAGTTTCAAATCCTGACCTGCTAACCTCCAGCTAAGCTTTACTGAAGGACAAGCAGATCTGTGTGGCAAAGCTTGCCTTGAAGGTGTTTTCTCTGATGTGAATGCCCTGAAAGGAAATATCACCTACCACAGTGATCTTCATCCGAGTTATCACCGCAGTCATCGACCTCATTGCAAACCTGCTCAGGCCGCAGACAAACCCTGTTGTTCCTGCATCTGTAGGGCCTCGTTGGAGGGCAGGGGAACCTCACTGCACAGGAAAGAACAGAATCAGCTGTCACCCAGCTACTAATCCTTTTGATAGCATTGGGTCAGAACGTTTCTAAAATCACAGTAGCATAGTAGGCCTGAGCAGCATGTTCTAGATGTAATCATTAGTAAACATAATTATTTGGGAGGGGGTGGTAGAAATGGGAGCTGAAACTTATGCTTGAATAGAAACAAAGGAGCTGAAACTTATGGCTGAATGGAAACAAAAGGGGATTGAAACTCGTGCTTGGATAGAAACAATTATACAATAGAATAATATCGAGTTAGTGACTAACAAATGATCATATGGAAGTTATGTAAGTAAAAGGTATAAATATGTTTCGATTTTGGAATCATGCCGAACTCCTGATTTGGGTCTCTACCCCGGGGGTTCCAGCACGCTTCAATACAGCACCTTCATATAATCATTCTGTGATTATGTGTATCCACGCTAACACTTTTTTAATGACACGTTATCAAAGCCAGTGTTGGCACCGTTAAGTTCTTCATTCAGAGGTTTTGTGTGATAAGGGTGATCTATATCTTTTTTTGAGAAGCAGTAAATATGGCAGAATGAAAGCAAAGGAAGTAGAAAGTATAATGATGCTCAGTATTACATCATACAAGTAACTTTTTTTGTCCCTCTGTGGGTTTCCTACAGAAAAGACTCATTTCTCAAAAATAGCAAATATCAAATATCTGAAATGACCTGAAAAGCAATAACAAAAGAAAACTATATCCCATATTTCAAGCTTATCTTCTAAACGGAAAACAAACAAAATTTGACACACATGCCTTTATATAATTGTGTGTCTTACATATCATTCTTGTTTTATTATACAAAAAACACTGAAAAATGTAATGTCATACCACACATTTCAGCAACTTCATCAGAGTTATCTCCACAGTCATCCTCACCATCACAAACCCAAAAATGTAGTTTGCAGAGGGAATTGTTGCACAAAAATTCATCAGCTCTACATATATTTCCCCCTGGGAAGATGAAAAGACGACAGAAAAAAAAGGCAGGACAACAAAAAGAGGAAAGAATGTCAGTTTTTGATAAAACCACCACAACCACTGCATCACATACTATTTGCAGAGAGTAACACAGGCAGCATAACTAAATTTACAGATCCCAAAGCAAGAGTAAAATCATCCGTGTAACCTCAGGATGTATTGAACTCTGAATCAACCAACAAAAGGGAACACAGGGTGAGGGAAAATGTTTTAGGGCAGAGTGCTCTCAGGCTTTAAAAATTAGTTCATGGATTCAGTTTCAATGTGTGTTGTTGTAAGAAGGAATTTGTTTCACAATTATGACTAAATTTTATCACCACCAATCAACAAAGTTATGGAAAGTTCTTGCAATTAATCCCCTATAAAACACATTTTTATGGTAACTGGATTTTCAGTTTCCTGAGAGGAGTGGAGCATAAAAGAAATAAAGCTGTGTACCTGCAGAGGAGGAAAAAATGAAATTTTATATGATAATGCCTAAACTCTCACAGTGGCTCACCTCAACGCTCTACACCCACTCCAAGAGCTACATCAGCCTTCAGTGGCTTTTTACTCCTTCATTCTGTACCCTGTTCACACCTCATTAAAATCAACAGAAGGCTTTCTTTTGCAACAAAGGTTCAGAATGGCTGAACTTTTTGCCCCCCAAAAATTAATTTCCATGAAATGCCCATTGCATAAGAGGATGTTCAAGCTCTCACACTATGCTACCAGGTATAATTCACTCCCAAGGCAAAAACAACTTATGCACATTAACAGAAACATCCTGTATTATTATTCAAGGAAAATATATAAAATTCAAGTACTCTTCATGATGAAAGGCATGAATCCAAATAATTGTGTGTGCAATCACAATATAACCATCATTCTAGTTGTTTAATAAGATTGAAGAGAGTTATTTTTATAAACATGCACAGTGGGCCACAGATAAATATTATGGATATCATTTTAGAATGCTGTAGAATAAAACTCCATTTGTGTTTGCTGTATTTCCAAAGATGAAAAAAATCAGTTATCACTGAGATAAACTGGCATTTGTTTCATGTGATTGCTCTGCCTGTCACAATTCCTTTATAAAATAGATTTCTGCAACAGAATCATAATTGTGACATAAATACAAAGTATGATAGCAATAACCAACTAG
This sequence comes from Drymodes brunneopygia, assembly GCA_013400955.1. Classification (NCBI taxonomy): domain Eukaryota; kingdom Metazoa; phylum Chordata; class Aves; order Passeriformes; family Petroicidae; genus Drymodes; species Drymodes brunneopygia. The sequence continues at coordinate 1,857,637 of VZTZ01042582.1, read as the reverse complement.
GAATAGGCTTCTTATTGCATTATAAGCAATTTGCAGTTCACAGAAGCTCCATTATGCTGCCCAAAGAATAATGTGGGCATCAGATAAAGTGAGTGTGTTACTATTTACTTACACTTCATTGGGTTTTAAAGAGTTGCAGTTCAGATATTTTAAAAGCAGTTTTAAAATGGACTAGAAGGTTTTTTGGTTTTTTGGTTTTATTTTTGTCTTCTTGCATCTAAACATCTCTGGAATATTCTTCCCATTCTCTGAATTTTCTGGTCTCTCTTTCAAACTCAATCATCCCTACATGACATCTTTTTTTTTTATCCCCTATGTCTTAAGTATTGCATAATAAACTTAAAATAAAGAAAGGATATTTTGCTATGTTGGCTTCATATCTGATTATGATCACATATAATTGTACTTCATTATACTTTGAATTTATGCACACAACATGTGACTATAGATGGGCAACACACAGAACTACCCACTTTAAAGAAAAAGAAAGGAGAAAACTCCAGGAAAAAACCCAAGAAAATGACAAAATGCCAACTAAAATTATTCTTTAGAAAAAAACCAACTTATTTAATGTGACTAAGAGGAGGGGCTGGTGAGGAATGTGAAGCTCAAGGGCAGCCCAGGCTGCAGTGACCATGGAATGGGGGAGTTCAAGACCCTCAGGGCTGCAAGGAGGCTGCAGAGCAAGCTCCCTACTCTGGGTATGAGGAGAGCACACTTTGGATCCCCAGGGATCTGCTTGGGAACATCCTGGAGGGAAGAGGGGCCCAGGAGAGCCTGGCTGGTATCCAGGCATCACCTCATCCAAGCCCAGCAGTGATGTACCCAACAAAGAGAAAGGCAAAAGCTGCCAGAAGGACTCTGTGGATGAACAAGTTGCTCCTGGACAAATACAAACACAAACACAAAGGTGAAGCACTCTGGGCACAGGTTTTCCAGAGAAGCTCTGGATGCCCCATTCCTGGAAGTGTCCAAGGCCAGGTTGGATGGGGCTTGGAGCAGACTGGGATAGTGGGAGGTGTCCCTGCCCATGGCAAGGGGTTGGAACTGCATGAACTCTGAGGTCTTTTTCAATCCAAAGTATTCTGAAATTCTCTGAAATAAACAGAAACCTGGGCTCTTAAGATGACTTATTTAGCAACTTCATTATATTGCACAGCTGTGTAATTTATTGTGCATGGCTCTGTAATTTATTGTGGCTTATAAAAGCTTAAATTAACCAGATTTACTGCTGATTTCCTTGATAAAAAAGAATATGCTTCCAGTAACAACATGACCTTTGCATCACTGGGGAGGGAAACACAAAGGAGGAACAAGTCATAAACAACCTAAGTTTTGCTTATTCCTGCAGATCACTTGTGAAGCTGCTGTGCTGTCTTTGTCAGAAGAGGTCACAGAATTTTCCTTTCTCCACTCATAATGGCCAGGGTACCTCTAACTTGCAGCGTGTGTGCTCACAAAAAGTCCAATAAACTTTTTTAGAGAAAAAAGTGTCTTGCCTTGGTCACAGTTCTCTTCATCACTGCCATCCACACAGTCATGGATCCCGTCACAGAGCCAGCGCACGGGGATGCAGTAGGCTTTGTTCCTGCACCGAAACTGATCTTCTTTACATTCTGAGACACAATCCATCTGTGTGAACACAGACACCACCATGGATTAATGAATGAGAGCAAAACAAGTTTGTCTACACTGCCAGGAGGGAGCAGACCATGATGGAAACTGCCCCAGAACCACGCTTGGTGTTTGACTTTGAGAAAACAAATTTGTCCACTCCAAAACATCGACAGAGCGCAGAAACATAAAATCATGGGGCTAAGTTATCTGACAGCACTCAAAGGATGCAAGACACCCCTAGTTGCCCTTTCAATTATTTACAGACCTAAAAAATTTACAAAAAATCATATCAGGGAAAAAAAGCAAACAGCAGAAATGTGTCAGGTACCTCATCAGATCCATCAGCACAGTCGAACTCCCCGTTGCATTTCAGGGATGCCGAAATGCAGCCTCCACTTGCACACACGTACTCACTTGAAGAGCAGGTTGGAGATGCTGGTTACAAACACATATTTCAGCATTAAGAAAAAGACAGTTTATGAATAAGCTGATTTTTAATTTAAAGTGTTCTTCTGGTTAATATAGTGAGCAAGCTTGTGTCTGAGCACTCTCATAAACTACAATAAAATATTTGAGAAATCTGAATTGCTGCATCCTAAATAAATTGTATAATGATAGTGAAAGAGTATTTTTATTTTTCCACCTAGAAATTTAATTTTGCTTTCTCCTTATGCTTGGTAATAAAGGAAACTACACACATGCATATATTCATAGAATGAGTATATTTAAAAAATTCCTTAAAATGGGCTTCGAGTTTAGGTAAATTTAGGTAATTTTTAATTGAATAAGCTAAATTTACAGGAAACCATCTTTTTGGAAGGTATACATTATCACAATTAAAATACATTAATACTAAGGAGGATTTTTTAATATAAAAGTGGGTATTTTTGTTGCACAATAAATCAGGAGAGTTTTGTCATAGGCTTTTATCAGTTACACTTATCAACATAAAGCTTAAAAAAAACTTCAGGAAAATTCCTGCGAAAATAAACAACTGTATTTTCCAAGAAAGCAAAACGAAAATAAAATAACAATAATAATAATTTAGTAGACAAAAATCTTTGCATAAGTACTATTAAACTTTGAATGAAGACCACAAAGCCAAACACTTCAGTACATGCCAAGATTTACTGACGTTTTCAGAGCAGAATTTCATCTGTTGAGTATTTATTATCAAATTACATTTCAAAATAGTTAATTTAAATATCCACGCCCCAATAAGCTTCATATTGCTTATTACGTTAGTTGTACGTAACCGGGGTTTTCAAAACACAGGTAGGAAGACACAATGATACAAACTCAAAAGGTAAAGTATTTCAGACTTTCTCCTTCTCCTTTCTTGCTACTTTTAGTGCCCAAGAAATCTTAATTTGATAATTTATGTTCTTGTTTCATTCTGATTTATTCCTGGGTCCATTTTGTATTTCAGCATTATTTAAAACAATACCTGGTTCACAATTTTTCTCATCATCCCCAAGTTTGCAGTCCTCGTGGCCATCACATTTCCATTTTGCTGAGATGCACTGGCCATTGGAGCACTGGAACTGATCCCTTGAGCAGCCTGTTTCACAATACCTCTGGTACAAAAGAAACAACCAAGAAAGAAGATCAAGAGTTTATATTAAACATTGAGAAATATGCAGCTGGTGACAGTTATAGCCTATAATCCTACACATTGTGAAATACGTAGTAATGAAAGTCTTGTGAAATGAAATATATTTGTAGATGTGATTCAAAATGGTGGCTCACACCCTTTTAATAGCTGGGAAACACCTGAAGTTTTATGCTGACAGGAAAGGAGAAGGGAAAAAAGGAAAAAAACCCCCCAGAAATCCAGCAAAGTATTACCCAGTGAGCTTCTAACACACAACAAACAGCCTTCACTCTTCTCTCAAAAAAACCTTTCAAACCAAACCAGTGCTGTGAGTAAAAAATTGGGTTCCAAATCAGGACACAAAGTATTTCCAGGATGGGAAGAGGTTCAGATCATTGCAGGGACATAAACAAGCAGAACACTGTTAAATATTACTTGATTTATTTGTATGTTGTCTTTCTAGAATAGTGACTTCAAGAGGTTTGGCTTTGATTTAGTAATGATATTTGCATACATGGATTCATGTAGAGCTCCCCTTGCTGTCTTTTAAAATGTTCACATGCAGGAATCCATTCTCCAGCAATAGAAAATTAGTAATTCTCTAAAGAAATCCTTTTTCTGGGAGATGCCTACCTCATCTGAGCCATCTGCACAGTCATAGTCTCCATCACACCAGAACCTTGCTGAAACACAGTCTCCATTTGCACAAAGAAAGTCTTTCAAAGTGCATGTTTGAGGCTCTGAAGAAAGAAAAGAAACAACCCTAGGTTTATTAGCATCTCCATTAAATATTTTACACATAAAACCATCCAATCAAAGAATAACTAAATCTGAAAAACTCAAAATAATTAGCTGGCAAACAATAAGGAGTGGTTTTCTGTGGGATTTTATTCCACAACATCATCTAACTAAATTTCATTTCCCTATAGTAAAACAGTAATGGAAATACTTTCATTAGTTTCATACATTTCAGTTTTATCAAATTTCTTTGGTAAATAACATGATGTTGAGTATATATATTTGAACAATTTTAACACATGCATGTCATTACAGGGTTTGTGAGATATGTACCAGAGACCAGAAATACATTTTGCACATCTCAATATCCAATGAAATTAGAACTTAACCAGATTTTTGGCTCTCCATCACACAGTAGCACATAACTTATCACAAACCTTTTACTGAGTGTGTCAAGAGTCACCTTCCTCTGTGCCCAGCATTCAGGGGAACAGTATTGGGATGGCAAATGGAACACAAAAGTCTGGTGTTCCAAGTAAAAGAAAAGTTTTCACTACTGCTACCACAGAAATCCCCTAGCAGAACATCATGTGCTTTCCTCCTGAAAATGAGGGCCACCACAAAAGAGATTTTCTGGCTGCTGGACCCTTAGATTAAACAAAGGTAGAGAGGTGTTGGGAATTAAGAAGTTAAGCAAGTCTCTACGTGCAGTTTAATCTGCCAGTCAAGAGGGCTTGGGGAAAAAAGGACTTAAAAGGTAAATAAGGATTATTTGTGGGATTTTTTCCATCACACTAAACAATGCATTATGTAAATGATGTAAAATCAAGAATAAGGATTAATTAGTTAAACCTTTTGAGCAGAGAGATGGGAAACAGCAAACGACAGTGACTGAACCAAAGGAAGAAGGGTGAAAAAAAAGAGGAGAGGGCAGACAGTCGGAATGGACAGTAATGAAGGGCCCTTTAGTGAGCTCTGGAAGGTGCAAGCATGAGTGCTTTTATAAAACCTAACACACTGATCAAGGAAAACAAGCACAAAATTAGAGGCCTCAAACTGAGAAAAATTTGGTAAATACCACCATGGGAATACACCAGACATGAGTTACATGGATCTAACATAAAGTTGAACTTAGGTGTTTGTTTTTTGGTTTTTTTTCCCCAAGATTTATAAAAATCAAAAACTGTTTCAGGAAAGGAATAGTTTTAATCAACTTTTCCACTGCCTTTTCCCCCTCTTTACTTCCTAAAAAGACTCAAAACGACTCTGTTTGAATATTTTTAAGAGAAATTTCATTATTCAGGTAGGCAAACATTGATAGCAATTGCATCTGTTCTCCAGAACTGTTATATTTCAGCAAACCAAAGGCTGGCATTTATGTGGACTCAGATTATATGCACACTACCTAATTTTTTTTTTTCAAACTGTAAGTTTTAGCAAATCCCTGACACTTGATTCTTGTTGTTGTCAACAGGCCAAGAAGGAGAATTTCACAATGTGATAAAATACATAAAGGAAATAATTTGTGGAAAAAGTAATTCAAACGCAAAAAAAAATTGTCATGTTTCTATATTGATTGGAAAAATACAAGCAAATACTTTTGCTATACTTCTAATAAATTATTTATAAGCAGAGATTTGATACTGGAAAAATGTACACAAAGAGCTAAGTACTCAATTCTCTGTTTGCAAGAAATATTTCTTCTGCTGCTGGGATCCAGCTCTGTGATTTACATATGAACACAGCAAAGAACTTTTCCATCAGAGCTCAGATTGTTAGAAAAGAATAAATATTAATACAAAACAGTGTTAAAGGAATAAGCATTAATAGACTTCTGTATAACCCACGAAGGACAGCATTCTTCAGCTTCTGCCTTATAAAATCACTGGAACTCCTTCCCAAGAAAAGCATTTGGGATACAAACCCATCCCAGGACAAAATTAACTAATTTGTTTTCTTAGCAACTTGTAAAAGCAACAAAAGAGCATTAGGAAGAACTTGTAGCAATGTGAATATTTTTACACTGATTGATTTCACATCTTGCTACAACATTATTATGTTTGCTTTGCTTCAAGGTTTACAGTACTTTGTGCTTTCTTTATTCATATTAAATAAAAAAAAAATAGTGGTGCCTTCTTTTTTGCAGGAATGAGATAGGTTAGATAAAAAAAAATTCATTACTACAGGATTTTCCTTTTTTGGAATTTCCTGAAAGGGCAAACACTATTTTTGCTCTAATTTGTTTCTAACAATCCAAATAAACTCTGAAAGCAAATTCTCCCTCCAGACAGATATTACCTCAGAAGAGTTAACAATGTATCCTACATTCCTTATTTCTGACTCATTATGTACCAATATCCATGCTAGTAACTCTTATTTCAGAGTGTCCAAATATAGTTAAGGAACAATAGACTGTAAGACAAATACAGTTAAACACCAAAGTCATAATGGGCACAATGATTTGTATGACAGCACTCATAATTTCTCACACCCATACAGGTTTCTTTAGCACATATTGTTTCACTTCTGATAACTTCACCAGAAGAGAGAATTTCTTGCATGTGAGGAAACCATATAGAAAAGTGTAAATGCTTGAGCTGAATTTCTGTAATTCAGTGAATTCATTCTGCATTCTTGAGAAACAACTCATTTTCTGATTAAGTGCCCTGACAGCCCTTTGTATATTATATTCATGTATGCCATGAACAATTTATCTCACTGTGCAATGTAACATATTTTGTCAAATGCTTTTGAAGTTCTAATTTCATATATATTTGTTTCATTACACTTTATTCTGTAAGTGGCTTGATGGTCTATAAAAATTTTATACAACTATTTCAAACAGCTGAACAGTATTATGTACTGTCCCAGTGCTTCCAAGATTTTTTATTTTGAAACTGTGCAAGTCTATTGTGCTTAATTTAAACAGTAGAATCCATAGTTAGAATTTAAGTATGTATTAGACAAGTATAAGTAAATTAAATCCCAACACCCTTTAGTTTGATTCACCTTCTGTGTCTGGACACTCTCAACTCACTAATTCCATTCATTATGATTAATCACAAATTTCTTTATCTTCAAATCTAGGGAACAACCAAGAACTGAATGTATAACTTAGCTATTGATATTGACACAAAGTTGGCAAAATTCAAATTTTTAAAAAAAACCTCAGATTATTTCTCTCTCATTATTTGTACTTTTTTATATCACTTTGTGGTAAAATGATCTAAACTTTAAGGAAGAAAATTATTACTGCTCGGTCATCCACATGGCTAATTCCAAATATGATGCTCAACAGTTATTTTGCAAATAGCAGTAATATTTTGTGGAAGTTTTTGTTTTGTTTTTTCTTCAGATTTTCAACAGACAGCCCAGTCCTGTAGATCAACACTACTATACCAAAATTATGACTCTCGATTTGATTTCTACATGAGAATAAAAGAATATAAAACAATTTCTTGCTATTTGTAATACTGAAAACTGACACTAATAATCAATTCCTAAGTCAAATCTCCCACAAAGCCAAGAAAGCTTTTGTGTACCAATCCCCCTGGGATGTAACAACAAAAGGCTCTGAGTGATTTCTGAGCCACACAACATTTTCCCTTTTTTATGAAACACTTGCATATGAAAACCACAGCACTATTGCTTGCAGGAGTAAAACTCCCACCATTTTCAAATGCAGGTATGGTAATTACCAGGCAGAAAAATCCACTTTAACCTCCCAAGCTGAATGGGGCACTCTGTGCCTACGGGCAGTCTCGAACAGGAGAAAGGGATAGCAGCATTTACTCAGCTTTAAAATGCCTAATTTATTAAGCTTTCTAGGCTATTACCTTGAAGATACTAAACATATACTCGTGATCTACAATCAGGAATGTGTATTCAAGATGATGTGCAAGAGTAAGATATTAAGTTCTTGGACTTCTAAGTAAAAAAACCACAGAAATTGTCAAGAGAAGGCACTTCAGAACTATTTAGGGCATGTCCCTCTTGAAATATTTTATAAAGACAATAATTATTAGATAAAACCATTAGAAATTTTTCATTTCTTCCTGAGAACTAGATGGAAATGAACTAACTCCCTGAAAGTGGTATTAAAGAGATTTATCAGACCTTCAGGTCCCTCATGTGTAGGAGAGAACTGGGTAGCTGAGCTACTTTGAATAACCACATCTACTTCTCAATGCAATTAAGTACTATAAAAATTGACTTCTCAATATGAAACAAGGCAAATCATCTCAAGAATATAATGAACACGTAGTGCTTGATCAAAAATCCTTGTTAACAAATGCTTCTCACTTTACCTCTGAACAGTGTTTATGACTGTTTTTCAGAGATAAGAAATGTGATATGTAATGGAGTGACAAAGGTAAATTTATTGTAATATTTATTTTTAATTCACCAGATTATTGGGCATTTGTAGGTCAGGCACGTTTTCATAGCTGATACAGCTCTTTATAAGAGCAAACAAAATTGGAGAATTACAGCAAGAGACATTTCCAACTGTGGTCAACTTATTTTCAGCAGATCAGAGGATGCTGAATGAAAATATGCATGTGTATTTTATCAAAATTCAAAAGTTTCCTCTTGCATGTAGCGAAACTGACTCTGTTATATCATGGACCAAGGTAAAAGTTACTTACTACAGTTTTCCTCATCAGAATTATCCCCACAATCATTCTGGCTGTCACATCTCCAGTGATCTGGAATGCAGTTGTTGTTTTTGCACTGGAACTCATGAGGTCCACAAGTTTTTTTATCTGTAATGAAGGTGAATAATATTTACAGCATTGAAAACAAAGAGTGAAAATGGGAAAGATTTCCACTAAATACATGACAATGTTGCTGGATACATTTAAGGATGAGCAACCATAATATTTGAAGTGCTACTTTCAGGAATAATTTATTTCTCATAGCATTCTTTAGGCTTCTGTTTATACATTCACACCTTAATTTTAAATTTAATGAAATTAAAATATGCATTGTATAAAGTGCCACATAAAGTTAAAAAAAAATAGAATTCAGAAGGGGTCACAAGGTTGTTCGAAGAGAGGGCATTGGTGCACTGAATCTCAAGGACTGAATTAACCTTTCCTTGAATTTATCTGTAAGGTTGCTCTACAAAAGATGAGATCACAGTAAACCACAACAATATTGGTTTGAAACATGTACAAAATATGTCCTTTTCAAAAGTTATTTTTTGCATATAATAACTTAGGACAGAAAAATTTGTATTTTGGTTTGAATTTTTACCTACTGATGGATTGCACTGCAAGTTACTCGTATGAGGTAAAACATTGCAAAGCCCATAATGCTAAACTGAGGGAAATTTCCTTCTTGTTGTATATTGTGTATTTCCAATGAGCTTTTCTATCTACAGAGAAGCATTGGAAGCAAAGCCTCTTAGAGAAACATGGAAAGGAGCTGCCTCTGTGTTTTCTCTGAGCAATTCCTGAACAATTTGTTCAGCTCCTAAGGACTGAGATGAAATGAAGTAAATGAAAAAGTTATCAGTGACATTTTCGTTGGGGGGGGGGGAAAAAAAAAAAGCTTTGCTTTGTAAAAGCCTCAATGACATATTTAAAATTACATGTCACTGTGATATTGCACTGGAAATATTTTAAATTTCCGTTAGGCAAAGTCATAACCTGTCAGAGCAGCTGCACTCTGCTCTCATGGCAACTCGAGGGCTGCCCTCAACTGAGACAGCAGCTTCAATCAGCCTGATTCCTCTGCTGCTGAAACACAAATTAGAGGTGTTAGATTTGATGCTCTGGGCCAAACTGCTGCATTTTCTCTGTTGTTTTAGGTGTGGTTCTGGAAGCAGAGTGATAAAACTTCATTTGAGTATTGAGATTGCTGTTGCAGCTCAGTTGTGTGCACTCAAAAATCCGAGCAATACAATTCTGCCTTTTGTGTTTGTTCCTTACTCTCTGCCAATGCCATGATTGCAAGAAGTTTTTTCCCAAAGTAATTTTTTCTATGATATTTTTCAATATTACAGCCTATGATACTTTGATCATGATATTTTAAATACTTTCCACTGGCAAAAAATTAAAAATATTTATCATTACAAAACATAAAAATATTCCTCCCAAACTTATGGCACTCTTGTATTCACATTCTGTAGATTTGCAAAAGATAAAGTTTCAAACCTGAAATCTATCCTATATTTATTAAAATACTTCCAATAAAGTCTGCAATCTCCCACTAGAGTATTTGCCCACAAAATGAGTTGTAGCACTAATGACAGATAACATCACAGCAACATTATATAAATACTCTATTTATCCTTCCACATTGAACAGAAACACCACAATCCAGTCAGTAATGCACAGAAGCCAGAGAGGGCACACATTCATTTCTGTTACCTGAACATGCAATAAATCTTTCCTTACTCTTCATAAAGAATTATTTAGTTCTCCAGCATGCAAAATCCATTTTCTAGCATTTCCTTTTCTATACTAGTGAAGAAAGTCGAGATTTGTTTTTCAATTGATCCGACCTTAACCACTGATTGCTACTTGAATGTTAATCATTCTCTTCTTACTCTATTTCTACCAAACATAACGGATTTTTTTTTTAATACAAAATATTTTGCATGTTTGCAAGGCTTTCCATTCTTCACAAATCTGAAAACTTTATTTTTCCTCTGGGTTGAACGATCTCTTGTAGCAGCCAGATTTGCTTGTCTTGTATTTCTTTCTTCACATCAATGAGAGCTGAGGAAAACACTGGGATACCAGAGATAGGATATAACATAGAGGAAAATTTGGGAAAGTTGTATGACAATTATCTGATCTTTGAGAATGCCAGATTCATTCACCTCAAAGGAAACAGTGCAAGACCCTATTTACTGGGAACTGTGGAACCATGAAAAGCACCCAGGGGCCCACACACATTTTGTCACCTCTGCCTTCAGCACTAAATTGCTTTCTCATTTTTTCTTAAAATGAGACCACCCTGAAGTGTGAAAGTTCAGAGAGAAACGGTACAAAGGCAAAGAAACAAGTGCTGATAACTCCATTTTCATATTGCTCTCTTCAAAATTGTTATTAAGAGATTCACTGACCTACTGTAACAGGCAAAGCCCTTCCTCAGAAATTTGTGTGATCCCCTGAGGGAGCTGCTGCTGGGGTGGGGTTCACATTTTTGTGCATACTGAACCAGGATTTTATTCTAAAAATACTTCCAAATGAGCATGAGGAAAACAGGATGAAGGCTTAAATGGAGAAACAAAACAAAACAAGGCAAAATCCCTCATATACAGCCTAAAAGCATTTTGATTCAAATATCAGTCCCTGGGAATGAAAACACTATTTTGTCACTAATTATATGCACTGCTCTTTGGGGATTTTAAATCCATATATTTTCATGTGTGTGCATTTGTGTGTGTGAGTGGGATAAAATCCAAAAAGAAAAGGAATTTGCTTTTGATCCAGGATCAGCTGGCTCTCCTAGAGCTTGGCAGGCTGTCACCCATGCTGGATACAGGAAATTATAAGCCTGTTGAAGGAAGTTTTAGTTTATATAATGCATCCTTCAAATGCCTCAAAGAAAATATTCTTTATCATCAGGAAGGAAACCTACTTTATTATTTTCAAAGCTAAAAATAAAATTACTATTAAAAAAGTGAGGAGGCAGAAAGCAGTCATGCCAATGTTGACACATTAGGAAAACAAAGACCTGAAATACACATAACCTTTAAAGCATATTATAAAGTCACTTTCCAAGACCACACACAGCTTTCTTCAGTTTCTAACTCAAACTGGCCCATTTTGATGTAAAGTGTCAAAGTTGAGAGCAAGGATTAGCACAACCTAGTGGCTTTCTTTAATTGCCTGGACATTTAGCACCAATTAACTCTACCTCCTGTTCTCTGAGAAACACCAGACACTCCTCAATAAACACACACTTCCTGATTCTACCTCAACTGTCTGAGTTGGAAAGCAACCACAGAAAAATAAATACATTTACACTGCTTCTAGCAAATTTACTCAGTGTAATATCTCCAATAACACACAGCAGCAGATGTTGACTAAGCAAAATACATATGGCCATGCAGCACTCAAGGAAAAAAAGAGATTATTTTACACAAGTTTTCCATTGCAGGAATTTCAGATATGAACTCCAAACAACAACAAATTAGTGTTACATCAACATTTGTTGTAAAAAGATCCTTTTTATACTCAGCTTGCAGCTTTTGAATTTAATTCTATCAAACTTTGTCCATAAAAATAACAGTCTTTAACTCGGAAAAAAAAATGCAGAAGACCAAACTGTGTTGAAACTACTGCCATAGTAAGGTCATTTAAACATATTTCAAATACTAAAAATATGGAAAACTTCAAAATGTAATTAAACACACCCTGTTCTTGTCAAGGCTTAGCTGTTCCATGTGGCACAGAAATTGTGACTATGGATAAATTATTCTGCCTACTCCAACACAACAATCAAGAGCAGTGCATGCAGCCAGGAGATTAAAAATAAAAATGTGGGTGTTTTTTCAGGGAAGTGTGTGATTAAGGTGTGGAACACCCCGCTGCAGTGTGTTGTGAAAACTTCACAAAGGTAAAAAGAGAGTTGAATCCATGATGAATTACTGTATACAGAGACATATTTGCCAATATCTGTGATTCTCAAGTTGTTAGAGGATGGAAGTCCAGAGGAGGTTTCAGTCCAGGCCTGCTTTGCTCACATATTCCTGCCTAGACACTCACTGCCAGAGACAGGACAAAAATCAGGATGAGTCTCAGATATGAACCAACACCTCCAGCTGTATCTGTTGTCATTTAAAAATCCTGTTGAGCTTGGGATTGCACACATTGCTCCTCTATAATTTTTAGTAATTTGAGTGATTTTATTCCTTCTATTGTAAAATGATGGCTTGGAGTGAAGTACAAATTATAAACACAATTTTTCCTATTTAGTGTCAGTTTTATCTCTTTTTCTCTTAAAAAAAATTGTGACTTAAAGATATTACTAGATGAATTATTTTAAGACCATTTGCGCCACATTAGTTGGGTGTGCACGGGTTGGCCAAAATGTGAATCCAGTTTGGAAGCTTGGAATGCTGTCCCAGTTGGAAAGGAACAGCATATTGGAGGTCCAGGTGATGTGGAATGGTGTAGGAGAAAGTAGCTGTGATGTAGATGAGGAACTGGGCAGTGCAGGGGGGCTTCAACACCAGCCTAGAAGTGGCTATGAAACTTCATCTCCTTTGTATTCACTGTTTCTTCAAGACAAATGATTCCTTGGACTGTAAACCTCTCCCCAGTTGAAAGGAGTAATTGTTTCCCCATTTTGGCAATCCAAATGATGGTTGTGGATTTTCAGTGTTGAGAAAGTTCATTTCCCCAGGCATATTTGCCACCTTCGGCATTTTTAAATATGCTCATGTGTCAATCATTTGAAATAGCTCCATGGAAAGCAGCTCAGTGCTTTGTCCTTGACTCTAGCCTGTAGTTTTGTCACTCTGTTGTCCCCGAGATAAACCTGTCCAGACACAGGTGTTTCATCAAACCATTCACTGGTGCGTGGAAGAATAATGGTGAGAGCTTTAAATGTCCCATATTTGTCTTGTTCTCCTCCACCTCAGAACATTTTTCTGTGTTTTCTTTTACAGACCAGTCTTGAAAGTTTCACAAGTGCTCCTGCACATGGTTAGTGGGACTTTCCAGCAGTCCTGATCCACTTTGCCTCTGATAGTCTGTAATCCATTTCCCAGGCAGAATATTTGTATTTATTATTTTCTCTAATTACAACAATAAGAGCTGACTCATAACTCCCCTGGTGCTCACAGGGAGAAGTTGGCCATGTCGAGTTGGAATCTCTGGACCCTTCTACACAACCAGTCTTAACTATCAGGATTTGCAAATTATTGTATTTTCACTATGTATGAACTTCAGCAGCAATAAAGTGCAGACTGAACTGACAGAAACTGGATAACACTGTGAGAAAAATAAAGAATGTCACTGTATCCTATGACAGCCACTACATTCTGTGCCACTTCTAGGATTCTAAATGCCAAATTTTGAGAGCCTCATTTGCAGCTCCTGCCAATAAAGCAGTGCTATAATATGAATTTTATGAACTACTCATACAAAGATTGCCATTCAGTAAGAACTGGATGAGCCAGAGAGGTTCCAGATAGGTATTATCAAACACTGAAAGAGGACATAAAAAGTGGGATGATTATTTCCCTTTGCTAAAAAAATGTCAAGCCACAGCAACAGATTCAAAAGTGCTGCCATACTCACCACAGTTTGCCTCATCTGACCCATCTGCACAGTCAGGGTCTTCATCACACACCCACAGCTTGGAAATGCAGTGTTTGGTTGTTTTACACTGGAAGTGGTCTGGAGAACAACTGTTTTCAGCTTTAAATAAAAGAATTACAGATCAAAACTAGAAATTTCTGCTAATATTTAAATGAAAAATTATTAAGGATTCAAGAATCAGAAATTGGGTCTCTCTAGCATCATTTATGTAACATCCGTAAGAAAACAAAATGCAGCTTTTTATACTGTTTATAGTCTTGTCATTTTCTTATATATTATTTTATATAAACATTAAGGTAAAATAAATATAATAAACAAAGTATCCATTGTGATATTATTTTAACAGCAAATAGACTTACCACTGATAGGATCAAACCACTTCAGCAAAAATCAGACAAGTTTTTTTCCCTTAACTTTTTTTAAGTTCCAGTTATAAATTCTGAAAGTCAGTTTGTAAGACTAAGGCAGCTCTGGATCTTTGATCAAAAATGGAAACAAAATTATGCACAATTTTTGTGAAATTCTGTGCTCTGTTAAATTGGGTAAATGTTGAGAAAAGTTAGACAAATATTTTACTTTATCAGCTGAGAACAGCAACTTTTGAATGAATCCTACAGCAAGAAAGAGATGCAAAGATGCAGCTGAGCTTTCAGCCTATTCTTTAAGGATGCTCTAAGTTAAAGCTTAACAGCATTAACTTTAGAAAAGTCATTTAATAACAAAATAGATCCTCAGTGTACCCACGTGATTCTAGATGTTCTTTAGAGATAAGTATATGTACTCCAAATAATTTTAAACTGATTTGACCATAGAGGGAAAACAGCAAACTTTTGATAAGTTTTTCCCACATGAAGGGCTGTCCCACCTTTACCTAAGGAATTCTGCAATGTTTTTAAAAAACTTTCCTACCCCTGTTGAAAAGCAATTTGCTCCCTGATATCACCATTCTTGTTTCTCCGTTTGGCAAGATGAAAAATTTTAAGTTTCCTAAAAGTTGGTTTCTTATTATTTCTTTCAGTGTCACATTTCCATAGACTTGGGTATGTTCCTAACTGTACAACAAATAATTCTGATCCTCAGCTAGGACACATCACCAAGGAATTTCACAGTTCTTTACAAGGAAGATCAGCACAATGACCTTCACTGCACATATGGAAAGCTTTCAGTATGTAATGGGACTGAAAAAGTCACCTGGTAAGTAAAACTAAACAGTGGCAGAGAAAAACTAAAAAAAACCAAGTATTTTAAGAAGCCTAGATTTGTGAAATTAGACTGAGAGAGGATCTCACCTGTTACCTGCCTTGTGCCCAAGTCAATATGAACTCACAGTCCCTGAGCTGAAGACTTTGCTGCTCTGATTTAACTTCTGCCTCAAGGTTTTTGGGAACCTTCCATATCTCATGTGCACTTCTTTCCAAGCAAAACAAGTAATCTCCCTTATCTTTCACAAGGGATCCCTCTTAATCAGGTTTTAAAGAAACCCAACATGCAAACCAACATAAAATGTTTTCTGCAAAACTTGTATTTACATCTCTCCTGTGTAGTTTGAAGGACAGCATTAAACATGACCATCAACAAAGCTTTTCTATCCTCAGCAACCCTTTCTCCTCTTGGAGAGGATTTATTCTTTGCAGAAATGCAGCACATGCAAACCTTGAGAAAGCTGATCCAGAACAAGCAGCAGCAGATCTAAGCAAAGAGTGAAAGACAGAGCTACATTTCAAGGCAGCTCCATCATCTTTGTTACAAAACAATCAAAGACACAAAATTATTCAACAAATTTCCATTATGAATCTGAAAATATTTTCTCCACTTATATCTATGAAATATAGAGTGAAAATGAATTTATGAAAAGTTAAGTTGCATTAAAAGCTGAGCAAACGGATATCCAGTTACATAGGTAAATTAATGAAGTCCCCAGAGAAAAGGAAACAGAAAAGGTAAAAAAATCAGTGAAAGAAAAAGGATGTAGAAAGAGCTTTGGATCTACAGCTTTTCCAACAAAAGATTCTGAAAAACATCTTTTTCCATTGAAATGCATTTCTGCGAGGCATGGCAGATGAAAGCCTCAGGAAGATAAGTCATTTGTGAGGTGGTTAAGAGACAAACACGTGTTTCAACCTCAGTCAAAAACCCCATTAAAAGCCTGAAATTGTTTATACCACTCTCTTCTTTGTAATGACTTTAAATGTGAAGTTAATAAATGGCATTTTAGTTTGCTCTTTTGCATATGAAGCATTGCACACCAGTCCTGTGAATTAAATGTTTTTCACATTCTCAAATTGTTTTAGAAAGAGGACATTTACAGTATTTTACTCCAGTTCCTTCCTTAAAACCAGCTACAGAGGGAAATTCTCTAAGCATAACTTACGACAGTCTCTTTCATCTTCTTCATCCCCACAATCATCCTGGCCATTGCACCTCAGGTTTATTGGGATACACTTCTGATTCTTGGTGCATTTGAACTGCCCTGACAGGCACACGTGTGTGTCTGTAAATTAAAAGAAAACAAAAAATAAGTTAAAATGATTAAAAGTTAAAAGTGGAAAGATTCAAAACTTCAGAGGTAAATGAAGAAAAATGCAGTTTGTTGCCAGAGTGCAAAACATGGCATTTAAAGCAGCTGAGGCTGGTTCTGAAGCCTGCAGTGTATCCAAGCACCTACCGCAGTTCAGTTCATCAGAATTGTCCCCACAGTCGTTCTCTCCATCACAGATAAAGGCTGGAAGAGCACAAAGCCCAGTGCCACACTGGAAACGTCCTGGCTGGCATCTGAATTCAGCTGGGAAAAGACAAAACTGCTTATGAATACTACTGGAGGAATGGTTAAAGTCTCACTAGTGCCATTCTTACCCTATGGATGAATACAAACACCTATAAACTTTTGTATTTTCCTTTACAATCTCAATCTGAGTATATATTAGTAGCTAAAATGTACACACACGATTGCAAGACTGATTTTAATGTCTGATATCTTTAATTTGTGCAACTCTAGCTCCAGTGCTAATGACACAGAGTGAAAACCCCCTGCAGGTTGAAGCTTGGTAAAGGCTCAACAGAGACCTGCAATTTAGGATTTAAACACTTGAGTTCAAATCTGCTTTTAAGAAACTCCATATCCCTCTGTATTCTATTTCCCAAGAAAGGCCTAACATTTTTCCTTCTCCAGCCACTGGCATTAGAACTAATGAGCAATTACATACCTCTATAGTAATATTATATATAAACATGCAGTAGCTTAAAATAAAAACTTATGTAGAATGATTACATATGGTAAAATTTGCTTCAGAGGCCTACGAAGCAGGAAAAGAGAGCTAATTATAAAATTGTTGAAGTAGGAGTGTGGGATTTCAGGACAAAAAAAATCAAATTAACTGTTAATTAACCAGAAGACTGTAGAACATGCAGTAGAGCATTTTTTTCAAATATAGGTTTAAGGGAAGAAAGTGAGGATCACAGGGAGAACATTGCTGCTGCTCAGTAAATAATAACATGAATCTAAATGTCTATAATTGCAACAAAACACAAGCAAATGAGATTAGAATCCCATGTTTCTATTACGTAGAAAAAGAAACCAAATAAGCTTGGTGGAATTTTGTGTTTATGCGAAGAATTGCACAACCTCAGAGCACAGCTTCAAAATTAAGAGCTTTAGCGAGAACATGACCGCGACGAAGAAAGATTTAAGAGATTAGAAACACGTATGATATTCCAAAGACCTTGAAAGACTCAGAGACCAAGGAACATAAAACAGTGCAGTAAAAGTGTCTGAAATAATCCTCTTCCTAATTTTTATGAAGTGTTATGTTTGATTTGGGCCCCACTGACACAACTGGGCCCCGAAGCCAGCGCGCACTCACGGCACTCGGCGGGCTCGTCGGAGCCGTCCCCGCAGTCGTCCACAGTGTCACACTTCCACCAGAACGGGATGCACTTGTCGGTTTTGCAACGGAACTGTGAGAGGAAAGGCCAGCAGGAATAAAAGCTTTCATATTAATTTCTCAATCATATTCATTTATTTATTTATTTATAAGCAGCAATAACGCAGTTTATGAAAATCGGCTTCGCTGCTTGAGGCATTGTTCTCTTGATAATTTCTGGCTGTTCATTTTACAAAATTTGTGTTTTAAATATCCTTTTTTCTTATTTGGAGATGTTTGGCACTGAGATTGCCCAGCTGACAGAAAATCACTAGTTTCAATGACTGTGCTATGCTGGCTTAAAATGCCCTGACACAAACTGCTCATTGCATTTTACTTCATTCTATGATTTCATTCTTGAAGGTCTCATTCAAAGCAAACACTTTAATTCTCAGTTTTTGTAGACTGTTGAAGCAGACAACATTATTTTTGCAGACAAATCCAAACACCCACAGTTAAAGAAAAGAGGCATAATGTGTGGTGCTGTGTACAGTATTGCTTATATTGTTTGAATTAAATGAACAAACCAAATGTAAAGCCTTCCAGACTTTCAAAAGGATAAAACATCTGTAGAAAAAAACAGAAAAATCCTTTATAAGACCCTGGCTGTGCCTTTACTCTCTATTCAGGCAACTCTGCACCTTTGTTCTGACTGAAAGAGGAATGCAAACAAACCAAATGGTACAAATTGATGTAATTTTCTAGGGCTAAACCTCAAACCTGAGTACATTGTGTGGTTCATGTTAGGGAGAAAAATCTACCTAGATTATCAGCCAGCTTTTAAGAAATGGTGGTTTGTCTACCTGGTGTCTCTATGAATACAGAAAGGAAGGAAAGCAAAAGGTTTAGAAGGGCAAGACATTTCATTTTCTGTCACTGGGCAGCTTTTTTTCCACATTTTTAAGAATCATTGATTATTCAATAAAGCTGTATTTAAAAGTTATATCAAATTTGGTGCCTTAGCACAGTTTTGTCTTTTCTGCCAAGAATAATCAGGGTTTCAAAGGCACTTATGTAATAGAACCTATAGTTAGAGCTACATCATTCCTGTACCACCTTGAGGGACTTGAGTGTAACAGGCTGAGCTGAAGGGCATCGTTCTAGACTATCAAACTGTCCCACACAGATCTGCAGCTCACAGGGGCTAAGCAGGAGGCTGCCAAAGGCAAACAGAAACTCATTGTCACTCTTTGCCTTTTCTACTTGCTCTGCTCACCACAAGGGACTTCAGGCTGTCAAAATGGCATTATGAAGTTGTTTCCTGGAAATAGGTACTAACTCTTACCTATTGTTATGAAAATACTTGCATTCCCTCCTAAACTGAGGAGACAAAACCCTGCAAAATCAGGGATCAGAGTCATATGGGTCTTAAATGGATAGAGTTTTGGTGTTTTAGAGTCAAATGGGGCTTGGATGAAACAATTTCTCATGCCAGATAAGCCATCACAGGATGGTCTGAAGATGCAAGATCAGTTTATACAATTCCTTTTCATCAGAAATAGCCACCAGTGGCTGTGCTGTCCAAAATGATGACATTGTAGGAGCAGCTCTGATTTGACAGCATCATCTGAAATTCTTAAGGAGAAACAAAATCTTGCCACTGATCTCTACATCTGACGCAATCAGACTGATGAGTTATCAAACAGCAAACAGATTTAAAAAGTAATGAATAACCAGTGTCAACCTCTAACTTCGTGTCTGAGACTGCTTATTTTATACAATTCTGGTCTCCACTCTGTGGAATCCACAAATGATAAAATATTGCTCCTCAAGTATCGAAGATGTGATGCTATTTCTTGAATTCATACTAGCACTGAATTAATTAGACTAGAATGGAGCCATTCAGTCAATTGTTAGCGTATAAATTCACAGTGGAAAAAGCTTCTAGTGTCATTTAAAGAATTTTTTTAAAATGCTTTTTTTTTAAGCTGAATTTGAGGAGCTGTATATGGAGGGAAATCGGTAAGAAATTCCTTATTTTACAAGTGATTTACACCTTAAGGAAACAGAAGAAAACAGTGGGGAGGTCTCTTAAATAAGATTATTATTTGAGTGAAACTGTACATCTTTTATTAAGATGGTCACTGTTCTCTAAAAATTAGGAGTAAAACCATTTTCCTTAATGCTGGAAATCATTATCATGCATCATGATATAGGGCATTGTAAGAGGTCATTAGCACACCTCTAATAAAAGGGAACTACTAGAAAATCAGAGTACTGGAAATATTTTAAAGGCCATATACCAATCAACCAATTAACTGTCTGGTTAGAACAGTCCAAAGACTTTTATCAAAGTGGTTCTCTTATCAGTATATTCTACTTATCTACCTGATATTTTAAAAAGAAAGAACATTATTTATTAATGTTTATTTATTAATAATCATTAATAAATATTTATTTTAAGTAATAGGGAATACCATTTAGTGTTTTAATTAATGCAATCTCTTCCATTTCATGGATTGTTTTTAAGGTGAATCTACCATTTTACAATCTAACTGGACTGAGCTTGTTTTCTTTTTTTAATGCAAAATTCATTCATGCATCCCAAATCACTGTTATACACACTTTGTACTCTGATATTTCAGACAAATGTTTTTTCAAGGCAATTTTCACGGGTTTAGCAGCTGTATTTGTTCTGGTGACTGGCAGGAACACCGACATTTGAAAAGCGAACAAGTCCCGCATTCTCAGGAGAAAAAACCATTTGCAAATCTGTTTCCCACCAACAGCCTTGGAGACAAAACGCTCCAAGCGCACACCCCTGAGCACTCAGCTCCTTTCAGAGCTCCCACATTGCCTGGTGCCAGCACTCCCTGGTTAAGAGCAGGAGAAGAGCAGTGAAACACAAACCACAGTGGCCATGGCACGCCCGTACCTGGCTGGCGGTGCAGTTGGACAGGCACGTCCTGTTATCAGCAGCCAGGTAGAAGTTGGTGGGGCAGGCACAGGAGTGCAGCCTGTCAGGGGCCAGCAGGCACAGGTGGCTGCAGCCGCCGTTGTCCAGCGTGCACACGTGTCTGGACACTGTGGACAGAACAGGGGAGGTGGATCAGAGCCTCTTGTCTCAGCACACTTCGGGGTATCTGCTTTATGGAGGAAGGAAATTGTGTTCTGTGTACTGTATTTACAATGCAATGTCTTAAATCAAAAACCCATGGAGGCAACCTCTTCCTTTTGCCTTCAAGCTATTCTCTGTTGCATGCAAAAATGAATTTTTACCATGGCTGTAAGTTCAATACTGAAAGAATGAGAGAAGGAAAAATGTACCCCCCTACCCCCTTTTTTTTTTCTTTTTTTTCTTTTTTTTTTCATAATGAGAGAAAAAATTAGCTTATCTAGGTCAATTGCCAAATTGCATTCTGTTCCAGTTCAAATCCAGGGATATCAGCAGATAAGACACAATCATAGCACTCACATTCCCTGACATTCCCTCAGCAGTATTCTTCTGCAATATTAACACTTTTCAACGAACCAGGTTAAGAGTTTTCATAACACACTGTTCCCCTCTTAAAAAATGGGAACTTGTACTGTAATGCAGCTGAACAGTTCTGTACTTTCAGTCAGCATTTGGGTTAGTTTTTAAGCATATGAATTATCTCTCTACTGAACAAGTTTTGTTAGATGTATTTAATACCAGATATGCCTAAGACATTAATCACAGATTTATGCCTCAAAACCATGATTTGAAAACTTGCACAATTTGAACCAGAACCGAAACAGGAATAATCATTGCAGATAAATGAGCATGCAGTTCCTCAGCACGTGGCTACTGAGTCAAACACATCAGTGAGCTGCTTGGGAAGCAGAGACAGAATAATTACCATCGGGCTGCCTGTAGGAATGGTACACCTGGATGTCTGTGATGGTGTGCCACGAGTTAATCAGGGACAGCCTGTCTGAGCCGGACGTTTTGTGGGCTCGGTTGAGGGATTTGGTTTTCCCGTCTGTCCAGTAGATGTAGTCCTCAAACAACGTCAGTGCAATCACCCCTGGGATGTCTTGGTTAGGGACTGGAAGGAGAGATGCTCGGATTAATGTTCACTCCTGGGAAACTGCCAGGTAAAACATTCCCCACTGCACAGGCTGACAGGACACCTGCTATGCAATGTCCTGAGGATAATTATCCAACAATGCACCAGCACCAGAGCTCCTTTATTACCAGTGACAATGAAGGTGGAAGGAGCACGAGTCCTGCTTGCTTAGAATGTGTTGGCCCAATCAGTGTTACGGAAATGAAAGAATTTCAGTTAAAAAAAACCCTCCAGATTTTAAAGTAAAGACATGTCAAACCTCAAAGCAGTAAGCAACCAACACAGCTTTCCCTTCACAGCAGAAATTTGCTCTTTTACTGGATTAAAAGTTATTAGAAAACATCCAAAACGTAACATATACATCATCTGATGATCTCTGTTTAAGATCCTTTCATACAATTAATATTTTATTTCAACTGAAAAGAGAGACAGAAAACTAAAAAAAAGGTATAAAAATAAACACTGTAGTAAAAGGGCTTATTGGCCATTTCTAGCATCACCAACTACACAATATAAAAAAATAAAGTGATGATGATAGCCCACAGCTACAGTATCACAAATTTATGAGCCAATGTCATTTGGAAAAGGATGGGAGGGCAAAAGGAAGAAAAGGTTTTGGTGCATTCTTTATCCTGCTGTACATTCCTTAATCCTAAAGTATTCATTCTTCATAATGTGTAACTCCACTTTTTATTGTTTTTCTTCCTTTTAACATCAATAGTAATCATAAATGTCACAGGAGAATATCTGACCACAATAATAATTAACTTGTAAATGCTAATCTTGTGTTGCTGAATCACTCTAATTACTGTCAGAGGTGAAAAGGCAGAGCAGAGCAGCTGTCACATTTAACCAGCACATCCTTAACACCTTTACCTTGTTTTCTGCATCTTTTTACCTGGAAAGTGCTGACATAGAGCCGGCAAATCTCAAATTCCTGTTGGGACATTTCATAGCTCACTGAGATCTGATGGCTGATACTGAGTATATGGAACAACAACTTAGAAAATTCAATTTTCTATCCAATAGTCCTCCCAGTACTGAACTCCAGAGCAGCAGGGCATGTTGCCCTTTGGTCAAGGAGACCTTGCTGCTTAGGCCTGAAATTATTTCCCCTTCTTATATGTCTCCATGAACCACATCTATCACACTGAAATAACAATGGGATATTTTTGAAAGAGCTTCACAGCATTTCCCAGAAATCAGTCAAAGCCTAAAGAAATCTCATTGGCCTCATTTCAGAGGCAACTTTGCCACAGTTCCATACATGGTACAGTACAGGAAAAGCTCTTATAATTTCTATCATCTGTAGAATCCCATTTTGAAATGTTCCCAATGAGAAATAGAAACCAGGCTGACAGGAGAAGCAGGATGGAACATCAGAAACTGCTGCCCTGAATGAGGCCCCAAAGCTTTCTATAAAACTAATTATTCTACTTTTGCTTCAGTTCTGAGGCAATATTGGTTCATATAAATGATGACCCTTGCTTCTACTTTTGGCATCAAATTAAAGATGCCAAACGTCCCATTCTCTAAAGACAAAAAATGTTCTATTTTGTCTGTTTTCTCATTTTCTGATCAAAGTAAAGATTAAAATCAGAATAAAAGGGTATATAAAAGCCTTGACACACATGAAGAGCATTTACACAGAGAAAATTATTTTGATTTCATCGTCTTTATTACTCCCCACCAATGAAAAATACACCAAATAAATAGTCATACTTATTTTGACTATCCAGGAAGCAAACCCCATATCCTAAGTGTAGATCTATGAATAAATGATACTTTTTGTTTCTGTGCATGTTTGGGGATGGCCATACAATTTATCCTGGCTTCACTGGATTAGACAAACATCAGCACCCAGATGAAACTTGATATTCATGAACTGAAGAAAATTCAGGAGATCAACATATACTGTCTGAATTGTCTCATCACACTGCATTAATAGGGAAGCCAAGTTAAGTGTGTGGCATAAAATGTTAAATATTACGAGTAGAACACAGCACATAAGAAAACTGGTTATTGACTCAAGCACGATTTTCTTTTATTTAAAATAAAATCTGCAAGCACCAGCTTCAAAAGCTTAATGCTTTCAACCATCTTAAAAATAAACCCACCTTATCAGGAAAAATGCAACAAATATTACATTCTTTTCTTTTTATGTTCTTTAAAAGGAGAATTAAAAAATATATTTGTTTCTGAAAACTGAGTTTCCCATTATTACCATTTATAGGTATGAATTTGAAACCATGAAAAAGTTGAAACACTCTCAGATTCAGATTGCAGTTTCTCCTGTCATTATTTTTTGTTTCTGAGCAACTTTGTAATTTTAATGGGCTTCTGCACTAACTTTTCATTAGGTCACAATCAACACAAACTTGCACAATTTGAAGTTGTAAAAGCTACATGTATTCTGTGGTGAATCACAGAGAAAGCTATAAAAACTCAATTAAGAAAGCAATGAATAGCACAAATATATGCAAATAAAAATGCACTTGAAGTAAAACACAGAAAATAAGTACAGAATCACTGGACAAATATTTCTTGTAAAAATTCTATGCTGACCATAAAAATATAAAATCCTTATAAAATAATAATTAATAATTACATAATAAAGAAACTTATAAAACTTCTTCTTAGCTGACCATAAAACCCAATGTATTTTCTTGTAGAAGATAAACCTCTAAAACCTGAGAGAAGTTTCTGAAACCAGGCATGGAATGGCAACCAATTCTCTCTTGCTTTACTGTTTAAGGAATAGTATTAATATATTCGATCATAGCTGAATACAATTTTTCTTTGCCTTTTAGTAGATTGTAAGTAAGGAAACATCACAACTGCTGGCATGTAAGAGCTTATAGAATCTACAGTTCCCATCAACTGTGAATGAACAAACAAAAATGAACAGAAATCTGAGGTCATTTTTGCATCTGATTTTCTGATGGAGCAGTAAAATAGTCTCTCATGCTCTTTATTCTTTGTCTTTGAGGACATCACTGCCTCACGCTTTCCAAAATTTCAGGCAGTGAATATTGATTTTTCATAAATGCATGGAGTAGCAGAAACACCCACTTCCTTCCTTCAGCCTTTCCTTTCACTCCAAAAGAGCTTTGGCTGATTGACCTCCTCATTAATGACACACAGCAATTAAGTGTTGCAATACTAATTATTAACCCTACAGCAAACTCAGGGATGTGAATCACAGTTTTCAGCTGGAAAGGGAGACTCATTGCTCCCCTTCCTTTGGCAAGCACTGCAAAACCAGAGTACTCAGTGCAAATTTAAAGTAAAGGCAGGTTAGCCATAACTAAGCACTTCTATTTCCTCTGCATCACCTGTTTGAAAACATAGCAATCCATTAGTAAGAAACCAATATATTCTGTTAAAGCTGATAAAAACCTTACTTTTGTGATTCCTTTCCCCACCACAGCCCCCTCCTCCCAGAGATGGGCAAACTCCTTGCAACTCCTCCTCTTCTAAACACCTGCTGCCACCTCTGATTCTCTAGTGGTGTTTCATTCTATCCATAAATCATGGATTCTCTGACACTGAATGCTAATCCCAAACAAATAGATGAGGAAAGGGGGAAGAAAGAGGAGACAGAAAGGAGAGGGAATGCAAAGACCCTTCAGAAAGCTGCAGAAAACAGGAGGAAAAAACACAGGCAGATAATAAAAAGGAAAAACAAGGAGGCTTGCAACAGATCAGAAGTGGTGGGAAATAAAAATTATTAGCTACTTGAACACAAATAAAAATGACAATATAGAACATAATAAAGGAAGATAAAGTGCTGTATGAACTAAAGAGAAGAGCCACAGGAGGGAATATGATTATGTAGACACATGAGAAACATGACAGACTTAAAATATATCTGTCTCCCTCTCTCCCCTGCATTTTGTATGAATCTTGATCCAAGAATATAAATTCATAGGCTCTAAGTCATATTTGTGATACAAATGTTTACTTTTCTCTGAAAAGTGAACTCTGCTTCCCTTATATTTTCTGAGCACTTTTACTTAAGCATAAAAAAAAATGTTCGCTTGATTTCAGGAATGGAAATTATTCCATCTAGGATTTCTGAGCTACAAAAGCTGCTTATGCAGAAGCCATACAGAAGTGAAGCCTGGCCTCCCTTGGCTCTTATTGAAACACAAGATATTCCAAAAGTAAAAGCAGATACAATAACACAAATAACAATAAAAAAGGTCTCACTGTCGGGTGGTAAAATCAATGTACCAAGAAAAAGTGTCCTTGAAAGGATAAATGCTGACTCCCTTTAAGAGAAAAAAATAACCAAAACCAAACCAAATTATCAGTGCCCTATCATGTCCAGAAGATGGCTGATCACTTCCAAGACAGAAAGAGATGTGTCCCTTCCCTTCCCAAAAAGCAAGGGACTGCAACCTTGCTGTGCCTTTGTATAAAATCTGCAAAAAACAGAAGGGATGAAAGATTCCTGTCAGGCTCTTCCCAAAAATTCACCCAGCTCGAGTGCCAGTGCTGGGAAGCAACTGCTAAAGGTAATTAATTGTTGTTAAGCAACAATTTAAATGACTTTCTGGCTCCCCGTGGCATTAGAGCAGTTTCTATTTAAGAATTTTGGCACCCAAACAGAGAAAATTCACATGGGTGATCAAGCCTGAAAAATCAGGCTACCCGATTGTGGTTTCCACTCTCTGAAACTTGATTTTCTGAACTGCAAGAAAACAGAAATAAAAAGCCTACTGACATCTTGATCTAAGTGGAACCAGTGGAAATCTCCTAGGAAGGATTATGAACCCTCCAAAGACAAATTGCATCAAGGAAGAACAACACTTAATAAGAAAACAGCAATTAAACCTACAAAACCAAATAAACTTGGAAATTGCTGATCTTCTCCTCTGCAGCAATTACTGGCCCCCACTGTTGTCTTTCCATGTGAACTCCCTTGTAGCTGTTTCTGTCTCATTGTACATTCAACTTGGAACCTCTCTGTGACACAGTCAATACTTTTTTATTTCCTATACTACTTACTCCTGATGCTTGCTCCCTTTGATAAAGAATTGGAAGTGCTTAGTCCATAAAGTTAATAATGAATAATGACAATAAGATTATCTCTATTAAGCCTGTGACAAAGTATGTAGTTTTGACAGATGTAATTAAATTTAAGTGTATTACAATAAAATACTATATTTTAAAGATGAGACATTTTATAATCATTATTACTTTTATGAAATTGACACTTTGTTTAAAAACCTAAACCTGTCAAACTCAATGAACAGAAAAAAAAATATTCATGGACTATATAGATTAAATCCAGTAAGTGAAGCTATGTTTCACATAAAAGAAATAAATTAAAAATACAGTTTTAGGATGCTATTACTCATATCTTTAATAACACGACCATGCATAAATATTGCTTTCTGCAAAAATAGTATCTACATGACACATCCTTATTGGGTAAAGCATGGAAGATAAAAGTCCTAGCATTCAGTGGGGGGATGTTTTGCCAGTATAAAAATGCAACTGAAACAATGAAAACTGAGAATATTTCAGTACAATAAACTCACACAAAGCTTGTTATACATCCCCGAACTGCTACACTAAAAAAGCAGGAAATTTAGACTTAAATCTAAACATCTTGAGGCACTAATGTATTTGAGATACTAAAGCTCACTATTAGATATAACAGCACTATGAGAAGAGATGCATAAATTTTCCAAAATCTGCCTATAAAACCAGTTGATCAAAACTAGGAATGAAATATTTTATCGCCCTACTTTAAAATGCTTTATTACCTTTTTTAATTCACTGTGAGCAGTTGTTTACATGCCAGTTACTCCACGGCACTACAGAGCAGTAATTAAATTATTCTCAGATATTTACAAGTCGCTGTTTGAGTAGAACAATTCAGTGTGCTAGTGAGCTTCAAAGGTTTTTAAATTATTTTTGAGATTTACAGAGACCCTTTACCTGCCTGCCAGCTCCTCACCTTAGACTCCTGTCTTGGTTTTGATATCCATTCCCAGTGATCCCCAAGTTATTCCTTCTTTTATCTCTCCCTGTCCTGCCATTTTCCAACTATGAGGACATAAACTACAGAGCCCCTTTGGTTTATCTCATTTATCTCCTACTGCAACCATGGGAGCTGTTCAACACTGTTGCTCCCTGGATCAAAATCCTCCTGTTTTCCATGGTGTTGATACGAACAGGGAGAAAACAGAAAATCTGTGGTTTATGTTCTCTGTCGTGATTGCTCTCTGACAGGAACATCTGCATGGAAAGTAATGCCCATCCCTTAAAATTTGTGATGGCACAAGATCAGGTCATGTAGAAGTTTAAACTATAGTGAACTATTTTCAGAAGTTTATAACCTGATCTAATTTGAGTGTATTTCCCAAGACCAGTGGAATATACAGAAACCAGTCTGTTGGCAACCTTCATAAAATGGGCTCCATAACTGGAGACTGGGGAACCTTAAAGTAAAGTAGCTGTGTGAACTGCCTTTAATATAGGTGAATCTGAGTAATTTTTTACTGAATTATTATCCTTTAAAAGAGAAGGAACACAATAAAATAAAATAATCAGATTTGGGAAGACATAGGGATTGGAGAATTTTATTATGAGAACTGAATCCATAATAATGGAGAGGAAGAAATAATCAGCTTGTGTTATCAGATGTGGCTACGATGAATAATTCTATAGACTCCTCAAAAGTTGGGAAAAAATTGCTGCCATATCAGAACTACTTCTCATTTGCTGTGAGAAACAAACCCCTTTTTCTCTAATTCTTGAGCTATGAAAACTTCCAGTATAAATCTGTAAGGAAATGGTTTCTATAATCTTTTAGCTCTCTTCTACATTAGGGCAATTTTATAAACAATTGGATATAGTGTCTTTTAAAACTCTGGTGGCAGAGTTCAGAACTGGACACAAATACTCATTTTCTACCCACAAACTCATTACAATGAGCAACTTTTGAAATTTCAGGAACTAAAAATTAAAAAGGTTGTCGTTTTCAAACTCCTTGTACTTGTTACTTCAAAATTTCATATACACTCACCAATTCTGAGATTTGCAAACATTCAGGCAGAAGCTAAGTCTCAAGAACAGGGTGTTTTCTCAAACTGAGCTAATACAGGAAAGTCATTCTCTGTTAACTATATTATAGCTAAAGAAGTAATTTATGAATACTTAATTTATTTAAAGTTCAACAGCTTTTCATTGTTTAATTTCCATGCCCCTGTCCAATGAAGGAAAGATGTGCCCAACTTTTTTTTACAGTATAAAGCATCAACTTGACACAGTTTAAGGCCTAAATCTCAGAGAAGTTTCTGTACTTCCTAAAATGGACTATGACACTTCCCTTCTATAGTTTTATTATACTGAAATGCTCATCTTCAAAAGTGAAATGGGGAAATGTAGGCACCTCTGGGATTTAGGAGCTCTGAAGGATGGGAAAACCTGCATGAAGCAACCAGATATCCAGGGAATTGTGAAGCTTGCATCTCCTCTGGGTGGTGGGAACCGAAAGCAGATAAGTCTGACAAATTCTTAATTTTTTTATTTATTTTTTTTTTTTAAAGCTCACATAAGTAAACCAGCTTAGTGCTGAGCCAGATTAGTGCTTCAATACTTGCTTAATCATTTACAGTGTGTAGCATTTGTGAATGCTGCAGTGCTGAACTGGCTGAGCTCTAAAGACAGTTTACATAACCAAGCATTAAACTTCAAAAAGCTATGCAAGGTCACTGCTGCTCCCAGTGCCAAGAACAGCTCCCAGG
Organism: Drymodes brunneopygia; assembly: GCA_013400955.1. NCBI lineage: Eukaryota > Metazoa > Chordata > Aves > Passeriformes > Petroicidae > Drymodes > Drymodes brunneopygia. Next base: position 1,827,691 of record VZTZ01042582.1, on the reverse strand, counting down.
CACTCTAAGATTTCTGGCCTAGTTAGCAGGTTTTCAAAATTCTTACTAGGACTCTCTGGGCAATTATAAAAGCCCATTTCTCTATTGAAATGCAGAGGAACTTGTCAAGAGAAAAGCAGCAGATATTCTTCTCGAAAAGCTTTAAGGTTCATAAGAAACAAGCAAATAAAAAAAAAACTTACTTGTTGAAAAAGGTGTTAACACCAAGATCTAAATGTATGTAACCTCCCACTGCATGTAATAAACACTCCTTGGTTTAACAGGCAGCGTGTCAATAATCAGACTAAGATTGTTGTGCTTGTCCTAAAGAATCTGATGTGGAGCACAGAGCACTGTCCTCTGTCTCATACCACAACATCCCTTCATGGTATGAAATCCACTCATTCTGACAAGTTAGTTTTTTGTTGGGTCTTGTGAAATCTCTGTGGCATTTTCTGACACATTTTGTAACAAATGATTTAAGATCCAAAAAATCACATTCTTGGGAAAAAGCCTCCCAGCAAGATAGTCTTACCCTCAGAGGTCACAGAAGCAAGTGAGAAAATGCTTAGTTTGCCATTATTAGCACTTCAGATTGCATCACTCACAGCATTCCCATTCAGACTTTTTCCTCTGCTCCAAGAGAATGCATTTTGTGGTCACCATATCTGTGACTTTATCCTTCTCCATTTAAAGGATGGGAGCAAACTCAACCATCTCCCCCCTTAGTTAACTTTGACAATACAAGATGACAATACAAAATGACAAAGGAAAAGAGACCATGAAATCCGTGTGAAAAACATGCCTTCAAGAAACACAGTTATCACAAGAGATAAACCTAATCTTTCTCATTTAAGTGCTTATCAGCATGGATTACAGATATCAGAAAGCCAGAGGGGATCACAGTTTCAACCACTGAACTTCCTGGAGTTTCCTCTATTAAAATAATTATTTTACAATGGCTAAATTTAATCTTCCAAAATATTTCTAGTCTTGTGCTGAATCAGGAAGAAATTAAAATTTTATTTGGTTGGTTGTTCCAGGAGAAAGTGGGGAGAAAGGGAAATTACTCTGATTAAAGGCAAATTGTTCATTATGTGTGAACTTTGCAAAACAAAAAGTTCCCTTTGGAGAACCCACGGGGTTGTTTCATCTGTTTTAGACACCAAGAATTCTACCTATTATTTGTTAAATCCTCAGGAGATTTCTACAACTTGATTTTGACTTGATAATGATGTTTTGAGTGAAACTCCTGACAACAGGAAGTGACAAACGGCATTAGGTGTGGGCAGATGGGGGAGGATCCGGAGAAGGGACACAAAGGTGATCCAAGGCTTGGGAAGCTGCCGTGAAAGGAAAGGCTGAGAGAATTGGGTTTGTTCACTCTTGAGAAAAGGAGGTTGAAGAGAAATCTCATCACCACATTCCAGCCTTTAAAGGGCGGCTGCAAAGAAGAGGAGACTCCCTTTCTACGTGGAAAAGGCGAGGGGTGATGGGAACTTGTTATGCCTGGGAAGATTCTGGTTGGAGACAAGAGGAAAACTTTTCAGAATGAGAATACTGAGAAATTGAAATAATCTGCCCAAGGAAATGGTGGACTGGACACTTCTAAGATACAGCTGGACAGGGTTCTGGGTCATCTAAGACCATGCTTTTCCCAGAAAAGGTTGAACTAGGTGATCCACGAGGTTGGAGCAGGTGATCCATGAGTTCTCTTCCAAACTCATCCTCTATGACAATTAGCTAAGATGAAAATCTTAATTCCACATCATTTAAACACCTCAGGATCTTTCTCCCAAAGCTCACTTGTTATGGCTTGAATATTTATGCACCATCTGGACTTCAAAGAGACACATCCTCAAAAGCAGCACGACACCAGCTTTACACAAAGTCACTGTTGCTTTTGGAGCTTGCCTCAGACACTTCACTGGTACCAAATCTGGATAAATTTGCTGTGGCATTGTGACAAATTTCCTTCTTCCCCAGGATCGTGCATCCTCAGGAGAAGACATTAACACTGTGGATACAAAGCAGTTGAAGCTGATTCTACCCAAGAGTGCAGGAGAATCCCCCAGGCTGGAGACCAAGGCAATGGACACTGAAGATGGTTTGACTGGAATTTTGCAGATATCTCCTGAGTTTACTGACAGGAGGACACTTTGGGGAAAGAAAAATTCTGAAACTCGGGCTGAAAGGGAAGACTGTGAAAAGTTTGACCACTGCAGTCAGTTTTGGGCTAAAACAGACACATTGGCTACTATTTACTTTGTTCCTTCGAAGGATCCAGAAAGAAGAGTGTAATTGTATGAGAATGAAAATAGCAGGATAGCAGCACAGGGAATGACATCAAGAGGAGCAGGGAGCTTTGCTTCATCTGTCAGCAGAAGAGGCTGTCAGCAGGAATCCAGCTCGGGGCTGTGTCTGAGCCAGTGCTGCTGAGGTGAGCAGGTTACGACTGACCGGTGTTGTCCTCAAAAAAACATGGACATTATGCTGAGATTAATGGGAATGTTTACAGCTCTCCTAGCTCCTGCTAGAGTGTCTCCAATCTACAATCTCAAACAACTGCCTTTGAATTATTCATGATGTATTTATAACCTACGATTCATGAATATAAAGGCTGGATAACAGGTTGTGTTGCTTTTTTTTTTTTAAATTATTTTTTATTTCATGGTGAAGCTTTGATCTGAAAATAAAGTAGTTATTTCACCGGTTGTGGTTTGGAGAAGACCTGGAGGCACCCAGTACGACATAAAAGCCTAAAAAAGCCCAAATCCATGAAGTTTTACCCAGCATAGCAGCAGTGTTGAGGTTTGGGTAAAGCTTGAGGAAGAAGCTCAAGTAACAATTTAATCTCAAATAAAACCCCAACAAAAACTGAGTAGAGGGATACTATTTCATATATTTGAATTAAAATGAGAGATCTTTAATTATACAATTCAGAATATGAGAATGATTCATCATAGTGTAACACTTCTTTTTTTAAATGCTTTATAAATAAATGACACAATCTTTTTAATTATCTGTCAGGTGAGAAGCAAAACACAGGGCTAAAGATTAGTTTATTACATAAGCATTTCAAAAATTATTATTTCACCCATCTACCAGGAAAGCCCCAAATTAGATTTGCAATACTGGTCTCATGCTAACTAATGGGAATTTCCAGGATATCTGAGGTGTGAGAAAAGGCTGATTTTAGCCCTATTCTGACACATGGACACAAAGGATCTATCCCTTTTATTTCTAACACCAGATTTCACTCACTTTGTAATTTAATCAAGAACTTGTCTATGTATGCTAGAGTATAAAATTGACAGGGCTGCCTCAGATTGCTCAGTCTGCTCCTAGAGTTTCTTTTTCTATTTGACATTTTTCCCACAAACACGTTTAAAAACTATTCATTTCCAATAACAGAGAAGAAAAATGAAATGCAGATTTAAAAATATTGATAAAAGGAAAAATTCATCTCGAAAAAGGCTGCGGAAAGGTTTTTTATGACAGTTTTTACATAATTATACACAGAAAGCACCTTTGATTTAAAAATTATCGAAAGGAAAAAGAAAACATATAAAATGCTGACCAACCTTTATGTCTGTGAGATCCATCCATGTCAGAAAACTCAATGTGATTTTCATCAGCCCAGTACAATCTGTGGTTGACGTAGTCTATGGTGAGAGCCATGGGTCTGGATATTTGTGTTTCTATCACCACAGTTTGCCTGGAGCCATCCATCCCAACACGGCCAATGTGGGGGGACTCACAGCAATCAATCCAGTACAAATACCTGCAAAACAAACCACAGCAGCTGAAGAATATCAATAAATAATTGATCAGAGAGGCTGTGGCTGTTCCATCCCTGCAAGTGTCCAAGGCCAGGTTGGATGGGGTTTGGAGCGATCTGGGATAGTGGAAGTTGTTCCTGCCCATCTTTAAAGTCTCTTCTAAATCAAATCATTCGATGACTCAATGCTTAATTTATTTAGTTGATCTCAGGAACAAATCAGTAATTACTCTACAATATTTCCACCTTCTAGATAAATCTTGGCATTTTTCTAGACCTGTCCATAAATAAGTGGGCTAAATGTAAAGGGACTGAAAAGGAGTCCTCATGCTAGGTGTGATTTTATTAATTATGGGCTAGTAAAAAGTGCATTTAAATGGCTTAGTCTTGATACCTTCGAATTTTAAGCACCACCCAAACCAGACTTTGTGAATCTCACATCCTGCAGAAATGGCAACACTAACTTATCAGAAATATGGTATTAAATAGACTTTTTTTCTGACACGTATTAAAAAACCCTTTTTTGCTGTTAACTGCCACATAATGCGAATTGAATTGTTTCAGGAAGTACTAGCTCCAAAACATTAAAACAGTTTCCTGCACAGAGGGTTTAAAAATGGGTGAATCACTGAGAAAGTGTGTCAGAAAGCTGAGCAGCAGTTTTCCCCTCAATGTGCTATTTAACCACAAAGCAGAGCCTGCTTGCCATAAAGAAAGCAAAATCCCATTATTTAGTACATGGATGCATGTGGCTGCTGTTATGTGCCATTACTCAGAACCTCAGGACAGATCTTTCCAGCTGGGAAGCTGATTCTACTCTACAGGTTTTGGATAGGCTCTCCAAAATCCAGATGCAGCTCATCTTCTTAATAAGCACCTGGAACAGAATTTGTGTGCAGGAGGAAATGGTGGCCCTAAGAGCAGCCACAGGTATCCTACAACACACAGGTGCAAAGTGCTGGCACCAAGCCTGCTCCACACAAGCAGCAGAGAGAGGGAACTTCCTCCACTCTCTCCAACAGAAAATGTTTTCTTTGGAAACAAACTGCATGGCATCAGCAGGATAATTCATTAAGCATTTCTCATTTGTGAGAAAAAAACTAAGATACAAGTAATGCCATTTCAAATTCTAACTCTGAATTTGAGGCTTTATTTCCAGTAAAATTCTGTATTAAAATAAATGAACAAAGGCTTATGTTTATCAACCAAAATGTAAAAACGGCTTTGGAAAGCCATCTATGCACACCCAGAAGAAACTCAGTAAGTTCATTATGCCTGTTTATTTATATACCTAAGCCTTCATGAAAGACTGGGACTCTCTGTACTAACTTTGTAGAGTGATTTTTGCATACCAGGGATGTCCAGGCAACCACAGAAAGATCCCATGTTTTCATGTATTGATGACATTAAACATGGGCCTGCATCCTCCCGGCCAAATTTTACAGGGGAAAAATAGTGCAGTTACAAGAAAATAAAATTCTAGTTCTAAGAAATAGTAGAAAATAGCTTTTATCTTGAAACTAGTCAACTAGATAGGTTATATTTCTATGCTAGGAAAAACACTGCTTTTCTTTGTTTAGGTAGAGTCCAGACGAACTCAACAACTTTCTCCTATCACTGAATATTAGATTAAAAAATAAAAAACAAAACCTCAACAAAACAACAACTAAGTTTTATTTCCTCTCTATTTTTGGAATAAAAGATATTTTAATATCAAAGTAGGACAAAATAGGAATTACTGAAAATTGACTGTTTCATACCCAGCCTGAGGATCTAAGGACAGATCTCTGGGAAACTTCACTCTCTTGCTCACAAGGATGGTTGGGTACAAGCCATTGAGTTTAGACACCTCAATAATTCTCTTTTCAGTGTCAGACCAATAGAGATTCTTCCCAATCCAATCAACAGCCAGGGCATTGGGAACAGCTGTATTGTGGATTACCTGGAAAAGCAAACATTTCATTAATTATTCATCTAACTAACTGGGGAAAGGAACAATTCAAGAGTTGCTGATACCAGGATATTGAGAGACTGGATATTTGATACAGTGACATACAACATGTGAAAAATGTGTATTATTCACTGCTAAACACTGAGGCTTCTCAGGTAATGACACTTCTCACTTCAGCTATGACAATGTCACACTTTTCTCCTAGTAGGGGAGAATGGAGAATACCATGATCTTGGAAATAGGAAATCACCAACTTCTCATTCTGCATGAACTTTTAAAAACTTTGGATCTTTCATTTTTCATCTTAAGTTTCTAGTTTTCTCTTAATGTAAAAAGAAAAAAAAAATAACCCAAAACAACCTTTTTCTCCTTCACTACTCTAATTTTTGTTCCACAGAACAGAGTGGAGATGAGGCTTCTCTCCCCACAGCGTGTCCTTGAACACATCTGCTTCCCATCTCCCCATTTCTCCCTGCAGCCTCCATCAGCTTATCCTTCATTTTAATGTCACAGCAGTGCCATATGTCACTGTGACAGAGAGACCATGAGAGCACTCAGCGAGTCTCAGACAAGGATTACTGGTTGGAAAGTAAATACTGTGCTCTTATTTTAAACATTCATGAGGCAGAAGAATGAGGAACTTCCCAGGAATTGGTTAAATTTCAAAAGGACTGCGTTGTTAAGAGACAGAAGCAATTTAGTCACCTACTGGAAACCCTACAGATTACTGACAGGTATGGGTTATTCTCAGGGTTTTTGATAGCTTGGATAATTCTGGAACTTGAACAAATTCCTCCAGATATATGTGATTACAAATCTCATGATTGCAGGACTCAGTCTGGCTTGTCTGGGAGTACTTCATGTCAAGTGTTCAGTAATATTTGAATATTCACAATCATTTGAGTCCAATTTCTTCTGGGCTTGAAAACTCTATTCCTGAGAAGGCCTATCCTTACATATTCTATTCCTGATTAAGTCTGTGCAACTAGATCTTCAGAAAAACCCACAAATCAGAAAACAATACTTGAAAATTGATGAGATTTCTTAAGCGCTAATAACGAGTTTATTACTGTGGTGTACATTCTAATTTATTGTCATCTTCATCTCTAACAGCACGTGCACCAGAGAGGATAAACTTCATGTGCAAACCTGCATTATGTATAACTAAATGTGCTAGTTTAAAATTTATTTACCATTTGAAGACACAGAAAAGCCTTCAAGATAAGAAGGGAGACGGTGAGATGCTTTAAATCAATTTTATAGTTATGAATATGTAAAAGCACCTTCTCAGGCTGTTACAAAATTTATTGCCTTATAAAATCTTTTAGAAAAGTTAAATTCCAGGATACACTGATTTTTTAATGGGAATAAGATATTTTATTTTCCAACACCTTCACACTACCAGCTTCACCAGTTTACAAATGCATAATTGCAGCAACTGCTGCACTGGCACAAGGGACATTGCATGCACAAATGGATAACTCTGAAAACTTAGAAAGTGGTTTAGCTGTCTAAACACTACACTAGAGCATCAACCACAATAATTAGTCTCTCTTTCTGATGACTTTTCCTTTGGAGAGTCACTTCAGCACGTCCCAGTCACTGAGATCAGCAGTGTGGCACTCAGTGTGCACAGCCCAGCTTTCTACTGCATTTTCCACTAAAACACTTGAACCTCAGCTCTCCACAAAACACTGTGGCAATGTCTGAACACATCCACGTGAAAACACTGTCATTTCAGCTCTGTAAATATCTCCTCCATGAGCAGAGGCAGAAGAAAAATGAGCTGCCACCAGGCTTCCCAGGGCAGGAAAGGCAGGGCTGGTGTGCTGCAGAAATGCCATCTCCTGCAAGGGGAATCCGAGGCAATTCATCAAATAACATCACTGAGAGCAGATCTATTTATAGCAACGAGTAACACAACAAGTGGGAAGATATTAAAATGAGGGATTCATACTTCACGGGAAAAAACATAAAAACTCTCTCTTGTGACAAAAGAAACACTCCACATTAAAATATGTAAACAGGTTTGCTAGGTAACAACTAATAACATCAGCATTTAAATAATGAAATAAATAATTCTAATAATTTCATCTGGAATAATTTAATTTTTAGTAATGTCAGTTATTAAGTATGGCCTATGGCAATCTAGTAAAAAGTCAAAGAGCCACAAAAATTTGGCACTGGATAAAAGGTTACTGAAAGACTATTAGACAGCTACAGTATATAATTCTTGCTAATTTTTTTACCCTTTTTTTTTAGCTTTCAGATGCCAAATCTGGGCCATGTTTTCAAGAGAAAAACCAGTTTTTTGTATGAAAATTAAATGGACTTATTTTCATGGTCTTTGCTTTGAATATGGCATCGTATATGAGCAAAATTTTCATCAACATGACACTTGTGGTGCAAATTGCAAATTATTAATGATGGAAAACCAAAATACCCTCCATATCCTCATCCTAATTTTCTTCTACTGTTTTTTTAACTTTCTGAAATCTTTTCTTAAAAAATGAAATTAGTAATAAATCAGTAGAAAGCAATTTTTTTGTATTCTTCTACCTGGCTATTAGAACTTTTTTGACTGGGAAAAATTCTTTGTTCTTCTTGAAATAGTCAAGATTAGAAATAAAGAGTCTGAGTAATCCCCAGCCCTTATGCAATACTGAATCATCCAGAAGGGACAGAATCTGAGGAGGATGCTCTGGAAACTGTTTAAAGACAATAACTATGATTCAAGGATTTAATGGATTTTGAGACTTGCCTGTCTTCCATTTTTTTCCTTTTATAGGGAAAACTTTTGAGTGCATATTGACTTTTAGTTTAACCCCAATGGAATCAGAGTGCCAGAAGTTGCTTATCCACTTGTTTTTTATATTTTTAAGAACAATTATTTTGGTGCGAAGAAGGTTCACTGAACCCAGTGAGTTTCAAACCCTAACTCCAAAGGAGCAAAGTTGAGGTGCTCTGAGGATGTGTCAGTCCTCACATGTAGATGTGAATGAAAAACACAAATCTCTCTCTGCATATTTATTGCTGTGCAACGAGGGAACAAAATTCACAGGATGTGTTGCTGCTCTTTTAACTCCATGTTTCAGAAGGTCAGACCTAACAGAATAAACAAAGAATTCCTTACTGCTTATCACCAGTTCAGGGAAAATGAACACATAAGTCAACAAAAGTGCCTAATAGTGGATTTGTGAAGCTAATCCACTGCAGAGGCAGAACAGACAGGCTGTGCAGGAATGGGAGTGCACTTTTACCCTTCACAGCAAACATGTGGAGTTATTTTAATTTTCAATGTAGTAAAGGTGAAACAAAAACAAACTGAAGATCACAGGAAATTTCATAGGAAGAAATAATACACCAGTGTATTTCCACAGCTTACACCTAATTATAGCTCTTCTTTTCTTTGGCATCCTGGAAAACACATGGAACTGCCAATTCAGTAAACTGTCAGATAAGTCATAAGGAATTTAGCTGCTAAATACAGTTCTCCTAGTCCCTATCTTTACTTCAAATAAGATATAAATGCAATTAAATTTTACTAGGACTTGCTAGCTCATGCTGTGTTTGTATTCATACACCAAAGCCTCCCAATTTGGGTTAAATGTATGAAGGGAGCATTTCCCAAAACACTCAAAAAATTTAATTCTAGCAGTGACATTATTAATCCCCAATTACCTTGATGTCACTTCCATTTAAAGACATTCTGTTTATGCGACTGCCATTTGGTCTGCTGGAATCAATCCAATAAATGAACTCTTCCCTGTAGTCAAAGTCTATTGCAATTACATTGTTCAGCCCCTAAAAACAGAAAAAAAAAAGTCCACTTATTCAAATGTTTGAACACAAACTGCTGGACAGCATTCAGAATGAAAAGCACATTTAATATTCCTAATGCTTTATTTTTCTGTCTGCATATTTCTGAAGCACTTCCCTCTCTTTTCCATATATTACTTGTAAGCAAAATAAGATAAAGATTGTAACAGAAATAAATATGGTGACAAATTAACTATCTCACTTCAAACAATGCAGATGATGTATGAAACTAAGTGAGGTTCCTGTGTTTTTCTATACTTTAATTTAAATGAAATTTAGCAGTAAACACTTCTAACTTTTGCTCAGTTTCACTGCTGATTACTACCTTTAGCATTTCTTTGACCAACTAGATGGGAGAACCAGAAATGGTTTAACCTTTATGATATTTAAATAAGAAAAAAAAAGTCCTTAGTAATACAAATTAATCAGGAATTCAAAATGGTGGTGGTGCAAAAAGACATTAGTCTAAATTCCTGGATGAGGAGGTTTCGACTTCTCAGATGCTATATTGTAGGTACTNTATTTTTAATATATGTTTGTGTGTTACACACAGACACAGAAGTGGTAGATACAAAAAGAGTGGGAGTTGGAGATCCAGAAGGCACCTGGACTCCCAATTGCTCCAATTACAAATCAAACACATTTTGAGAAAGAGTGGTGATTGTATCTGAGGTACTCCAACAGGCTGGGAGGAGCAATCACACAAAAATGGCTTTTCATGCCAAATGGCAGATAAGGAAGAAAGGGATTGCATTCAGATGATGGCTCTTATTTCCTTATCTGCCCCATAACCTGCTGAACGTTCTGATGTGTAGTGAAATCACAATTATTCTTAATATGCCAGGTTGTTGTTATCAATGAAATACAGAGCAGCAGCGGTGAAAGGAGCGGATGTGGTTTGTGCCCCCTTTAAAAAGGCAAGGTCAGGTAATCAATTCCCTTATCAGCCCAATGACATCCTGCTCCCAGGTAGATCAGCAGCCTCCCTCGTCAGTGTAATTCATTGCTGGACCAGCCAGCTCCAAAGTAAACAACTAAGGACAACAATATTTAATTGTACAGAAACCGATACACGGCTTATCCGCCATCTACCACGGTGTAATTACTGTAAATCTGCCTTTTGATCAGAATGTGGAGAAAAGAGCAGTTAGGCTGCACAAATCATCATTAAAGAGAGCCTGAAACAATTCGTGTAGGAGGACCACTCATTTTTCAAAAATATCATATACATGCACAACTTTTCACAAAACCAGCTGCAGCTCTGTCAGTCATAACTGGGCTGCAAAACACTTTTCCTGTCTCTTTTTCTCCTGTTAGTATAACTGCATCTACAGAGAAATCCCCACCCCAAATTCTTAATCAAGGAGACAACAGGTCAATGAATACAAAATACTATTCAATACAATTCTGTAATATTCTATAAATCAAAGTCAACAATTTGTAAAAAAAAAAAAATTGGCCTTATATCTCTATATATTCCACAACACTGTAAAAGTTTACTAAGCATTGAGACTATAACAGAGAATTAAGTGCCTGCACAACTTTTGTTTCAAAAGTTTTGTTTTGGGTCAGTTTAATTTCAATTTTTATCAGAACATCAACTGCAGGTAAAATATTTCTGTACACATGTTACAGAGTTCTCTGTCCAGACATAATTTACTCTTTATTACACAGATATCTAACTTAAGCCCTCCTAGCATAATTCTTTGTCATTTCACACGTAATCTGCTTTTTAGAAGAAACAGGGAAGATTTCAAATGGCATCAGATGCATTGGTCTCTCATCTTAAACCTGGGGCTTTGTTTGTGACACACAGCACCAATAAATCCTTGGCTGTGATTTGTGTTCCCTTGGTGCCCCACTAAAAAACATGGAGATAAAAATCCCAAATAATGAGGAGGAAGATTATCTACTCTGCCTATTGAAACCCTAAGGATTTTGATGACTGGGAGTGAAGGAAATGGAAAGCAAAGACGATACATGAGACACAATTCAAACAGTCGCACTGTTTATGTGTATTTGGAAAAAAAAAAGAAAGAAAGAAAAAGAAAATAGAGGAAAAAGCTGGCACATAACTCAGGGAAGACTGAACAAGCTCCTACTTTCAGCTCCTTTATTCTGAGTTTAAATGAACAACTGTTAGAATGGTAATCACAGATCAAAGACACAGAGAGAAGGGTGGGTTTGCTCCTCTGCCAGAGCCACTCTGGTGTTTGCCATCACTTGGTAGAGGTGCAGCAAAGAGCCAAATCCATCACAACACCACAGGGATGTCCTGATGAGGGACACAACCCCCCTGCTCTGCTGGGAAAGCTCCCTCTTTGGCTTTCAAACCAAATGCTGCCTTTGCTGGAGCAAAGACCAGGAGGTTCAATAGCAGAGGTGTTTGTCAGCCCAGTGAATTGATGTGACATGGAAAACACATATTTTGTTCAGTGGCTGGAGCTGCTTGGTCTCTAACACACCTAAGAGGAGTCCATTGAACTCAGGACCATCTGTCAGCACCAACCATGAAGAAAATTTCCTTTTGCTCCCCCCTCTTTTCCCAGGCTCCTATGAACAGGTACACCAGCAAAAGAGGAGAGAGGCAGTGAGATGCAAAATGAGAGGGAGTCAGAAGGATTTCAGGAGAACAGACAGACTTTCATAAAGCTTGCTAAGCTTAAATAAAGTCAATGTTTCATTCTAGATGGCTAATTTCAAAATTATTGTTATGAAGACCTGAGCACCTTTAATTAGACATTAAGGTGCACAGCTCAGTGACACAAGAAGTTACAAAAAGCCTGACGATATTGATGGGCAGTAAATAATTTCCTAGTCTTACTACAACTGATCCATTAGTATTAAAGGAAAGAAATATTTTCATTAAAACAGATTTTGGAAATCTAATGTGGTAAGTAACTACACTTAGGTGAAGCATAGAAGGAGAGCAGACACTGCTAAAAATGGCAGCTCTGTATTTACTGGGTGACTTTCTATTTTTGCAATTTTTCACTTTTTTTTTTCCTCTGGTATAATAATTTAGAGTAATTACTTTAAAAATTAGATTTACACAGAGATAAGAGTTCATGTTTTGTAATACCATAAATATTGGGATTGTCTGTCTGAAAATAGATTTAGATTATGACAGCAAGCAGCCCAAATAATACATGGCCAAATACATGGAGATTTTTGTTTGTTTTTTAACTGAAGTAGACAAATTGCACAAAACAGATTGTGATGGAAGAGGATCACAAATAACATAATTTTTTAGTACATCAGAATGACTGACGAAACAACTGCCTGAGCTTTAATCATGTCAAATCCAGACAAAATAGTCAATTTAAAGGGATAACTCTGAAGGTACTGCAGTTGTTCTGTGGTGCACACAACGCCAATTGTAGGATGATGTTTCCGTCAGTTGCAAACTTTAGAAAAAAATAAAAGTATTGAGTTAAACTTAGAGCATGGTACTATGGTTATACCTGTTTCAACAAAGTGTAGTTGGATCCATCAGTGCTAATTTTTCTTATTTCATGATGATCAGCCAGAATTAAGAAAGGTTCCTCATCTAAACCCCGGGAGAGAGAATATATTAGACTAGCTTTTACGTTAATTTATGGAAAATCAGGAATACAATGCTGAAATACAGATGGTTTAAAAAATAAATGTTACATGCTCTGATCAATGTTATGGATGAAAGAAATATTTAAAACATTCAAATGCTCCAAGAAAGATCAATGATGCAGTATAAAAATGAACAAAGCAATCAATTAGTATATCTTTCAATGCAATTTAATTCTTTTGCCTTTGTAATATGGGAACCACACTGCATTTTATCCTAATTTAATGTCAGAGATTAAATGGGAAATATATTTCATTCCATATGTTTTAATTTCAACACTTCCTTTCAAATGAACACTGATAATTAAGTATGGTTGCAAACCAAGCATATTTTGACCATTGCTTTTTGAGATTTCATTAGTCTAAACAGTCCAGTGAGAAAGAAACAGCTACTCATAAAATAACCTTGATTTTTTAAATCTGAACTGAAGCCAGATTTGACTGTTTGTAACCCTGGCTTTCTAGTTTATACAAAATATTTACTTTCTGATACTCATTCATGTCTTCATTGAAATATCTCTGACACTGACATACATAATACTAAAAATATTTTTTTAAGGCTGTCTTTATTTTAGCTCTATTGAGAGATACCTCAACTAAAAAAAAAATACCAGTAATAATTAAAAATGTATTAAAGGCTTTGTATTTACTGCTTTTGCACTCTGGAATATAATGTGTTGCCCATCCTACTCTGCTCCTGTACTGAACACATTTGCATGTCATAAAAGAATTTCCATTTTCTATTATTTTTTCCTGTTCCTCCTTTTCAGATGAGGAAGTTTGATGCATACTCTAATATTCTAAAGATGATGAAATCTGCTGAACACTTATCATAACCATGCCATTATCATCTGACTCAGAAGTAGAACTAAGTGATGTATTTTAACTTTTCTAATACTTTTTCTAATAAAGTTAATTATTCACACTTTCAAAAACCACTGTATCTATTTACTACAAATGAGCTGAGGACAAGACACCCTAAAAATATAACTTACTATTGCATTCAGGCACAGTCCCATTCCTATTTTATACTGAAGAAATAGCAAAAGGTAACTGTTTTTATCTTGCATTTAAAGGTAACACAGACCTAGGGGCTAAGGGTTTTTTTTTTTTACAAATTATTTGGCTACAGCTGTGGATTATAAAAACAGTAAACAGTAATACCTGAGAGGGATTTGCAGCCATTTGGGTTATCAGGCTGTGTTTCATACCCTTCTGCACACAAGCATTTGTAGGTTCCATAGGTATTGATGCATTGCTGGCTACAGGGAAATCCAGACGAACATTCATCAATATCCACACATGTTTTGCCATCATCCTTCAGCAGGAATCCAGGCCAGCATTTGCACTGGGAAAGAAAAGCAAATACATTCATTTTTAATTCTGTTTATCACCTGTGTGTACTTTCTTCTGAATATGTTAGCATCATAAACTTTTTATGTATCTCATTTTTTCAAGTAACACCTTAATTACTTTGCTGCTTGTATAGTTTACAGGAGGCACATCTACTTTTCTTTTCAAATACTGCTGATATGAGCCTAAGCACCATTTCCTCAAAAAAAAAATCCCCAACAAAACCCTGTAGAATGGGTAATTATTCTTTCTACTTGAACTGAAGAGAAAGTAAAGTCCACCTTGTCAAAAATACAGAAAGGATTTTCCCTTGAAAATAATGATGGATGTGCCCTTTGGAGTATTCATTTTCAATTAAACACGTGTTCTTTGGTGAAGATAGACAGGTTTTAATTATTTTCCCTGGAATCATTGATATCACCCAGCAATTTGTGTAACCAACACAGCAATGTGAATGAGAACTCTTGAGGCTGATTAGGAGCTGGACGTGGACAATTCTTTTGGATCACCTCAAACTCAGAATATTCTCTTTCTGTTTTATTTGGGTCTGATGATGACCCTGCCAAGTTTATCACGTGCAATGTGAAAGATGCAAAATACAACTGGGTTTTGAAACAGGGGCATAAATTTTATCTACAGAAGACTTTGTGTCATGTTCCCTCCTAGATTCTCTATTTCTCTCTGCAGAGATGGAGGACATGCTTTCTCCACCACTTCAATAAGGTTTTTGTTGAACCCAAAAGCCCTTGAGTTTCTGTCTCAACCCTCACAGTTCCAGAGGGCTGAATACCCACAAATCTAAGCCGTGCTGCACAGATTTTATTTAGTTCTCAGTGGGCCAATGTTCAGCTGAAAAAAATGAAACTTTGGGAGTGCAGTTAGGGTTACTTCAGACTTAAAACCCTGAAAAAAGTCTTTCTTCTGTTTTTAGCTACTATTTACAGACTACTGCAGTCTGTTCCTCTCTACTTGTCAAGGCCAAAGAGCAGATTCAGGTGATTCAAAAAACATCCTCACATGCAGACAATGAACAGTTTTATTCTGCTACTAAGGTGATATTACTTTATTTATTTCTGTGTCTGTCTTGGGAAAAAAGAAAATGGAGAAAATCACTATTTCTACCGTTCACTCTTATGCATTGCAAAATTTTAACTCTTTGATTTTCAGTGCTCTGTACACACCAGTATGATTTATTGTATTTAAAGCATTGTATGATATTTACCATAGGTTTAAAATATGTACTGTACCATTTTTTAAATACAATTGGCATTTTTTTGCTTACAGGAAATAAAAATGTGAATGTTCTTATTATGGCACATGAGCTACTTCACTACGTGGAGGTACCGCACAGTGGAGCTTTATTACAAATTAAGCAATAAAAATTTGCATTATATGACACTACATTTTGCAGTGATTCACCTTGTATCCAACAGGAAGGTCCTGACAGTCTTGGGAACAGCCACTGACTTTCTTACTGAGGCATTCATTAATGTGGCAGCTTTTCTCATCAGACCCATCACTGCAATCTTCTTTGTTATCACAAACCTCGCTCTGAGGAATGCACTTGCCATTCTTGCACATAAAAAAAGAGCTGTTACATGACTGCTCTGGAAAACAAAAAAGAACACACAACTTGGTGTCATATATAATTATTTGGAATTCGTTTTCTCATGGATCAGCTGCTGTGTGCATGTGAATGGAAAAAATGGTGTAAAAATTGAATATTTTTTCCTTATTGATAGTTTTGTATAATTTTTCACCTTTCAGTGCCTTTGAAGGTTATTCCACTCCTTGAAAAATGGGTGAATGCATCAACTTATTACTACGTATTTGTTTTCATATAATGGAGAACCCTATACATAATTTCTGCACAAAATACAGTTCTGAAGTTTCCAAAAGTTAAAAAACACAGAGGGTTCCCCCCCTGTGGATGCTGAGGTGTTTAGGAACACAGCTGACTGAACTCCAATGCAATCCTTGCCTAATGACCTGCATATGGTCTTCCCTGTTTGGCAAAACTTAAATACATCATTTCAGCTGCATCCAGATCCTTCAAATAACAATTGGAACACTTAAATAAATAGAAGGTAGGTCTGCTGCCTCACCTCCCAGCAGATAAGTGTTTTCCATCAAAATTGGTATAAAAAACCTGGCTACAGAGCAATGAAATCCCGAGGTCTAGACAGAAAAATTGGTCTTTCAAAAAGCCACAGAACAGAACACCATATGCAGACCAGGACTAATTTCCCTCTCAAAACGCAGGCAGACCTCATCAAACTTATTAGTGTATGCAGAAAATATCAACAAAATCAATAGCATTTGGTCAACAATTTATTAATAAAATTAAAGCAGTATTTATTATTTATAGTGGGAGCAACTTTACACCCCCTTTAGTATGATCTGCTTCTGTGTGATAAATATCTGGAACACAGTAATCATTTTTAGAGCAAGCTAGAAATTTGGCAATTGCTACATTAGTATCTATTAATAAAGATTTATGTATTAAGGAACTATCTGCTGTCTTATTCCATAGGAACTGGTGGGTTGAGTTTTGTGAACTGGAGTTTTGGATGCTCAGAACACTTTCTCCTTGCAAGACATGAGCAATATCACCATGAAAGCACTGGAAATTTAAGCTACGACGTTTTACATTTGATGACTTAAAACCCTAAACCATGGTTCTCCAAAAGAGAAAGATCACACATGTTCTTCAAAAGATTCCACCCAAACCTGAACTTTTGCACTTGGTGTTGATGGGTGCTTCATCAGAGTGGTCTGGGCAGTCAAAGTCCCCATCACATTGCCACTGGGAGTTCAGCAGGCAGCGACCATCAGCACAGGTGAACTCTCCGGGACGACAGCGACGATACCCTAAAACAACAGCAACCAATCACCTCCTGTTTGCTCTCACTTCCCACATAAAGTCCTGCATGTTTGAGGCAATGCAAAGAAAAGTATTTTTTGCTCCATTTAGTGGTGCAGATTGTTGTGCTCGTACACGGGTATCCATGTGGTGTCCATACACCAGCAAAGAGAGAAACCAAAATTCTCTTATGCAGCACCATAAAGTCATGATACAATTCACAGAGATGTGAAATATATTTATGCAGCTCTCCTTCATAAATACCTTTTCTTTTTGGTGTTCTTTAATTTATTCCTGCTATTAGGAAATGGCTTAACAATACCCAACAAATATTTTTGTGGTGAGCTTATGGCTGTGTGCCTTCCCTTTAAAACATGCAGAACACAAATAATTCTAACCACACTAAACACACATTTTCTGAGACGGTCACTAAATCAGTGCATATAGATTGGATACATTTTCAAAGTAAAAGTGGATTTCAAACAACAACAAAAATATATAATGAAGCAAATTAATAACAAACAGGTTTTTGATTCTTAGAAGACAATGGTTTAACTGAGAGTTCTAAAGCTGACAAAGCAGTAGGAAAATTTAGAAAAGTCATCACAAATATAGTCTTTTTCTGTTGAATTCTAAGCAATTAGTTATTAGGATTCCATTAAAAAACACAGGCTTATACAATGGACTCCAATTGTATCAAAGAAATAGTCAAGGATTAGAATGACTGTGAACTTTTACAAAGAAGTAAAAAAAAAGTTTGCTTCAAGCATCAGTCCTGTTTTTATATTATTTCTGAATAGTATGCTACAAAAGAACAAGGAATTTTGCCTTTCAATTATACAAATAGAAAAAATAAAACCAACTAAATTAAAACAAAGCCCAGATTTTTAAATGTATTCCATTAATTCAGCTTTTAGGACTATATTTCAAACCAAAGCTCATATCAGGTGAGTAGACTGGTGGCTGAAGAGTAGCTGGGTTGTTTTGGCTCTCAGGATGGAAAAGGTTTAGCTCTACAATCCAAGAGAGCCATGATCTTTAGCTGGCAGTCAAATCAGAAACCACAAGTTTAAAATCCTGGGGAATGACGTGGTTTAATTTTAAATCCCATCAGCCCTTGGAAGATGTTTTGGAATTTGGCTCCTACTCTTTACAAGCAGTTCCCTTTCCCATAAAAGAATGAAACCCTTTCCTAAAATTGCAGGATAACAAGTTTACCATGCCAGCCACACACTGAGGTGAGTATTTGATTACCAGTGAACAGAAAATTGCATTGAAACAGCACAGCACAAATGTTGCTGCAGATTTCAGTTTCCCCAGCAGAAATAAATAATAGAGCCAGTGCCTGAGGGCAGGTCCATATTAAATTGGATTAGGAATTTGTAAATCTCCTGCTCCTTTTGCTGCTCCCTCCTTCTGTCTCTTTCCAAAAGTCTGACAAAACTACATTATTTATTTGTCAGTGTTTTAAGGGGCATGTGCACTTTTAGTGTGTGTGTCTATAATGGTATAGAAAACAAATTAAATACACCACCCAAGAAATTACAAGCATGAAGATAAAAAGGCAATTTCCAAAGTTTGTGACTTAAGTTCTAAATAGTTATTGGGGTACTGAAGACTGGGCTGGGCAGGAGGTGCACACAACTGCTCTCTGTGTCTGGGTGCTCAGAACCTTCTGGTATTAATTATAAAATGGTGCTTGAAAACCCCTAAGATCTAGAAATTTTGCAGCTTTGATTTACCCACTGTGTTGCTCCTGATGATATTGAATGTGTAATCCACTGATTTCCTGTTGATTAACCGTCATTAATAAATCAATAAGCACACTTTTTCTCACAATCTTTGGGTGCCTGCTCACAACATTCATGCACATACCCCCTTCAAGTGGTGTGCACAATAAAGACATCTATAATATACAGGCATTTTCTAGCTATTTTCTGTTGTGGCTCTCATTTCTGAAGCAAATTTTTAGAGCAAATAGCCAATATAGATTGTAACAGCACAAAAGCAGGCATGATAATCACCAATTTGTCATTTTGGAGGGAATATTTGCTCTGTATTTCCCATGAATATTATTTATAGGGACTAATGTTTCTAAATATGGCCCAGATACACTGAACAGACATTTGGATAATATGAAAATCCTAAATTCATGTGAATGGTGAAAATTAATCATTCATATATGGTGAATGTTATCGTTTATATCATTTAAATGCAGTGATAATCATGACAAAATTTTTTCATTATTTGATAAAAAAAAACAGAGACAAAGACAAAAATACATCTAATAAAGATACATTTATTAAACAAGAAATTCTAGAACATACTTTTCAAATTCTCTTAAATATTATTAGCAATCAACTGTAAGACACTATGGGAAATAATTTGTCACTGTAGCCCCAGATCCAAGTAAATTCCAAGCTGTATTAATTAATACATAATTTAAAAGTGAGAATTAAAATAATTAAAAAAAGTAAAGAACTTTATTTTGCAATAGTGCCTTGGAGTATTAGACCCTGAGGAATGCCTTACAGTTAGCAGTGTGATATTGTTCTATTGACTCTATTTTTGTTATACTTGCCACATTCCAGGGATTCATCTGATCCATCTCCACAGTCATCATCGTGGTCACAAACAAACTGTTTGGGAATGCAGACTTTGTTATGGCACATGAAAGCATTCTCATCACAAGTGTTGTTGGGAGCTAAGGAAAATACAGCACATTAAAAAAAAAAAAAAAAAGAGAGAAAGGAATTGAGAGCAATCAGATATGCAGCTGATTTTCTTACACAAAGATGAAATGAGAAGTGAATTTGAGTGAATCCAATGGAAATAAACATAACTTTTTAGTCAGATAAAAAGCATCACACAATTCAGTACCAGAAAAAAGCTACTCATCATAAAGAAAGCTAGAGAAGTAAAGATAGTTAAAATCTCCTGTAATCCAAGACAAAGAAGCTTCAGAAGCTGATGCTGTCTATGATTTTTACTAAGGTCTGGCTCTGAAGAAAAGAACATTTGTGAAGAAGAGATGTCCTTATATTGGTGTGCTCCTGAACAAATGCTCTTTAAAGTCCACAAACACACAAAATATACAGAATATATTTATATACCATTTTTATACATTAATAAAACAATCCCCTCCAACGAAACTATGACTGAACTCCTGACACTGTTAATAGAAACGCGCCTCAGGAGACTGGAAGTCACATTTTATAAGGCAAGAGATGTCAGCATCTGAACAATTAGCCAGAATAAATTGAAGGCAGAACTTGCATCTCCCTCCTTGATGCACAGCCTCCCTGACATGAGCAGCAGCTTTTTCTTCAGGAGGAGCAATAAAACTGCAGAGTCACTAATGTGCTAATTTTCCCCAGCAAACACTGCCTAATACCTGTGACATGCCACACATCCTGATCTCCCGTGCGAGCAGAGCCTGCAGGTGTCAGGCTGAGTAAAACTGTGAAGGATCCTGCTCCTTGTGCTCACACGTGGGCCAGCAACCTTCACCAGCAAAGTGGACATGAAAACAACATGAAATAGCATGAAAACACCAGTGTTTTGGACATGCACACCTACCACAGCCTGCTGTGGACAGCTCATCACTTCCGTTGGGACAGTCCCGCTCCCCGTCACAGAGCCAGTGCTGGGGCACGCAGGCGTGGGAGCCCAGGCAGCTGAAGGTGTCAGCAGCACAGGTCACTGAGCCTGGGGAAACACAGCATGGGAACCCTCAGCTCTGAACCATCCCATACCCCCAGCTGGAATATCCTAACCCATGTATTTATGGTGATGGGCAATGATTAAAGGGGTTTATTTTAAAATACGACTTTGTTCTGCACCTTGTGATAAACTTGCAGGTTAGGGTCGTTTCACAGTCAGATTCTGACCATCTGCTGTTTCTTCCATTCTTTTCATTTATTCAGTGTCTTAAATATCCCACACTTCATGGGAGCTATCCAGCAGAACAATTCTTCAAACGAGTTTTGGTCAGTAAGTTTGACTGCACATTTGGACAAAGGCGTTGTCCAAACCACAAAATCCCTGCATCACCAAACTCTGTGCCAAGAAGTCAAAGGCACTTATACTTAAAAGTTAAAATTTGAAATTTTACAAAGAAACTTAAAATACAGAGAATGATGGAACCAATGTATAAATATCACTAAATAGTGACTGTATTACTTGATACAATGTGATTTTCTTTGGGAAAGAATTCACTAACACATTTCCCGTCCATTGAGCTCTAGCATGAAAACAAAATTTTCAATTCCTTATGCACCTTGAAGGGTTTGGGAATTTGAGAGGAATATCATGCAATATAGAGTTATGGTGTAGAAAATTTTAGAGAGAATAGAAGAAAGAGCTAAGGAAAAAAACCCAAAACAACAACAAAACAAAAATATAGCAACTTTAGGGTCTTTGAGCACCTGGCACTGAAATATAAAACTCAAAAAGGGGTTTTACCTGGAGGATAGGAATTGGAGAACAGACTGGCTGTCCTTTTCCCCAGGAGGGTTTGCCATTCATAACTTTACTGATAAAATTACACAAATCACATAATTCCCATCAAAAGGAACCTCTCTGCTGGTTGGAGGGGGCTGAGGAAGGAGATCCCTCACAACCTTTGGACATCTGTCCTTGTTCCCTTCCCAGCCTCTCCTTGGACACGTGGTCTCTCATTTTGCACGATCTGACCCAACCCAGAACTGAAGTGATCCCACTCACCACAGATGGCATCGCTCTCGTCTAAACCATCTCCACAGTCATCCTCCCCATCACAGGTCCACTGCTTGGAGATGCACTTGTTGGCAGAGCAGGCAAACTGATTCCAGGAACAGGACGAATCTGGGGGTGACACCAGGCCCTGCATTTGTCAGGCTCACACCATCACTGCACTCTCTGAGGTTTCAACCACAGTTTAGGAATTTTTGCACTGCTCCTTTCTCCCCTCCCAGTTCCCATGGATTATAATCCTCATAATCCTAATCTTGTTATTCAGCATATTATCAGTTTGTCTAAGAGTTTGCATTCAGCAACACCTTTATAAAAGTAAAGAGTGAAACATTCCAAGAACATTCCAATAATTTCAACTACCTTGTAAGTGGGATGAGGATAAACAGTTTAAAAACCTGAAGTCTGGTTTGCATCTTTAACAGATGTTACATTTACAGTCAACTGCTTTATTTGGGTAGAGTGCAGAGAGGGCACAGTTCAAATTTTCCAACCCAGCCTTCCTCCTGGTGTTCCAGTAGTTAACTCCATGTTTAAAAGATTTCATGTTATTTTCTCTCAGAAGTGAAATTGCTGTGTGTTTGCTTTATCCAATTTACACTTTTCTATACATTGAAAATAAGAGCTTTTGCATTTCAAAATCAGACTGCAAAACTGTCTAAATCAATGCTATACTTTTATGAAAAATTCAAGTCTTCCATGTTTACCAGGCTTCTTTAAGAACGAAGTTTATTTTGTTGCAACTGATTACAACAAATTTTAACATTAACATTAAAATAAATTTTAGATAATGAAATCTGAATTTAAAGGAGGGTATTGTAACAGGTATCTCAAAATGAGTAAGGGCAATCAGTAGGAAAAGTAGAACTGATTTAATCCCATTCCCTCTTGCCCACAGAAATCAGTTAATTCAGTTTACAGAATTGTACACACGTGTGTAACACCTGGAAATGTAAACACCAAGTTACGCTTGACAACTGTGGCCAACAGAAAAGATTCTGGTTGTCACAGTGCACAGTAGTTTCTAATTTTGAAGTTATAAGGTAAAAACATACAATGTAAGCTACAAACCAAATATGGAAGCATGTTAATGAGAACTGGGTCATGAGGAGAGTAATATAAAATGTTCAGTCATGGTAAGAAGTAGAGTAAAAAAAACCAAAAAACCTAAAAAAATAAATTTCAGGCCTTATTTAAATAGGGAATAGCAAAATTTGGCACTGCTTTTTGCTGTTCTGGTACAATTTAATTACAAGAATAATCCATTTAGATAATCAATACAAATTGAAAAGACCAGCTCTCACTAGGAGTAAAACCAACCTGCATTGTGCCTCAATTAGGTAGAATTTAAGAATCTGAAAAGGTCTGAGACAGAATAGACCCTCAACCCAGCTCACGGTTCATGCTGTGTTTTATTCACATCACTTTTGTTGTTCCTTTACAAAATTATATCTGTTTGACCTCTGCTGCAAAGGAAATCCTACTTGAATGTTTGGGTATTTCCTGTGGGGTCCAGATACTGATTCAAATTCATCTATAAAACTCTTCTAATGAGGAGCTGTGAAAAATTAGTGGAATTATTAAAGTAATAGAAAACTCCATATACAAACATATTCTTAAGAGAGAAAAAAATAAATTAAAGGGCTTTCATTCTGGTATGAGATAGAATTTAAGGTGTTGACAGTATGAAGTATTAGATTTGAATATCCTATAATCTCTGAGATATAAATGCACATTTCTTTGTTTCCAAAGTGCATTAGTGACTAAAGAAATACAAATAAGACAAAATGCTCACCACAGTGCAATTCATCTACTCCGTCCTCACAGTCTTTCTGCCCATCACAAAGCCAGGTGGTCAGAATACATCTTCCACTAGGACAACCAAAATAATTTTCTTCACATGTGGGTTTGTTTTGAACTGTGATAAAATAAAGAATGTAATGTAAAATGGTCTCTACTAGTATGATTAGGAGCCTAATACATTTCTGCTAAATTTCTGAATACTGATGGACAAAGCGTTCATGTCTGAAAATAAAAATGAAAAAAAAAGTAAATAATTTGTGTTCATAAAAATAATAAAAAAAGAAGTGATAGTTAAGTAGTCTAGGGAGCTGAAACAGTTATTTTTTATTTTTTTAGAGAAGAATCAGAGCACAGCTTCAAACTAAATCAAAAGGCCTATAGAGGAAAGTAGTTCAGTTTACAGGTCTGGAGGTCAAGCAGGCCAACGTTGCTTGTTGCTCTACACCAGTTGAAGAAATTGCCCTTCTGATCTTTCTGCTGTCATTTACAAGGTAATCTAATTGTGGCAGTATTTTTGTCACTGGGGGAAGCTACAAATCTGATGCATGCACTGACAAACAGGAGCTACACCAGTGATGCTGGAGCCAGAGGTTTAGATTCAGTCAGAAATTAAAAAGGTCTCAATTTTTGATTTTCCAGAGTCAAAAAGTAATTTAAAATTTGACTTTTATGGATGCTTAGAAACCAGGTGTGAGGGAAGAAAAAAAAGGCCACATGTAGAGTTCCATGATGCAAGCACAAATATCAGACTAATAACAGCTTATTTTCAAAATCTTAAGCAATGTCCTGGGAAAATCCAGGACAAAGTTCCAAGCACTGGAGACCCCTGAAACGCTCAGCCATGGTTTTCATTATTCCCTCAGTGTACTGGATTTGTTTTCAGCCTCCTCTCTTTTAAAAGGAAAGGTAAAACAAACATTTATGGCTTCTACAGCTGTATGAATGAAAATAAAAAAGAAAAGAATAAAGAAAGAAGTGGAACATCTGTGATGACTTGGTAGATATTAAGGATTCCCTAAGTATTGCTACCCTCCATGAGTATTTTGCTGTAATTTCCTGTAAGAACAATGACACTGAACCAAACTGCTAATGGGAATTGCAATATTTATAATAGAAACAACACTCCAAAACTTAATGTGCCAGAGCTGGTCAGTTTTGAATGAAATGGCAAAGGAAATCACACGTAGGTTGGGTGGGAATGGTGTTGCTTCCAAGTAAAGGGAGGAATGATCCAGGCAATTATCATACATTAAAGTGATGGAACATTTTGGCACACATTTGGAATTCAGAGAGAAGGAATATAAATAAATGGACAATGGAATAAAATGCACTTTAGTGTACTTATGCAACATTAGCTTGCTGAAGCTGTAGCACACTGCCCTCAACATTTTCCTTGGTATGGAAATACAGCAAATCTAAGCTATTTTGAGCTTAATGAAGTGCTATATACAATAAATTCCACATAATTAAGAGATCATCTAGAGAATGCAGAGATTAGAATGGAAACTTTAACTCAATATGCATCTATTCTATAGGATTGAGGTTCTTTATGTCAGCTTGACTGACTATTGTTGAAGTCCCAGGTTTCTCTGGATCCTGGTAAAACTTCCATCAATAAATTTGGCACAACATATATGAGAATTCTAATAGAACCTTATAGTGACATAACAGGATTATGACACAGGAAAAGAATATTTAATGGAAATAATCAGATTATGTCCACTACTAGGCAAAAATCTGATGGCATTGAACAATATGAAAGTTTTAATTTAACAAAGTAATAAAATTTATTATTTAGCAAATGTTTACTTTTATTAAATGCTAATTCTTAGAGGATAGAGCTAACGGTGAACAGGAGGTTAAATTCCCTCTAGAATAAGCCAATTATAGAAAGCAATAGAAATATGAAATGTTTTCATTTTCTACTTAATATTATCAAACTTAGAAGAGGGGCTCTGGATAAAATCAGAGTGAACATATAAATGGCATTCTTCATTAGGTAAGAATTGAATAAGGTGCATAATTAATTGTTAACATTAAATATAACCTGAGTCCTGTGTCTGGGGCTCAAGCTGTCATGATCCCTTTCTCCTGGCTAAAGACCAGAACTATCACAAAAGCAATAACCCTGGGTTCTACCCTGGCAGCCTGTTCCAAGGACCTCCACCAAATAAAAGAGAAAGTAAAACAAGTCAGCAAGAAAAGAAATACCACCCACTAAAGCAGCAGCTAATAAAAGTTCCTGAGTGATTATGCTGATGCCTGATGAGCTTGACATTTTAATGACTCATGTTTTACTTAAATAAAAATGATCAATGATGGGCCTAACCTGGAGGAAATAGAAAGCTAGACATTACCGTTTGCTTCAGAAAAAAAATCAGTGTTCATTTGTAATAATTTGCATAATCCCGTGAAACACAAAATAAAGGCGAATAAACTGAATTTAGCATTATATTAATCTCTATGTTAAATAAACCAGTATTAAATGAATAAACATTCTGCAACACAATGAGAAACACTCTCCCTCCCCACATAGGATTTTTTTGGGTTTTTTTAAAGTAAATTATTGTTTCGGTTTTGTTGGTTTTTTTTTTAACTTTTTCACAATTACCTGGGCATTTGAGCTCATCTGTATAATCTCCGCAGTCATTAGATCCATCACAAATCCATTCTGGCAGGATACAGAGGGAGGTGGAATTACAGCTGATAAATCCTGAAGACTTTATCCCAAGTTTATAGAAGTAAGCACAGTTTGTATTATCTGGAAAGAGACAGAAAATCACCACACACCCCTAACACCGACTGAGCCTCACAGCTCAATTTTCACACTGAGCTCAAGGAGCCCATGCAGGAGTTGTTATCCAAAACAGCAACACCCAGGAATTAATTGCTCCAGAACAAGGAATGATCATGGAGCAGCTGCTGCCAGGGAGCACAAACACAAACTCACTGCAGCTCTTTTCATCCGAGGCATCTGCACAGTCGATGATTTGGTTGCACTGGGCCGATTTCCCCACGCAAAGCCCGTCTGCACAGCGGAACTCGGCCGGGGCGCACGCCGCGTCTGGAACGGGTGGATACAAAGCACGTCAGTTGTGTGCCAAACAGGCTCTTCACGTGCACATCAGACACATGATGATGTTTTAGCCTCCTGACTTTCAGAATCAGCCATTCACAATTACACCTTATAAGTTGCTATTTTTTAAATTTATTTTTTTTATGCCTAAAAGTGTCTCTAGGTAATTTAACTCATTTTGAGGTAATCAATATTTGAGGAAGGAAACATTTTCAGGATCATCCATGAATCTCTCAGATTTGTATCTTGTAAAACCAGCTTGGGATTCTTGCCTATCTGTTTTTCCCCCTACCTATATTTAGGTAAATGATTAAAAAATATCTGGCACCTTCAAAAGCCACTAATTACTACAGCTATCTAGCTTTTTACTTGTATAACTTGTGGAATATTATCCCCTTCGACTTTCTGAATTGTAATTGAGGATTTGTGTGGTCTTTATGCATTGGCTGAGGCACAGATATAAATATTCATGTTATAAGACACAAACCAAAAACCGATTCCGATGTAAAAAGGAGAACAATTCTAGTAAGACACTGCCATGCATCTGAGAATCAGAGAAGTAGAGCATTTGTTGCTTCAAAGCAGAAGCAGAGAAGAAATCACCCATATTTCAACCTGTCTGCAATAAAGTTACTCTCATTACTTCAAATAAGAAACAGCACATGTATTTTATGTTTTATACATATTAAACATAAAATATTATACATATAATGCATATGTATATTTTATATTTTATTTTATAGTCAAAACCACTCTCCTTCTACAAGACTGTAGGTACAGACAAAAACCAGCCTTTCCATCAATCCCATCATATGATTAAATCACACGTTATTTTCCAGCTACTCCTATTTGCATAATGAGTATTTACAAAGCAGTATCCTGAAATCACCTTGGAAATAAGGTGCCATTTACCTTTGCAGTCAAATTCATCAGAGTTGTCACCACAGTCGTTGGCACCATCACAGACTTTGTCACTGGGGACACAGCGGCGATTGGAGCACGGCTTGAATCCCTTCCGACAGCCTCTGTTTTCTGGGAAGTTAAATACAAGCACATGATTGCATTGACACCTCATGAAAACAGCCTTACACTCAACCCAAACAAACGCTCCAGAAAAATATTTTAATTGATGATGTATTCGAATCTACAGGAAAAAAATTTCAGAAATTGTTCATCTATTATGCAGGAGAACTTGGACTGATAAAGAGATAAAGAATAAATGAAAGCATGATGAGAAAGCATGACCAGTTGGTGTGAATAGGTAAAAAAATCACAGAGGAAGCAATCTAAGCACGTATAATACCAAAATTACAACAGGGAGGTGAAAGATCTGGAAATACCCACCACAGTAGAAAAGTTTTTCATCAGACTTGTCCTTACAGTGAACAACTCCATCACAAGTCAGCTGATAATCAATGCATTCACCATTCCCACATTCAAACTCTGAATAGATGTTGCAAGTAGAATTTTTACCTAAAAATAAACCACATTAGCACGTAATTTTTAAAAGCTTTTACAATTAGTGAAAATGAGAATGAATTAATTCTCATGGTTGCATTTCAAATTTGACCTATGTGAATTTTGAACACCTGAGTACAAAACAGTAAAACACACCGTGGCATCAGAACTTAAAAGCTTCTACAAAGAGAACCTGCAAAAGAAAATACATTGACAAATATCCATCAAGGAACACGTAGTGAAATAACTCAGAGGCACTGATTGTGACAAGAGAATAACTTTGCAACTACTGTGCTCAGCTTCCTTCTACTCACCTGTGCCTTCCGAACCCCCAGCTTGAATGATACAGCCTGAGCCCCAACACAGATAAACTTCTGCTTCCATTTTACTTCTTTCTTTTATTCACAAAAAAACCTCCCCTTCTCATCTAGTGGATGTTTAATCTATCATTTTAGAACAGAACCAGGTGCACATTTAAAATTTTTACTCTTTTACTTAAGAAACTAAAACATATCTCAAATTTGATACTGAGCAATTTGGTCATGAACTTCATGATAGGTCATAGATCTGCTTCATGAGTGTGGTTCTAAATAAAATATCAAAGTGGAGAGAAAAGAGGAGCATTTAGGGCAACTCAAGAAGATGAACAATGGGGAAATGACACCCAATTGTTATGCTTCTTTCATGTTTCCATTTAGCACAAATTCAGGAAGAACCAATGTCTGCTACATGCAACAGCCAAGCCAATTTATATTAATTGAAAGCATTTCTTGATTTTATTCAAACACAAAGAAAAAGTACTGAAAATATAGATTCTGGACAAGGTGAGATGTGGTCTTCAATATGATTTATTTAGTCCCTTACATTTTAATTTAACTATTTTTATCTCTTTTCCCTCCATTTCCTAGCATTGCAAGAACTTAGATCTTATGGACAGTAATTCATAATTACATTTGTAGTTCATCTGGTTCATCATCTTAGACTGCAATCTTTAGAAAAAAATGAAAAGAATAGAAGTATATATAGTATAATGTGCCCTCAGTTAAAGTCCAACCCTTGTAGAGACTGCTTCAAACTCCATCTTGCAGAAACAAAGCATTTTAATGCCTTTCAAACTGTTTCTTTGATGACAAGTAAGTAGTCGGAGTAGTCATTACCCATATCATCACCTCTCCCTCTTTGAATTTCACTGCAGCTTTGTCTCAAGACTCTTGACTGGCAGTAGGTTATACAGCCTAATTACACTGTGAAAGGACAGTTAATTCCTTTTCTCAGCTGGAATTGCTAACTTTCAATTTTATTGAGTATCACTTTCAATTCTGTTAAGAAGAAAAAAACTTTTGATCTCACAGCTAAACTGAAGTCTGTCTTGTTTCCATCCTTTCTGTGCTACTCAACTCCATCATTTAATGCCTTTCTTCTTTTTTTTTTTCCTAATAGCTCAGATCAACATTTGCTGCAAACATTCTACAGA
Source organism: Drymodes brunneopygia (assembly GCA_013400955.1). Taxonomy (NCBI): domain Eukaryota; kingdom Metazoa; phylum Chordata; class Aves; order Passeriformes; family Petroicidae; genus Drymodes; species Drymodes brunneopygia. The sequence goes on along the minus strand of VZTZ01042582.1, from coordinate 1,797,800 downwards.
GTAATTTAGAACATTAAATCTTGCATCACATTCTAGACGACAATTTAAACATAGTTTTACCTAAGAGCAATTTAAAGGGTTGCAATGCATTTGGAAAATGTAAATGCCATATAATTATTGTGAAATGCATTATTAGGCATGTGAATTTATCTGCTGAATCTCTTTCACTTCCACTGCCAATCACTGGTTTGACAACATAAAGAGATAGGTGAGGAAAAGTGCTTTGATTAAGGTTCAAATTCAGTAACTCATCCCACATAACCCTAGAGAAGGATACACACAGATATGTCTATCTATCTCAGCAACAATTGTGATAATTAGGTAAAAATCCTGTTATTGGGAAACAATATCCCGTTACCATAATACGAGTTTAAGGAGAATATTAACGCTTTCTAACCCTCCAAAAGACTTACAAGACAAAATAGTTGAAAGCCTGGTTTGTGCTGAATGGCCAGATCAATTTTTTCAGTAAATAGAAGAAATAAAATTAATGGCTCGGGCCAACTGTCTTATGAAAGCCAAGTGCCTCTCAGCACAGCAAAGCATCGTGCCAGCCACCATTACTTACTCACACATCTGTTATCATCTATCAGGACTCGGTCCCCTCTGCACGAGCAGTTCACTCGTCCGTCAGGCGTCAGGAGGCACAGATCATGGCAGCCCCCATTCATTTGTGCACAGGGAGATAACTCACCTGGAAGACAAATGACAAGAGACGAGCTCTGTTTTATTAAATTTGCTCCAATGGCCAACGTCTTTGAGAGAGCAGAGATCACCATATCTCAGATTCACGGGCAATTGATTCGGGTTTTATCAGTGGGATGAAAATGTCAGCATCCCTCAGGTGCTGGCATGCTAAAGATAAACAAACAGCTGGAAAACAATAGTTTTAAAAATCTGAACCACTCAAAACTGCTGAGATTTGACAGCAAAGTATTTAACTGCTATCCACTAAGCTCAATGCCAATAGCAGAAAACTCTGAATAATATTTATTTGGGAAAAAGTTGTACCTCATCTTTTCTTAACAAAAAAATTATGAAACGCCATATAAACTTTTAACTTGGATAAAACTTCATAAAATCCCTGAAAAGAATGATATTGGCTTTAAGAAAACTTCTTTGCAGCTTACAGCTGTTGGTGTCGTTGGCGACAGCGATGATCCCCATGGGCTGGTGCGGGATGTCGGAGCGCAGAACTTTGGTGTCTCCTCCTGTGTATTTGCTGGAGCGCAGGATGGCTCTCCTCACCCCATCCGACCAGAAAATGTACTCATCATACACAGCCAGGCTCAGGAACGTGCCTGGGCCAGACTTGACAATGACCTGAAATGCAAAAGTGCCGAAGAGAAATGGAAGAGGAAGAGCTGTCACTGAATGAGTTCTTAAAGCGCAAACTGCGACTCCCATCACTTTTAGACTAAACACTTAATACCTTTATACCTCCAGCACCTGGGAAAATGAGATAACAGCATTTAAAATGTGTTAAAAGGATGCTACAGGCATCCAGATTTCATAAAACTAGGCATCTGTTCCTTAATTAAAAAAAACCCCACAGTTTATCTAAATGTGCCTGTAAAAATACTTACTCAACACTCAACCTGCACAACAGCTTCAACAGGAAAGAGAAGAGGTTCTTTTGGCATGGCTGAAAGCCTAAAAATTCAGTCTCTAGGAACCAAAGTGAACTGAAGAGTTTTAGAACTGGAGAGTGCTCACCATATTATCACATTAGAAACTTGAACCCAAGACAATAAATGCTCCATGTTTCCCATTTCAGAAAAAAAAAATCTCACCACAGTAATGATCATTTTAAAACCCGGAAGAAAAAAATGAATTGAAGGTCACTATAAAGGGAGGTTAGAAAGAAAATTCTAGAAACACAATGAATTTGCTCCCAATCCAAATCACAGCTCCTGTAAAATACTTATAGATGTTCTTTCATTCTGTGTATCTGTGTATTCTTTTCTGAAGAATCTGACAAATTTTTAATCCGTTTTTTAATTGAAAGTTTAATTTTGGCTGAACAGAATTACTGGAAATGGGTTGATCTTTCTTTATCAGATAATGGAGATAAGTAACATTCATATTATTTTAATTGAATTGTATTCCAGGTTTATCTAGAAAAAATAGTAAGTTATACATATTTATAAAGTGGGATCAGTTTTCACCCAGGCTAGGAACAAAAATTAAAAATCCTGTGTCTGTGTGCTACTTATCATAGGGAAATTGGGATAAAACAAAAAAAAATAACATTCTTTAACATATCTACTTAGATCATGGTTTTCCATCTGCTTTGTGTGCTTTATCCCCTTTCCCAGAGGGAGTTTGTAACAAGGATGAGATTTCATGGAAATCTCCATGAACCAGCCCATCTGATGGATCTGAGCCTTTTGTGCTTGCAAGGGGATATTGTGTGACAGCTCTTTAAAAAATGCTGGAATGAGAATGGAGCAGTAATAGTCAATCCCATATTTAATTGTTTAAAAAGTCATTTGGGTGTGTAGGAAAACTTTCTCTCCATATAATGAATGCAACAAATACACAGGACAGCCAAATTTCATTTTGTGAAACAAAAGCCCCAAATTTTGATACTACAGCTGTGCCCTGGAGACTAAGAAAGTGCCCCAACACTGCAGGATTCAATACCAAGGGATGCTCCTGGTTTGCTCCCACCTGTGCCAGATGAGGTTATCTCAACAACCTGGTAACATAAATAATTCTAGTCCTGTGCACAGGAGCATTCCTGTCCATGTTTAAATTCACTCAGACAGAATGTCAAAATTACTTACATTAATCAGATATTCATACCAAATTCTGCTTCACTATGCACATCATGCAATTCTGCATATTTTAAAGAGGGTTAGACAGTAAATACTTTTTTCCAGGAAAGATTTTTTTCCCAGTGATAAATGTCCCAAGAGGACAACTCTTCTCTAACCAACATTTTTCCAGAACTGGAAGTATTAAAAGATAAATGGGAATATATTAATGGCAAAAGATTTTTCTCTAATTGTGCACATTTCCAGTAAGATACTTTTCATAATACACTCTTAAAAGCCTGCACTATTCATATTCAGACATTTCAGAAAAAAAAAAAAAATCATGTGTGTTTCTGAAAGATCTCTATGAAACCTGGCCATGCAGATTTTGCAGCCCCATGTCCTTCTCTGTGATGCTGTGAAGCTGTCCCAGTTGGACAGATTTTATTGTTACAACCAAGGCTAAAGCACTGCCCTCCTCAGCCTTCTGTCCCGGGGTGCACTGTCCCAATTTCTCTCAGATTGTAACAATAGAATATAAATTCATCACAGAACTGATCATTGCTGTTCAGCCTTGGGAGAGCTGGGATCCAAATACAGTGTCACAAAACCAAATGTTTTTTTCATTATTGCTCATTGTATTTCATTTCCTGGAGTCTCTTTATTATGTCTCAGCCCTATCCAAGGACATTGGTTTTATTCAAGCAACCAAAATGAAGAGTTCATATTTCTATCAGCTTTTGGCCACCTTTACAGCCCTTTCAACATTCTAATTTATAGAACAACACTGAAAGGTGTGACAATTTTTTACTTCTGCTTTTTGTAGTCTAAATTTATATTAAAACTTGCAACAACACAAGTAAGATTTTAAAAGTTTGACTTCCTTACCACTCCTCCCACCTGCAAGAGTGGAAGTCAGACACATCCAATATTATTTCCCATGTTTTAATACTAAATAATACCAACATTCAGTTTGAGAAGATATTTCAAGCTCTGAGTAACAGATGAAAAGTTTTCTCTGGTTCCTGTAAAGAGGTGAGGAGAGTCGGGGGCTGGGGGATGTCGGAAGTTGAGAAAGAATTTAAGTTTAACTGTGATGCTTTCTTTTTTGAATTCTCCTTTTTCAATTGTCCAGAAAGCTTTTGGTTTAGCATTTAACAGCTCTAATTTAAGATCTGCGTAGAAATTTTCTCTGGAAAAACATGACTATGTCAGGCAGAGAAGAATTTCTGACAGAATACTATAATTTTGGTGATTTATATAAAACTCTTATTAGATTGTCAGTAAGAACTAGACTCAATGATTTTTATCATGACAACACTAAACTTTTACAGAGATACTTTTTTTTAAAGAGGAGTGCATTAATGTAACGCAACAGCTTAAAATATGATTTACTCTTTTTTTTTAAAGTATTTTAACTCTAATGAATAGGTTATTAATAATACTTCTCTTTCAAAATGCTTCATAAATGGGCAGCACTATCTAATAAAGCTTTTAAATGTTTTTTAAGGGTTCTTCACTTTTCTGAAGATACCCAAACCTACTCAGAGGTCTAAAGCAGAATAAAAATTCTAGTGCATAACATTGTACTTAAAAAGGTTAAAAATACTGACAATTTAAAGTCAATTTCATAATAAAATCATTATACAACCATAAAGTGATAGCAGTAATTTAAAAATAAATAGCATTTTAGATGAAAAAAAAATGTGACAGAACCAACTTATACAAACCATCACATTAGTCAAAGTTATTTATTTTATTGTTTAAAGTGAAAGACATAAAATAATATCCCATATTTATTGTTTTAAAAAAAAGATTATATAAGAGGAATCTATGGAAAAAAAATATATGAAACAGAAATACAGAGAAACCTGTTGCACAGATGGGGGAAAATTAAATAATTTAAGTGATAACTTTTATGTATTTGATTTATTTACTGAAAAGGCATATTTAGATCAAACTCCTGATTGTGTTTGTTGTGATGCTGTTTGTTGATGGGTTTGAAGGAAGACTATTTTCAATATAGATTTAATGCATGAATTTTCCTTTATTTTATCTTTCATAATTACCTTCTAAATAACTTCAATTATAGAAAAGGATACAATGGACATTCTAGGAGACCAGGCTTGCCAAGAATAGCAAGATCACATCTCCATGGAATTTTCCAACCACAATGTAACAAAACCAGGAATTCTTCCTCTTCAACAGCTCATTTTTGTTTCTCCACGTTAACAATGAATGTCTAAGACACTGAAACCCAAACTTTGGTGCTGAATTTGCAGTGTCCCAGCTGCCACTGAGTTTGCAGTTCAGCTGAAGGATAGATCAGGCACCTGTTTATAAAAGCCCTGCACTTTTCAGTGCCATGGAAAGGGAAAGTACACAGCTTGTTTTATTTTTATTTATCACTATTATAATAACCAGGTTCTTTGAAACTGCATGCTTATTTAATCCCATGATAATTATTTTCAACCTCATTACTGACAATGACAACTTCATCTAATGTTAGAATTACTTCAATCTCCTAGAACTGTGTGGGATCCTGAGGTATTATAAATAATCTTGTTCTCCATAGCCATTGAGATTAGTTTTATCTGTTCATTAATTCCTTCTCGAAGTTAATTTCTACCAGGCTACCAACATTGGACATCAAGATATTTCAGCAAACTGTCCCAAACTTAAAATGTTGGATCTGTCTCAACCAGGTATCTGCCTCACAGGGATTAGAGGATTTCACTGCCTTCAGCTTGGGAATAATTTACTTAAGGTTCAAGCTTGACATTTTTTTACAGAACTACTGAAAGAAAGCAACACATCAATGTCAATGGAGTGAACTCCTTAGAAAAACAACAAATTGAGCAGGGGGTGGGTATTTCACTCTTTCTATTGGTTTTGGGCTTCTTCAGAGGAATGCTGAAGGGAAACGTGGACATTTGAAAAGCTGAGAAACAAAGACTTTGTTTTAGTATATTTGTGAGAGAAAATAATCAAGAATGGAACATTCCTGCTCATACTACTATGTTTATATTGCTGGACAGAGAAAATTAAAAAATCCACAACTTCACTTGTAGTGTCATTAATTGCCAAGAATATCTATGCTGTTCCAGTTGATTTTCAAACACAGAAAGAAGAATTTATTAAAAAGCCAAGAAAAGAACTCTTGTTCTCCTCACGAACATAACAGGGGGAAATAGGAGAAGCAAACCATGGTGAACTTAAATGTCTACCTGGCAAATTGTGCATATTGTGCATAACATCATCATTTTTTTATGATCTTTCTTGTTTTTCTACTATTATTGTTTCCAGTGCCATTTAAAATAATTACAGAGAAATCATAGAAATTGATGGAGTAATTTCTCTAAGAAAGTAAGCTCAATTTTATATTTTTTCTAGACCAACAATCAAGGCTAATTAAAATATCTGCCTTCTAGTTGACATTATTTTCCTTTGGGTTCATTTTCTTGTCTGAATATATATTTGTACACAGAGAACACAGCAATGAGTTTTTCACAGAACCTGCACCATTTTTAACTGCTAATACTCAGATCTTGGTGAGAACCTCTTCTAATACTTTTTAGCACATTCTTATTTTAACGGAGTTGTACATTCTGCATTTCAAATTGCCCATATTTTGCATATTTCTCTCTGTTCTGCCTTGGCTGATCTCACTTTTACCCTGCCTGACTGAGTTATTTGGTCACCTCTCAAGGTAACATTGATGTCATCATAAATACCTTCCCAGAACTGACCAAAATTATTCTGCTGCCCACAATGATATTTGTATTTCAAATAAATATAACAACGTGTGAAAAGTTATTTTAAAGTTTTAATTAAAGTTATTTTAAAGTTTTTAATAAATGCCCAGCCAAACCTAAAGCTTGCACTTCGGCTGTAGACTCAAGAAGATATCTGATAAAATGTTACCAAATAAAACTGAAGTTGAACACCAACTATGGAACTTCTTTAATTGCCATAATACAGAAACTCGACAGAATAAAAGCATACATCCTAGAAACTGAAAGTGATAATTACTGCCAGGTTGCAATTACATGAAGGTTATAATTACCACAAACACCTCTGAATCCATATTGATTTTAACAATCACACCTATAGGCCTACAAAACCATAACTGAGACCAAAACATTCCAGCCCGGATATTAAAAAATAACTGTTTATGGGAAGTTAACAATGCTACTACTTTTTTACATGTAAAATGTTATAAAATACTTTATGCTGAAGAAGAAAAGGAAAAAATAAAGTGTTCATGATTTATTAGAAAAGTAAGTCCAAAACTTGAAATCAGCTTTATTTGCTGTTGGCTCAGTTTCTGTGTTTATGAAGAAATGTAATTAAAGCACTAAGCAGCTAAAAACAGCTGTGGCCACAATATTAAATCCAACTAAGGGCAGGAGCAAAAATGGAAGAAACTGGGAAAGAATAATGAAAAAAATAGTTGCCACTACTCTTTTTTAAACTGGAAGATCTGACAGAAAAGAACAAAAAATGTTAAAAAACCAAACCCCAATGAACTTACTATCTTCTAAGTAATAAAAAGGAACAAAGGTAACAAAAAAATCTCTGAAACTTGAAAGAGTATTCCAGAAACCAAATACTAGTATTAAAATATCAGCTCAACACAAAAATCAATAAACCCTTGCAATCCACTTTAAAGAGTCAGTTCAATATTGCTAAATGATTTTCCACTAATTCATTGTACTGGATTATTGTGGTGAGTAGAATGAAGAAAGAAGCTGCTATCTGGAAGAAAATTCATTACATTACCATTAGCCTTTCGTGTTCTACTACCCAATTTCTACCCTTGTTAACCTAACTGAAACCAGAGAGCAATGAAGCAGAGATAGTGGGGAAAAGGGTAATCAGTTTTAACTATTTTTGACAGGTGGCTGATGACTGAAAACACCCCAAAGAATCTGAGATCACCAGAACAGCAGAAGAATCATTACTTGCATTGATGTTACAGAAATCAGGGATCTCATCCAGCTGGACAGCATTTGAACAAAGCAAAACAAATGCCCTGGAAACAGGATTTTTAACTGGATCAATAATAAATTTACCAGCTTGGATTCTGTCACTGCTTGTATCAGAAAAAATGCATTTACAGGATGAGCAGCCACTCTGCTGAAGTGCTGCTAGGGAGGCCAAACAGCCTGCTGGACTTTTCCCTCTGCTATAACAATCCTCATTTGAGTAATGCAGGAGAGTGAGAACCCAGATCAGGATTTCTGACAACAGAATCAGCTGATTATCCCACCACAGGTATTGCTGTAACACACTACAGCTCCCAAAAACCCTTCAGAAGAGCATGCTGCACTCAGATTATTGTTTTCAGGAGCTTTTATTGTTTACAGCAATGGGGAAGAAGAGTTGAATTGTCAGAAAGCCAAACCAAGAGGCAAGATACGCAGAAAAATTGGAAGTTTCAATGTACAGTTGCTGAGTAAACAGTTTTTTTTCCTGTTGATGCAAAGCAAAACCCAAAGGCCTGATAAAAAAGTGTTTTTTTTAGTAATGGTTTCTGTAACTAAGTAGCATCATGCCATATTTCATGTCTGTGATGCCTATTTTTTTATACCTTATGTAAAGATGAAATTAAACTGTTTAATCACAACCTATTAATTACCTTGTACTTGTGTTTTGTGTTACTAAGTCTATAGTCAGCGACCGAAAACTTCAGAATCCATTTGGTTTTGGTTTGGCCCACTTTCTGATATAGTTACTGCAGCTGAAAGCTTTAGTGAGCTGTTGTTAATATAAATAAAAAGCAAAACGAAAGGAAAAAGGAAAAGCACATGCCTATCCATGCTGACTGTACTTCAGTTCTGCTCTTACAAGCTTGACTCTCCTATTTTACTCTGAAAAAAAAATGTCTAAAAATAGTGTGGGGAACTTCTGGATTAGATTCCAAAAAATCCATGTAATTTTCATTTAAGAGGAAAAAAAAGATTTCAAAGCTCATATACTGCATATGAAGGACTTTTTAAAAGTTAATAGATATCAAAGTGGGATGACGTGCGCCCTCTTGTAAAGCTGGGAATTGAACACAAGTCAGAACATGCCCTTCACTCATTTTATCCTGAACTCTGGGAGGTACAAAATCCCTGAAATGAAGATTTCATGAAATATGAGAAATGTAGTTCGAAAGATATAACAAAACCACAAGGAAAGATCAACTGCCTTCAGCACATTTCTAGAAAAGGATCTACTTGAGCTGAAACTAAAAGAGTGTTCAAGGACCAAAATATATTATGATGAAAGAGTAATGAAGAGAAGTTCAATATCTGAAAATGTATAGTTAGAAAATATTAGAAATAAGATTTGTCGAGTAACACTCAAGCCTTACAAAAAAGAAATTCTGAGCAAACTGAGCGTTGGTTGCACTTCAATAGAATTTAAAGTATAATACACAATTAATACTTGGAGAAATGTAGGCAATAAATAACCTTTCTGTAACAATTTCACTTTGAAGATGCTAATGAATGCAAAGAAAGATACAATGAGTATGTGCAGGATTTTTGGTTTACTTACATATCTTTGTGATCCATCATATTCACACCTCTCAATTTTTCCCAAGCTGCCATCTGAGAAGTAAAGTTTCTCTGCCCTGTGATCGATGGTGAGCCCATTTGGTGTCAAGATATCAGTGCTAATGATAACCTGGGCATTTTTGCCTGAGAGGGTGGATCTCATGATGCTCGGGAGCTGCTCGTTCCAGTTAGTCCAAAACATTAAGCTGTATTAAAATCAAAATAACAAACAAAACCATAAGATACATTTTATAATTTAATTCTCTATGAAATGAGCAACAGAGAAAAAACCTAAATGCTTCATAAACAATTCTGAATGGCATCTATAAGTAATTTTTATAATTAGTGGTGAATAGGAAAATGTAATAGCCTATAAATAAATTACATATATAAATTATAGCAGTTGCCTAGTTCATTAATTTGTATAGGAGTACAATTTTTTTCTCTTACAGATCTGTTCAATCCTGATCTTGTCCCTGCAGTAATTCACCATTAGAGAGAGATGCAAGCTGTGTAATGGTACACACTTAATTCTGCTAATGTGTGTATTAGCAATCTTTAATAGTGAAATTAATCTGCAGCTTCGCCCATATAAGAGCAGTGATACAGAATCAAGGACTGGTGTGCAGAGAGTTGATAATGGGAAGGAAAGGACCTTAATGTGCTCTACAGGAGGCTCAGTCAGCCCCTTGTTACTGCTAACAATGACAGACAAATGTTCTGGACTGGGCTGCTGCTGGAATTCCAATTCATGGACTGATCAGAACCTGCCCCTCCTCTCACGGCAATCTCCATCAGAGCTTAGGGGGTTTATTTATGATACCTTGGTAATTCCATTTTACAATGCAGCATAAACTCCTGATTTGCATTAACAGGACATGAAGTCACACACAGAAATACGCTCCACTGCTCATGCAGCTTTGTACATTTTGCTATCACAAATTAAAAATAGAATTTAATATGGTAGAAGTGTTCCCCAGCCTCCCCAAGAGAGACAGTTACAAAAAGCAGAAAAAGCAGGCTGCCTTTTTTCCAGAATCAACAGAAAAGTAAAGTACCTCAAATGTGTAAGACACTGAAGTAAAAATAAAAATCCTCTCACTAACACAGTATTTTTGAGAGTGGCGGGAAGGAACTAAATTAGACTTCTTTGCAGGATTTTGTCCATTGTTACATACTTTTACACAACCCTGATTTCTGTGATAAACAGAAATGTGGGCCTCTATTTTGCACACAAGAAACTCAGACTTCTTTTTGTAAGTGTTTAAATTAATTTTATTTTTCATTGAAGCGATAAGAGTAACACATCTGAGAAAACAACCACACAATAATTTGCATTTAGCTCACTCTTAAGAAAAGCAGCTTGAATTCATTAACATTCCATGAAAATGCAATGATTATTTGACCTGAAACCTAAAGGCACACAAAAATGTTGAATCTTAGTTCTGCAACTCCTTTATAAGAGCAAGACAACAAAGGACCCCAGCAATAAAAGGTGTTAACATCTGTCTCTTAAATGGAGAAATCCAACCAACCTTCGTGGGGTTCAGCAATATTGGTTGGCTAAAATAAAGAAGAGCTGCTTGACACCAGACAAGATGTAGGATTTGTAGGAGGGATGTAACACCTACTTTTGGCACTCATCCAGGGCCAGCACGTGGGGATGGTCGTCCTCAGCCATGGTGATGACGGCCTCGCGGTTGAAGGCCCCGCGGCGCCGCTGGTCCACGGTGTGCCTGGTGATGGAGGACGTGGTGGAGCTGGTCCAGTACAGGGTGTCCCAGGCTCTGTGATAAGCCAGGCCCTCCACTGACCCGACATCTGCAAGACACGGTGACAGAGCAGATAAAACTTATTTTTCCTCAGGGTTGATCCTGCCAACATCATCAGATGGTTTATCAACGCAGAGTTCAGCTATTTCAGCTGACTGACTCTGTCATTACTTTTATAATTTCTGCTCTTTATTCTTATTGGAATCAAAACCTTTTAAATATTTTTCATAAATTTAAATTAGAAAAACATAGAGGGCAAAACCACAGTAAATAACCCTTTACTATATTTATCAATTCTAACAATCATTAAACTGATATTATGACTACAGTGTCCCCAGAAAATTCATTAGAAATAACAAACATTTATTCAAGAGAAGAATTATTTATTTAGTCTCATCTTCAAATATCATTTAAACCAAGTCTTGGCATTTTTACAATAGTTAATTGTATTATTTAGCACAGTCTCTAAATATATTTTGTAATACTGACACATTACAGTAATAGGGATCAAAGTGTCCTGTTGCTATTAGCTGTAGTGGCTTTTGTTAAACACCTGAAAATTACTGAGAAAATACCAACTCTGAAGGTCTTGGCAGCAATATATTATTTTAATAAGCCATGACACCATACTTATTCATTCAACACAAAAAAACTGTGAGCTAGGAAAAAAAAATATTAATAAGCAACTAAAGCATATATTTAATGTCCTGAAAAGACAAATTGGATTTAATCCCAATATATAAAAGTGACAGACTGTGAGAAATAGGAATAATTATTTCCTACAACTATTTGTGAATTACTACAGAAATATGTATGTTGATAACTTCACTTATTATTTTGCTACAAACAAATATTTTTAGACCAGAAGGTTCATGCAGCTTATTAATGAGCAACAGAAGGCAAAATCCAGAAATATAATTAGGATTACATTATGTTGGCTATTACAATTTACACTCAGCCTGCTGAAAGATGTAATTTTTACTACACAATTCGCATATACAGAACAGCAAGTCCCAAAAAGAGTTTGATCACACTGAAAGTACAAATACTGAATCAAAACTTTGAGACAAATAAATCAAAACTATGAGACCAATAGTTCTTTATCAGGTTTTTGTATTTTTCTTATTTTTGAAGCCATCTTCTAACTACATTTTGTAACGCATCTGTGGAGAGGTAACAATGACTTGTATTCCAGAAAAAGCAACAGAAAAAATAAATGAGATGACGTTACTCCTTAAAGTGAGAGGAATATATGTAAAAACACTTTTGAAACAGAATTTTTGAAACAAACCCCATGTATCTTCAGCTCACCTACAAGTAACTCAAAATATTGAAATATAGTGAAATTTTTAGAAATCACCAACTGAAATTCAAAGATAATCAGATCCTTCAAATATCGTGACAGAGATTTCCATTAAAATTATACGCAGAGCCCAAATTTGCCACTACATACAATTCCCTAAACTAAATCAAATGTTCTTAGATATCTGCTTTAACTATTGGGTTTCCCTGTGTGGAATCACAACTTGGTCTTGATGGTCCTCATGGGTCCCTTCTTCAGATATTCTGTGATTCTATTAAAAAATGACAGATGTATTGACATTTTCTGACCAATTCTACACTGTCCTTGGAATGAAGAAACCATCAGAGCATTTATTGCTGTTCATTTGTAAGATAACAGAACATAAAATCATTTTCCTTGTGTAACCTCTTGAATTTCCATCAACTTTAGCTTTGTTTCCTGTCTGAATCTGTCAAGAACTTTGAGAGCAAACTGATTACAAAACACAGCCCAAAACTCCTCTGCAGCAGACAAAAGATAATGATGTTGTTCCTGTCACAGCGAGATGTGATCAGCTAAAACACAACCACAAGGATGAAAGTGCTCTTCAACATCAGATTTCTTGTTTTATGAGTAATTTCTGTACTAAAGAGGAAAACTCTGTTTTCCCACAGGTATCAGAAAGCAAAGTTTCCCCTTCTTACATCACACTGCAGTTCCATGTTTAGGCCTGTGAATGGTGACAAAGGAAGGTTTAATTCCAAGTTACTGTTTATAAAATGATGATTTCTAAATTTGTAGAAAACAGCCACATAGAAGGTTATGGCAAGTATGGAGACAAGCAAACACGTAGCAAACAGATGAAAAATATTTTAATAAAATATCTAAAATATGCAGTTTTTCAAAAAAACCCTTTGCCATACCTATGCATGTGTTCTCAGTGCAGCTGAGCTAAAAGAAAGCAATATATAAACCACTATTTGAAAGAAATAGTTCAGGTGACAAATCTGCAGATGATAATTGTTTCATAAATAATTCAAACAGAAAAAAAAATAGTAAAATACATGCTCTTGCAAAAAATAATTTAGAGAGGTTCAATTGCTACAAGATAAGAAAACAAAAATTAATTAAATAGAAAACTGTCTGCTGCCAACTCACACTAAGTGCATTTTCTTAACTCCAGCAAAAGAATTAATTGTGAAGGGTTGAAACCAGGCACACTCTTTTATTTGCTAATAAACTTTAAGTTTTATCATGTTCTGTACTCATGGAATTGAGAACTCCACCAATATAGAAGTGACTCATTTAATAGCTTTAGAAATCTATAAATAAGGTGGCTTTTAAAGGCAAGGGCAAAAGATTTAGAGAGTGATACAACTTTTAGATAAATTCTCACATGGGATAACACAAGTAACTTTGTTTTTGCTAGCATATGGTGTGAGCTGGATGTGCCAGCAGTAACTTTTTTTGTCAGTTTATGTTTCTAGGTTAATTTTTTTTGTTTGTTTTGTTTAGTTGTGATTGATGAATCTCCAAATACCTGTAAATCTTTATATCAGTGATAAAATACTGACCAAGGACAGAAATTATCCTAGAAATGGTCCCCTAGACTTTTTGGCTGTTCCTTAGAACTAAAACATTCCAGCAGCTTCATATTTCTAAAGACAGGACGCTGGAGAAGATTCCTAAAAACTGCATTTCAGTGTTATATCATTACTGGTTTGCATAGATGTTATTTTATATTTACTTATTTCATACTCCTTTAAAGAATATTCTAGAGCATTTTTTTGCTTTAATTTATCATTAGATACTCAGATACTAAAAAATATATCAGAAATATGTACTCATCCTCTCTGGTGCTACAGCTGGGGGATTTAGTCCCAAAAGCCTCTGACAGGTTGAAAATTAGCAATTTGTTTACTTTAAGCTTCATATTTTTGCAGCATCATGTAATATTCTGAATTGGTAAAGCATAAAGGAACTGGAAATGAAAAGAATCCCATTTGTTTCACTGACATATTGAATTAAAACACTGATGGCATTAGATGCCTACAGCACTGATTAAATTTATTCTAGCCATGAAGCAACAGTTTATGATTTTCACATGAATAGCACATTTAAATGGAAAGAACATTAATACAATATGATATTAATATACAGATACTCACATTATTCACCTGCCACTGACGTTCTGAATTAAATCAGTAATGGGCTGTATAACTGATTAAATATCTACACAAGAGAATGCAACAGCCTATGATTTACAAAGGCAATGCCAGAGTGATCACATCATTACGTTGCCAAATGCTATCTATCACTTTTACTGAAGTTAACGAAGATGGATTGCATCCCACAGACGAGATGCAGCCTATAAATATTGCCATGCTGATCTTCAGCTGACTTTCTCAGGGAGCAGACGAGCAACAAATCAATAACTGAAGAACTCAGAATGTGCTCCCTTATTAATGCAACTGGAAAATAAAAATACTAAAGGGCAAAGTTTAAATGATCCAATAATAGTTGAGTTTGGCTATATACAGATATCTATATATACTAATTCTCCATTTTCTATATTTTTACCTCTTATCTCCTGTTTTTAAAACTATCTAGAAAGTTTACAGTCAAAAGCTTTCCAGTTGCACCACTTCAATTACCTCGTTCCTTTAATTTCCTATTTTAACCAGCTCCTTTTCTTTAACAATGATATAAAGCAAGAAAAGCTATCAACAACATGCATTTTTTTAACACTGAAAAGCAATCAAAGTAATAAAATCGAGCATAAGCAGGACTTTGATATCAGAACATCGGAGATGGCTTTAATGATCAGTAGTGAAACACCTGCTTGATCTTTATTCATTCTCTGACTGGACTTTTGCAATTTCCCTCTCAGGACTCAGCCTGTGCATTGTTCCAGCAGCCTGGTGGCAGGAGGGGGCTGTGGTTTCTGTCACTCTGATTGTGCAGGATTGTGGTGACAGGTAACAGGTGGCCACCATTTGATCTGGGGTGAAAGCAGAGCCTCAGGAGCAACAGGCACCTGAAGGAGAGTGTTGATATTCACATCTCTCACTGACTGCACAACCAGAAATTTACGTAATTCTCACCCTCACTCTGCTCTTCCAGTATCAGGAAGCCTTTTGCTAAACAATAGTTCTAGGACAGCAGTAAGTTTACAATAAACTGCAATAGCCAATTATGCCATCCTTCTATTTAGCCTGAGAATAAAATTTTGTTTCAGAGCAGATGTGAAGTTTGCTAAAATTATATCAAGAAACAGCAAACATCTGTACCATGTTTCTCTATCTTGAAAAAACAAACGCATGCTATAAACCATTCCACATTAAAGATTATTAAATGCAGTAAGAGAGCATAAACAAAGGCTTGGTTTCTTCAAGGTAACAATTAACTTAAATCCAAGACACTACAAACATCTCCACGGCTGTGACCTTACTATGCCTTCAAAATTCCTGAGTCAATACTGGAAGGAATGAACATTTGTTGGGAATGATATAAAGAAATATAAGATCATTCTAAAAGCACAAGAAAACCCCTCAATCTTCTGGGTTTTTTTTTTGTGGGGGAAGTGTAATACTGAAATCTCACATCTAGCAAACCATTCGGTGTCTTCCAAAACAATCAACAGCTTTTTGTGACAAAATCTATACCTACCTCCAATTAATTTTTTGCATAGCACTCTTTTGATATAGCCTATTTTTGATATAGCTCTTCCACAAATATTCCCTGATTATTTACCAAGGAAAATCTTCTGGGAGATGCAAACCTGCAACACTCTGTCCTTCATTACCTGAGATATAACTTACTCCTTTATTAAATTTAGGGATTGTTTTAGGGTCAGCAGGACTAATGTAGCAAAGGACTAATGACACATCACAAACCTCAGGAAATGCAGGGAACTGAATACTTTAGAAAACCAATAGTATTTTGTAAAACTGTAACTGGAACCCTCCCAGGACATTTCAAGAAATCATTACTAGTTAGCAAGGGTTATAACATCATAACTTCAATATCATTAAATATATCCATATAGAAGAGGTTTTAAAAGCAGAAGAAGATCTGGAATGGAAAGTTAACCTATAGAGATGGAAGTGTTTTATTAGATTATTAAAAATTTCAACAATTTTCACAGAAGAAATGTTTTCTAATTACAAAAGCCCACATTATCTTTCTATGCATTACATGGGGACTCTGAAAAAAACCCAAAACTCTTCACTCTGACCACCTTCAAAACAATACAATGACCATCCTAATAAGCCTTGTAATAATTATGTATAATCATACACTTTTATGGTTGCTGTTGAAAAAGAGCTATTTGAGGCATTAATGACAGAATAGCCTAGTAAAGCCTAGTGACCTAATAATATTTACTGGATCACATTACTCTCTAGTAAAAAAACCAACAAAACCAGTGAAATTCAAGAGATGTTCCTCTGTGTAGCTTTTTCCTGACAATTCACCAAGCAGAATTTTACATTTTATGCAACTCAATCACAGCTGCTGATGGCAAAAAAAGAGCGAATGTGTACATCAATATAAATTAAGGGCAATGTTTAAATTTGAAACAGACACAAACATTGTTAATTCTTCATGAACACTCTCAAGTGCAATAGGCAGGAAGACCTTTCCTCAGTAGTGAGGTTGGGAATGCTCAGGACACACCAAACTAAAAGATCAGTGTGAGACAGCTCCCATCATGAATATATTTCAGAGTTTCACACCAGGAACACCTAAACAAAGGGTGACATGTGCAGGAATACACATTTCTAAAATAAAACAAAAACTGCTTAATACAAAATTAGTAAACTTCATCCACCTATAACAGGAACTCAGATTTTACCCACCCATCTTAGTTGAATGGAAGGTGTTCCTGCCCTGGCAGGGTCTTGGGACAAGATGATCTTTAAGGTCCCTTCCAACCAAAACCTTTTGTGATTGTCTGATTCTCTACTATGCAGCAACATACAGAAACAAATTACAGTGACAAATCAGACACTTAGTCTTCCTCTAACAACATTGGCATTGTAATAATAAATATTCTGTTTTGCAATTTAAATATCCTAGACTTAACAACAGCCTCTACCTTTCCCTCCTTTAAAAAGTGAAAATCACTGGACCTCTATTCCAACACATACAGTTATCTAGAATCCCATTCATTTATGAAATGAAAAGTGGCAATATTCAAGTATTTATTTTTAACATATTAAAAAGTTCTCTCCTGGAGAAGAAAGCTCCAAAACTAAGGGGATCTCATACAATGCACAAAATGTAATGCTCTGTAAGAGAAATGGGAACATAAATGCCTTTTTGACAGTTAAATTGGACCCATTTAGCTGGGAAGAAAAGTAGCACACACTGGAACACCTTTAAAAGATTCAGACTGTAAAAAGCTTTACAATACATCACAGGATCTGACACTTTATGTAGCAGTGAAAAGATTTTTGCGTTCCTTGGGCATGAGTGCCTCAGGTTCAAAACAGGAGTGTTTTTTTCACATAACATTTCCCTTTTGTGCTGTGAAAGACACTACACTGGCAAAATGTCTCTGTGCCATTGTTTACACAGGCAGGAGAAAAACAGCTCACTGAGGGTATCTCATCTTAATACTTTTCCTCCTCTTTTTCGTTTTTTTTTTTGTTTTTCCTTGCCTCTACCTTTTTTCTTTAATTTTTAGCTTGTTCATTGGTCTTCTGTCTACTGTTGTATTAAACCTATTGGAACACTGTACTGTTTTTCTACAGATACATTGAGGAAGGCTTTGGTTAGTCAATATATTACTTCAAACTTCTCCCCGTGATAAGTAAATTAAAAAAAAGACTAATAGCTTAGAAACTTAAAGGTTTTAGAAGAAAAAGGTTTCTTTGTATTAAAAAAAGCTTTGAAATAACTTTTCCAAAAGAATGTTTGTGGGAAAGCACAGGCCAAGAACAAGGTAAACTTCTTTTAAAAAGTGGGAATAAGGCAAATTAACCTGATAAAGTTAGTTAGAAAAATAAGAAAGAGAAAGCCCCTGCTGATTGACCAAAGGAGAGTTTAGAGACGTGCAAGAATCTTCTCCAAAAAAACCTACATTGCACAGATAATGAAGGTGTTAGGACATGGCACACTGTGCAGATCCTACACTGGTTTATTGTTGTTGTTGTCATTGTTTCTTCGTGCTGAAGACAGGACCCCACCATGTACAGGATTCTTGGTGAGTTTTGAATCTCTTTTAAGTGAACTGGAACAAGTTAGATAAAGTTGTTTATATGCTGTAAATCTACTTTCCCTGAGCCGAAAATGTGTTAGCTAATGGGTTGTTTATGAGTTGCAAATCTGTTCAGTGAGGTGAAAATTTGTCAGATAATGGGTTGTTTATGAATTCTAAATCAATATTCAGTGAGTCGGAACTATGTTAGATAATAGCTTGCGTATGGGTTGTAAATCTGTTTTCAGTGAACTGGAAACATGTTAGATAATGGGTTGTTTCTGGGTAGTAAATCTGTTCTCAGTGAGCTAAAAACATGTTAGATAATGGGTTGCTCGTGAGTTGTAAATCTGTTTTTAGTGAGCTGGAAACCTGTTTAACAAAGAGCTCTATGTGCCTTAAGTGTTTTTAGTGCACAGAAGAGTTCACGGATCTATTTGATTTGAGTGGCACACCTGATTTCATAATATCTGATAACAGACCCTTTAGGAGCAGATTTACATTCAGTGAACTAAAAATCTGGGACAACAGTGTCTTGGATGTATCATACCCAATTTTCTCTGTTAAAGTCAATTGCTGAGTAAAGGTTTGCACTGTTTGTAGACTTCAACTTAATGAGGTAAAAAAAGGGTGTAGAACTGATATAACCACACTAGGTATTTCCAATGTGATTTTTGAATCTCTTCCTAATAATGAAAAACTTCCTACAGAGGCAATCTAATCATTTTGGAGGCAAAAATAACAAAATTAATATCAAATAGGTTATTTTTCAATCCTGAAATGAAACATTACTGCTAAAATCTCTCAGCTGGATTCCATTTAATAATTTCTATGTAATCACAGAATCTTAATGTGGAAATGAGAAAATTTTAGAATTTTACATCTTCCTGTGAATGGAATTAGTGGTGTCAACCATCTTAACACAGTTTTTCTCCTTATAGGTTGATCAAATACTTCCACTATATCAAGCAGCCTCATGAATTATCTCCTGTTTACAGTGAGAGAAAAATCACGTGCAGACTGTGAGATGGAAGGCTACAAAAATACCAGCTGAAAAAGAATGACTCAACACAAACTAAAGAAATTTAAAACATGTGAAAAAGAGCAATAAACATATTTTTGGATGCCATATCCCTTCTCACTTACAAAGAACTGTTTCTTCAGCATAATATAGAAGTATTTCTACAAAATGCTATAGTTCCCATGAACATCCCAAGCACAGACAGTGAATGCTTCTGCAAGGATACAAAATTTCATCTGACATTCAATTATTCAGAGTGCTGACTCTGCTAATGAAAAATGAAAGTAGAAGCACTTCCTAACAATTTCTTAAAACTATAATTTCCAGCTATGCTTTATGGAATGTCTTTAGCTCTTGTAGAGCAACCTATTATGAAGCAATGAGGAATACTTAATTGTTCTTTTAAAAACCAATTTCTATGTGCATTAGTGCTTCACCAGTATTTATTTCTCCTCTTTGTCTGCTTTAAATGTTGGAAATTCCAATGGCTTTTCAAATAATACTTTTAATCGCTTCTGCAAAGACCAGAGTTAGTTTGGTGCTTCCATGTAACCACTGCACATTTCTGTGAGCTGTGTGTGTCTCATGCAGTTAAGCTCAGCTCTGAACCCCTGGGTTTAATGCTTTCCTGAGAGCAATGGGAACACCCTGACAACATTTCTTAGTTTATCTTTAACATATCTTAATACAGATATCATGGTTTTCTCAAAGATATCCACACATAGGAAGAGAAAGGAAAAAATCCACCCCACATCTTTTATCATCCATAATCACAGAATGGTTTAGTTTGGAAGAGACCTTAAAAGATCATCTTATTCCAACCTCTGCCCTGAGCAGGGACACCTTCCACTACCCCAGGGTGCTCCAAGCCCTGTCCAACCTGGCCTTGGACACTTCCAGGGATGGGGCAGCCACAGCTTCTCTGAGCACCCTGTGCCAGCGCCTCACCACCCTCACAGGGAAGAATTTCTTCCTTCTATCTCATCTTAAGCGACTCTCTTTTAGTTTAAAAATACTTTAAAAATGCTTTTTCATGCATTAGTGCCAACTGTTTTCATAACCACAAACGACTCCACAGAACTCCAGTGCAGACGTGGAACATACAACAACTCTCCAATGTCAGTTGTGAAATAATATTTTGGCAGTCTGCAGAATGTATTCCTTATGTGTTCACATTCAGATTTTCCTTGAATTCAGATTTTACTATGACAAACCTGGTACCTACCTACATGCACCTTGTATTAAAGTTATAAATATTTTATTGTCAGATACTCAGATTTTATTGAGACTTCAGCTGCAAAATATGGTTTGTCTTATCCTGGAGACTTTGGTGAAGATGCTGGCAGCAATTTCTTGATTGTAGTGCCAAGCTACAAGTTTCAAAGGCTAGAAAGAGGTCACATTTCATAAAATTCCTCCTACTGCTGGGGTGAATGAAGGCACAGTAAACATGAGCAGTAAATAAGTACCTTAACAATTAAGCCTCTATTAAAACCAAACAATTTTTCTAGATTGGAATTTGCCTCTGATTATCACTGAGCACAAGTCCCTTTCCTGGGCTTCACTTCAAGAAGGGTGAATCAACTGAACACACTCACCAAGGTCTTAATATTTTATACTGGGAAACGGCTACAACAGAGACTTCACCTTCACTAACTAGTAAAATAAACAATGAAATAGTTTCATTTCCAAGCAATGCACAATGAGGTTTCGTTTCAACAGTAAAGCTCCTAAAAATCACAGTAATATAAATTGAGCATTTCCACCATCAATTCTGTTTTCTAGTAATATGCTTCACACCTCATAAGCCTGTTTTAAGACAAATTATTTTGAAGTGGGTAATGTTTAAATGTATCTTACAGGGATAAAACATAATAATTAATTATGGTAAAACTTCATTGACTTTTTTGCTCTATACAGAAAAGTGATCACCAACTTTTCACTCAATAAAATTCACTGAAATAAAACAGGCATTTTGAGAAATATATATTTTTTTAACTTACTTTCAATTAGCACTTTTCTGCCAGCCCAGTTGTCTTTAATAACTTGGATGTTTCCATAGTGGGCATCACTGAAGAAGATGCGATTGGTGCCCCGGCCCTTCAGGCTGTAGTCGAAGGCCAGAGCTATCACATTTTTGAAGTACTCTGGGTTTTCGTAGGGCCTCACTGGAGAATTCAGGTTGGTCTCATCAGACAGGTGGATGCTTTTCAATATTGTCCTTCCTGAGTAGAGCAGGTAACCCTCATGCCTGAGGCAGCTGATCCCATCCTCTGCCAGGTACCCGTGAGCGCACGCGCACGTTCTCCGTGCGCTCCCGCGGTAAAGGCAGAGCTGGTGGCACCCGCCGTTGTTCTTGGCACAGACATTGGTACCTGGGAAAAAAACATAATAAAACATGTCTTTTATAAAGAAAAATACACTTGGCTAACTTAAATAGAAATGGCATTTTATGTGTTCTGAAAATTCTCCTCTTAAAAATTATTTGTACTGTGTTCACAAAGAAAACAAAGGCTAAAATAGTAAATAATGCAACTGTAACCACAACTGGAAGATCATTCTGAAGAACACAATTAATGAGCAAACACAATTAATGTCCTTTTCAATTCTCAATAGTATATATTTTATTACTTGAAAATGGGTTTGTCTTCCAAAACCAGCTGAAGACTTAGAATCTGTTTCAAGTGCTTTGAGTTTTAGATTTTTTTTTTAAAACACCTGTTACTGGCGAAAAGTCAAATGTAGCTACCATCAGAATACAGTACTGCTTTTAGACATTTTCTACCAAATTAAATACATATGTATTGACTGGTAAAAAACTATGTGAATCCACTTCCCTGTTTTCAATTAAGACATTTCCTAACATTTGGTTCTAATTTAAAACCTGACTTCAAAAACTTACTTCCTGACAATTGCACACCATTAAGGAATCACTGTCAAATTAGTAACTACACTTGTTGCAAGCAATATTTAAAATAACGGTAATCATCAATATTTGGGAGCTATTTATCTTTTTTTATTTTGGACTATCTATGAATTATTATTACAGTTAGTTAAGATAATTCAGTTTCTGTTTCTGACAGCCCTTTCCACCTAAAAACTCAGCTCTTTCAGTATAGTAATTTTTCCATTTTTGAAAGTTTTCCACATAATGAAGGTGAATAAAACATTTTAATAGAATGTTTTCAGGTACAAAACAGTAATTGTTGGGGAAGATGTAGTGTCTGAAAGTACTGTTGATTGAATTCTTTAACTGCTGCATTTCAAGCTGAAAATCCTTTTAAGAAAAAAATCATGGGAAATGAGAGGTAACTTGTTCTTTAAAGCAGAAACACTGAATTTGGTGTTCCTAGAAAAAATTCCACGAGACAGAGTCCTCTGAAATTATCTAAAACACGCTGAGATTCAGCAACACACATTTATACATTCAGTTTGCTTAAAAGATTCTTTAAAAGTTTTATTAGGCTAGAAAAGTTAATATCTGTTTGGAAGGATGAGAGATTGAGAAGAAAAAAAGAAAATGTATTAAATAGATCTTGAAGCTTCTAAAATCACTTGGAAAACTTCAATGCTTCCATGGCTCACCAGCTGTAAATGTATTTAAAAATGGCCAGTTCTAAAGCCAGGGCAGTCAGGGCATGTCCTTGCACACCTGTAAAAATTGCACTGAAGGATGGGAATCTTTGCAAGTCCCACTGCAGGACTGGCTCATCAGAAAGGGTAAAACAGGTGTTTGAAAAAAAAAGGATTAATCACAATCAGCACAGCTTGTTGTGGTGTAGGGATTTTAATTTTTTTTTTCTTAATTTTTTGTTTTGTAGGGTTGTTTGAATAACAAAAGGTCTGGAAACTATTCAATTACATTGGGTTTTTTTTAAAACAATTAACTACTTCTAGTTCAATAAACCTAAAAAAAATATATATATCTATATATATATATATCTATAATAGTGTGAGATAGAAAAACATTCCAAAACATTTTTCACCTGATTTTTCCCTTTTGTCCTTCTGGCTCACTGACATCCCCTCCCAATGACATTAACCATTTGTTCCCTAGTAAAATTTGAAAAATGTATTAAAAAATCATTCAGGTATGTTTTTCAAACTAACATCAGTAGATTTTTAGCCTCAGTAACCATTTCCCCTATTCCTAAGGTGATCAATCGATAAAGCTCTCAATAAAAATCACTCCTAAAGAAGCATTGTTTAATCCCATTGTTCTATTTTCCTAATTCTGTAAGATAAAGCCCTTCCAAGCCAGCAGACATTAACAGTTTCTAGCCTAGATAAAAGAAATGAGTTTTGGTGTGGATTTTATTTTTATCCACAAAATAAGATGTTCTGACATTGCATGCAGGAATCCTTAGTAAAATTAATATGCATACATGTTTGCAAATTAGTTTTGCTCAAAAACATGAAAAAATTTAAAAAAGAGTTTTTCTTATTCTTAAATATGTTTTATTTCAAAATGCAGATTTATTTAACATGTCATATTTAATGCAGTTATTTAGGAGAGATTTATGTAGAAGAAAGAGAATCTTTAGATTTATAATGCTGTGATTAAAGCAAATTCTGAATGCAACAAACACCAGAAATATATTAAAAACTTTATATAAAATGGTGGTAACTTTATTTTTTTTCTTCTCTCATTTTGAAGATATTTCTAGAAAATTTTGCCTGGATTACCAGATTGCAGTTTTTTCTGAGGAAATCTTCATCATTTTTGGTGGACATCTAACCAATTTTCCTCCCTAAAACAAGTTTCTCAAGGTCTTGTCAAAACCAGAATTTTAGAAGTAAAAAGACAGTTAAAGCAAGATTATTCTTAGTCAGGTAGTAGAGAACAAAGTTTAACCATCAGTACCATAAATCACAGAAGCCTACAATAACTTTTGTCTCTGGAGTTTGCTAAACTAATTGAATATAAAGGAAACCTGATTATTTACAAGGTCTCTTTCCACAGAAGAAGAAGAAAAAAGAGATAGCCAAACTCAAGTAGTTTCAGCAAAAAAATATTGAGACACAGAGGATGGGAATTTCTAATAAGAAAAAGTTCTGGTTTCCTTTCCAATAGAAATCTGAAACTGCCTGAGATTGCTGCTCTGTAAAGCACAGGTCAGGGTCTCTCAATCCTAAGAGTTCAAGATCTGTCAGTCCTAAAACTGCTTTTTAAGAAAAAACAAAACAAAAGCCATCAAACCTGGAATGACAGGAAGTGCTCTAGTTTGAAGTTTTCTCTTTAAAACACAACAAAGAATTATAGTAGGATTTGTACTATATGTTTTCTTTAGTACATTAATTTTAGTTAAATTAAAAAAATTACTTCAAGAGTAAAAAGTGGAGATAAAAATCATGGATTACTTAATTTTGGTATGCTTTAAAATACAGAAAAAGTAGCAGGCGATATTAAAACAGTCAATAGCATCCTTAAGAACAGCCAACCTTTCTCTCGTGCTCTATTAAAGACTTTCACTTCCTTCAGGTTTATTCCAAGGCCAGTCCTCATGGTCACAGCATCCGTGGCCTCATTCTTGTGGCCTCTTCTAATAGAGCCATTTGCATGTGCTCTGCCAAAAAAGTTGAAGATGTCTCATCAACAATCCTCAACTAATTCACACCGAGCAAATCACTGAAGAGCAGTGCAGAGTTCACATAACAGGAGGTGGAGAAGCCTGTTCTGATCTACGGCACTGAGGCACTTTGAGCTTTCAGCAGCAAACGCCCTCTCCTTGGAAACTGCGCGGGATTCGCGATCCCGCCTGCGACCTCGCTAAGGAATCCTACAAAGGTGAGGCACCTGGCACTGAAATCACGCTTTGAGATTTAAAATACTTATGAAAAATAAATTACCTGTCAGACCAGTAGATGTAAGCTCCGAACACAGCAACTGAAAACATATCCACATTGCTCCCTGACAGCACAATCTCCCGATTCCCTCCACTCTCAAGGTCAATTCTTTCTATCTTGTCGGTACGAGCATCACACCAATACAATTTATTTTCCTAAAGATTAATTTCAAAGGAAATGTCAACAGGCTTGTCTGAGTATTTAATTAAGAATTATTAAGATTACATCAAGGTGGAACACCAGCTGGCTTTAATGAAACATAACAAATACTGCACATTATAAGGTACACTGGAAGGCAGAGGAACCAACCTCGTAATCGATGGAAATCCCGTTAGGCCACGCAATCCCCAGGCTCACAAGGACAACCTTCTCTGAGCCATCCAAGCGTGCTCTGCCTATGCAAGGAGTCTGCCCCCACTCTGTCCAAAATAAATACCTAGAATGTTGTAGAAATCACCAATTAAAATTGCAAATTAAATGCACTTTTACCATTAAAGGGGTACTTAAAAAACATGAGGCTCGTATCTCTAAATAATCTTAAGAAATTAAATGTACTATAATGCTTGTTTAATAGAACACTTTGTTGAGATATTGTTTTCAAATTATATATATGAAGAAATTCTTAAAACTGTATTCTAGTAGTCAATATGCAATTCTATTCCTTAAAGAATTCAGCTTTGTGCTTGGAAAACAGAAAAAAAAATCAAAAAAATCTGGGACAGAAGCTCTTGCACCTAATTACTAACAAATGTTGTGATAATACAAGGGGTATCTAATTTAAAATGTTTTAGATATGAAGTTGTGAGTAGCACTGGGGGAAATGGTAGCGCAAAGGGACTTGATTTGAGAAGAAAATATTTTTCAAATTCTGCCAAATGCCTCATGGGAACAATCTGAATGTTACTTATCTAATCTCATGTTCCTGCATACTCACTGCCACAGTTACATCACTAATTTGGGATGTTAGGGAAAACTTCTGCCTTGATAAACTTCTTAGTCTGTTGCTTCAGTTACAGCAAAATGAGGCCAAAAAATCTACACGGAGCACTTCCTTTAGGGGCAGTAACCTATGGAACAGCTTTGTGGGAATATCTGTGTGTCTACAAATATAAATGTATGTACATACATCTGTGTTACAATATATCATAAACACAAAAATTAACATATATTCTGAGGCAGAAATATCTAATATAACAAGATTGAGCCCTAAAATATTACTATTTGCCTATAGAGAAGGATTTTCATTTCAAATATTCATAGAAAATGAAAACCTCTTTCAATAACATGACGTACATGAAGTGAACAGAACACAAAATCATTCTCCAATGCTTTCATCTGTGTGGAATGTATGTGCTAGTCAGTTTACAAAGCTTACAAAAGTCTTCTAGGCATTACTAAACAGTTTTCCTGTGTCTGGTGACATCATTACACCAACCTGCAGTTAAAGCAGCTGTATTTGACTAGATGACTGCGGACATGTGAAATAATGAGGGATAATAATGTGATAAGGGTGAAAAAAATATGAATCCTATAATTTGCTCATCAAATTCAGCTTCTAATACAGCCCACTTTGGCTTTCATTGTAGAGCTTTCTGGCTCCAGGAAAAATGAATCTGATATAACAACCAACCACATTTACATTAATGATAAAACTCATGCAGACTAGGAAACTGAATTGCAACATGAGATAAATTGAAAATATGTTGAGGAATGCTAAAGCAGGCAATATTATTCAGCTGGGTTTTAACAATCACTACATAAGTTTAATGCAACTTTAACCAGATTATTAACAGCACCTCCAAACAGAACTGAAATTCCTTTCAGGTGTCTGGTCAGAGGTCAGAGTAATTTGAGACTTTCTTAATACAGGATGTGAACTAAATGCTGACCACAGAAAAGCCCATATTCAATATACTCAAATTAAATGCACCTTAAACCAACTCATAATTAGCAGGTCAAATGAATCTAAAATTCTCCAAAGAAAATCATGAACAGCTGCTAAAATATATTATAAGAATAAATATATCTGATGTGGGACAAAGACACCTTTTGTAGGGGTACACATTCCTCACTTTTCGTCAGTGACAATAAATAATGTCACCAACTACCTGAACGCTGCCTGCTTCCCATCTTGGCAAAACTGGCAGATTCAATGAGCTCTAATAACTGCTATTTTCTTTTCTCTTCTTACAGCTGTCAACTCCAGCTTCCAAAGAAATGCAGAATGTGAAGACAGGGCAAGGGGAGGGAGGAACACCTTTGAAAGTTTTGCCTCATAAAGGGGAAGAGATGTAACAATAATGCAAAGGGAGAAAAGGCCTTAATCTTCACTCAGAAAGGCAGCCCTGTACTTCCCTAGTAAAATGCTGCTATGCTTCTCCTGGAGGAACTGTGTGAAGATATCTCAAGTTATTTTGTGGTACAATATCATAAAATAGATGAAGTTTACCTTCCTTCACAGAAAATATTAATTGTTAGACATGTTTGGCCAAGTGGTGCACTCTGTGGTCCTCTCAGTCTCCTTAAGTATCCTAAACAACCCCCGTGCCATGGGCAGGGACACTTCCACTAGGCCAGGTTCCCCAGAGGCCGGTCCAGCCTGGCCTTGCACAGCTCCAGGGATGAGGATTCCACAAGGAGTGCTGGAGGTGGACGGGGATGGTACATTCCCTATTTCTGTCAATGCTGCAGGGTAGTCCCTGACCTCAACAATCAGCTGGATGAATACAGATGTCAGTGTGGCCAAACTTTACTCTCCAACCCACAACCTTCACCTCATGTGACTTTCAGAACCTTGGCCAATTTCTCTGGTTGCTGGTCTGGGATATCACACGATCCTGGAGTTTGTGACTAGCAAGGATTACACTGTTCTGGGATTTCATCATGAAGTCCTCCATGAGCTAATGTTGGATTTGCTGGGAACTTCAGACTGAAATATGCTTCCAAGCAACGCCTAGACAGTTTCCTTAGACAGTTACAAGTACTTAGCAGAGAACTTACAGCCTGTTACGAATACAGAGAGCAAGGCAAAAGCCCTGTGTACGTTAGGAATAACATGTTACCCTTTCTCTGGGTGTACCGCGATAGAGCGTGGCTGGTCCAGCCCCTGCGAGATCACCACGTAGCGGAAGGAGCCGTTCAGCCGCGCCACCTCGATCAGGTTGAAGCCATGATCTGTCCAGTAAATGTTACCTAGGAAAAACACCCCTGAAGTCACTGCATAAAGGAAAAGCTACTTGAAAAGTGTTTAAGTGTGAACCAGAAACTAACTGCTGTATTTTCATGTGCATGCATCTTGTATTTGTGATTTACAGTCCTATTCAGCGTTTTTAAAGCATAAACTGGAATTGAAACTGTTCATCTACAAAGTGCCATCCAAGATATATAAATAATTTCAAGGCATTTAAAATACCAGAAATTAGAGCTGAAAATAACCCAAGTTATTTAACTTGGGCTGAAGAGGCAAGAGTGAACTCCCAGAAATGATGACAAGTCCTGGAACAGGCTCAGACCTACCTGCTATCCAGTCCACTGCAATGCCTTCAACTCTCCCCAAACCATTTGTGACAATGTCTTCTTTCCAGGTTTGGTCTCGCTTAGCTCTGCTGATTTTATTGAAACCCATGTCTGTCCAATAGATTGTATCATTTCCTATAAAACACGTGCCAATGATTCTCAGATTAATTCACTTTCTTCAGACCATGTATCTGCATTAGAAACTGTAAATATTGCCAGTTAAAGCTTTATTAATATGTGTTAAGCATCAAAACTTATTAGCTTTAATTCCTTTTCCTTTTCTTAAATTTTGTTTTAAATAACTGTTGGAATTCTAGGTTGTTTAGTACAGCACATGTAGCACAATAGGGCTATGACAGCAGATGGAAGCTACTACCTCTGTAAAAATCACAATAAATATGCTGTCTTTACCTTTTCCCTAATGGAATAAATGCTTCAAAAACACAAAATTTAGTTTATCACCATTCCGAAATATTTAGGAGTCTGAAAAGCTACAGTGTAAAACTGCTTATACAGTCTTTTCCTTCAGTAATCAAACACACTGAATTTTGACAGTATAAGAAAAAAAATTAACTAGGGAAAAAAAAGTGACATTTGAGAGTGATATGCTGACAAAAGAATAAAAAAATATATTCCATCTACAATTCAGCTTTTATTTTAATTGTCCTGACAAGCTTCCCCTAACAGTATTTTTTTTTTTTTTTGGTGTTTCAAGACATCTCAGCTGTCTTCCCAGCCTTTCTGCTGCAGTGATTGTCCAAAAAGTTGAAAAAAGGGACAACTTCGACCATTTGAATTAGCCAGGTAGAAAATTTGAAGTGGCCCAAGCACAGACACAAACTCCCCTCTGTGGCACAGAACAACCTCACAAAAGGAATGGGGCAAACAAAGTGAGAACATCCCTCAAGCAGAAATGTCTCTATTTCCACTGACAGGGTTCTCTAAATAAGCTGCAACCAACATTCTGCTTGAAAATTAATCAGCTGATGACCTCCTGAGTGAGGCATTTTGCTGAGAGATATTAAATAGTATTTGTTCCTTCATTATTTTTTTCATTGCTTGTAAATCTGCTTCTAATTTCATAAGAGTGTGTGCATATCTATAGAATATATATTTCTATACACAGCATAGTAATATTACCTTTATAAATAGATACAATTATTTTATATCCACATCTACATACACATTCATCTCTACATATGTATGTGTGTGTAAATATTTGTGTAGACAGATATATCTATAAAATATGAGAGTTATTTTGACCAAACAATATTGGTATGCTCAAGAATCTCACCACAACATCAATTAAACAAATGACAGTTCTGACTTCAAGTAGTCAAAACAAATATGAGAGTCACGCATTTTGCTGCTAATTTGCTAATTAGATTTTAGAAGTATCAAAACACAGGGAGAGAAAAGGTGTACGCATTTTCCAGCTTGTTCATGTCTGCAAAAGATGTTGCCATTAGACTTTTAATTATGACACACTGTACTGCTTGCATGTGTAAATATATTTTATCCACTTTGCATACCTAAATTACTGAGAGAACAGCAAAATTTGGGAATCCTTCCTGAGTAAGAGTGAAATGCAAGCAAAACTCACTGAGTGGAAAAAAACAAACCAAACGAGATGAAATCTGAAACTAACTCCGCTTGATTTCTGAAACATATTTGATGTAGGTAGGATTTAGGAATGAATTTGTGTAATTCAATGTAAGGTACCAAAATGAGAAAACCAGCTGTTTTTGAAGCTGAAATGCATTTGAAAGCTGTAGTGTAAGTTTTTTATAACACGCTATCCCCCTGTGATTTCCCTGCCTCACACCATTTACATTTATCTCTGGAATGCATTTGTCACTGCCAATTCCATTCATGTTCCCTGTGCTGTAACTTCATCAAGCCAAGTTGGAGAACCTCATTCAATTTCATCTAGCCTCTAATTTCATTTTTCCAAAAAGTCAAAAATCTTATTATTCCAAAATATTAATTTGATATTTATTAGCTAAGTTCAGCATAAATCTCTCTAAAGTAGGAGCTAGCATATTTTAGGACTATAGTAAAAAAAATAAATCCTGAATCAAAAACCATGAGATGCAAAAAGGCCAATAAAAACCTAGT
The DNA here is from genome assembly GCA_013400955.1 of Drymodes brunneopygia. Taxonomy (NCBI): domain Eukaryota; kingdom Metazoa; phylum Chordata; class Aves; order Passeriformes; family Petroicidae; genus Drymodes; species Drymodes brunneopygia. The sequence goes on along the minus strand of VZTZ01042582.1, from coordinate 1,766,738 downwards.
ATTGGTATTTTAAATTGAAAAGGTCAATTTTTGAAAAATTTAAATTAAAAAAAAATACAATTAAAAAATATAATCCTGAGAAAACTCGACTGCATTTTCTTAGTACTCTCTGTCATGAACATGTGTGGTTACCACTTCTCTCTCCTCCTGTGTCTTTCCAGGAATAGATGAAATCTCTGTATCAGAGCCTTTCCCATCTCAGATGTAGGTACAGATGTGTGCACTGGCTTTTAAGTGATTTTTATGTCTCTAGAGACTATAACTGAATAATACCCATGATCCAAGAAAAGCTCTGAACATCAGCTGCCACTGATTTGAAAGCAAAATACACAAGTATGAGGGCACTGTAAAATGTTGAGAGAACTTGAAATTTTGCTAGGCAGAGATGCAAGAGCATCAGTGAAGAAGCAGGTCAAAAAAGGGAAGATTTAATGAATTTAACTTCTAACCTGGTAAAAAACTATTAGTGATATTTGTGTGATGAAGTAGTCCAAGAGAGCCAACAGAAATAGGTCTGATTTCAATACCAAGGCAAATATTAACATACACTTAAGCAAAAAATTAAGATCTCTCAATGCTGAATTCCCAGGCAGAATCTATGTCAAAATAAAAACAAATGGAGCATGACAAAATAATTGTATGTTTCAAGAAGGTAATGTCTGTATTTATGCAACATAGGTAACTTAAGATTTTATTTTTAGATTGCCAGTTTGTAACCTCAATGGGTAACAAAATGAGTCTGGAAGGAAGGCTGGCCAAAGATCCAATAGGTTAGAAATACAGAGACACAGGATATTTTTCAGGTCACAACTTGGTCGCAGATTACTTATTTTTCAAAAACGAATCAAAAATTGCTAGCATGCTTGAAGATATCCAAACACCACTGGGAGATGTATCCAATCACTTCTAAAATCTGATCCTTAGTTTTTTCCCCACCTTCTTCCACAGGCATGCAAAACTTAATATCTCTTTATTTCACAGGAAGTTTGAGAGGCTCTGTAAATTAAAAACTATCTCTGTATATACAGTGGAAAGGTTTGTAGCGTACTCCAGGTGGAAGTGCCTGCTCTTCAGGCAGTCAGAGCACCTTCCAGAAGGAAGAAATGGATCCAGTCATGGCATGTGCCCTGCAGGGAAGTGGCTGAGCTGTGCTGGACAGGGAGAAAACCATCCCAACTCAGCTGTCAGAGTCACCTGCTAGGTGCAACAACACACAGGACTAAGAAAATTCCATGGAAAAAGTGCCATAGCAGGAAGAAGCCTTTTTCCTTGATGAACTCTTTCTGTAAAACCACCAGTGTCCTACTCAAGCTCAGTGTCAGCAAGTGCACAATACAGGATTTTCTATTTACTGTAAATATTAAATGTTAACTTGGCAACATGATCCATTTCCAATTCCTTTAAATGCAGTTGTAATTACCTAGAAGGTCTGAAAACAAGGGCTTATTTCATTTATGAGAAGAATTTATAATTTTTACCATATATACAATACACTGTACATAATATTTACCTGCATGGAAGTCTATGCCCACAGCAAATGAAGTCCCAGAAATGGGCATTAAAGCATCCATTTTATCATTTGGATCAAGAGGAATTCCTCTGATTCCCTCATGAACAGAGTACATGAGAAATGATTCAATACCTACGGGAAAGATAAAGCAGCCAATGAGAGCCAAGTGGAAACTTTCCAAATAACCAAGACTTGAGGAGGAGGAAGTTTATTTACTCATTGCAATGTTCCCCTAGAACTTTAGTTGGTTAAAATAAATCCTGAAAGCCATTTTACCTTTGCAGGCCATGCGATTTTTCTGGAGGTTGTAGCCCACTGTGCACACACAAGTTCTGGTGGTTTCTGACGTTGGCAAACAAAGCTGGGAGCATCCCCCATTATTTAACTGACAGGAATTGCTGCCTGTGACGTGATGGGAGAAGAGGGAGAGAAAGCAAAACTTGAGCAAAACTGCCTAAAAATGAGTGCTGCCATAGATATATTGATATTTCCAAATTTTGTTCAGATAATTTATTTTTAAAAAATCAAATATGTATAAAGTATTTCATACATTTGTGTAACTTCCCATGCTTCACTCCTGCAGAATTTTAACCCCACATTTCCCCTCAGAATACAAATAATACCTTTTTCTGAAAAATCTGCCTATTTTAAAGTAAACACACATGAAAAATCTGAAAATTCTATGCTGGATAATGATGAAATGTCACTGACTTTAGTGTATCTTTATCTAGACCACGAAAAAATCAATTGTATCCTATTCATTCATCAAATGTTATATTAGCATTGTAATCTTCATGAGTGAGCATCTTTTAGTATATTTAACACATATTCTAAAGTGATGTCACAAATCCATGCTCCTAACTGCTTAATTATTACAATATTTAAGTAATAGGTGAATACATTTTAATAAGATTTATAATAGACATTATACACAGTAAACTAAACACATCTCAAAAATCTGAAGCTTCATGAAGAAACAGTTAAATCCACTAAGATACTCAATGAATTAGTTGATTACAAGTTACGATTTTCTCCACATTGGGAGAATAACATGAGAAAAGATACTGTGCACTCCAGAAGTTGGTTAAATATATTTAAAATGTGACTGACCTTGCTGTGCTGCTTTATCATAAACTTTCATATGAACAACACCTGCAGTTTTGTTTCGCAGGACAGTTGGGTTTCTTCCATCTTTTTTGTTACAGGTGCCAATCTGAGCCAAGTTCTGGTCTGCCCACCAAAGCTTTTTATCTGTAACATTTCCAAGTTTTAGAAAATAAGAGGAACACTATCAAAATGTGTATGGTTGAGACCTAAGGTGGGGAAAAGCTTTTGAGGTTAATTGTGAGAGAAATTTTAAGGGAAATTGCCTAAAGAGGTTATAGAAAAAATATGAAAAATTTGTATTATTAAGATTCTGCAGACATAAAAACAGTTTTCACCAATTTCACTTTTGCTGTGACAACTGCTGATTTAAGGCTACCTGCATAGAAAAATGCCTCATTTCTCATATGTATATATGGAAATTCTAGTGTTACCCTAGGGAAGAAATTAATTTCCACAAGTGAACAAAATTGTTTGAAATGCTAAACCACATCTTTTATTAAAAAAAAAAGTTACAGTCCATAGGTAAGAAATCATGAAAAAAATGGAAAGCAGGCACTCCCTCCCAGTGTTTCAGAATTCAAATTTTAACAGCTTTGATATCAAGCTCAAAGTTCAGTGAACTAATGGCTCAAGTCTTCTGATTGTCCTTGTCACACGAGTCCTCACTCCTTGAGTCCACACAGATGGACAACGAGGTGGTCTCAGGGCTCTTCATTCCAGAGAGAAATGGTTATTACTGCAGAGGAACCAAAAGTAAAACCTTAAATTGAACACCTTTAAACTTCAGGAACAGTGCCTTTCCAACAAATACTGTGTGTTAACTTCACTTTCAGGTAATTCCCTTTTCAGTTAAAAGAATTTTTGCCTATGCTGCATTTTTAATATTTAAATAACTAATTTAAAGAGGCGCACAGTTGAATGTTTCATGACAGAAACTGCAGATCTGAAAAATAATTTCCACTGTGGTAATTGTAAAAAGTTACAGCACAAAATAAAATATCTAGGAAAAAACCAAAACATACTCTCCACAGGGATATGAATAGAGCAGAATCTATGGAATGAGAAGCATCCTAAATATGAAGATTTGGAGACAGAAATGGAACTCTATTTAAATTTGGGCAAAATTTAAAGAAAATCTATAATTTTATGCATTGGCTAGTCGATCTAGAATTGACTGATTCAAAACATCACCCTGCAATAACAATCAATTGACAGTAGCTTGGATCTGAAGACGCTTTTATCAGAAAATCCTTAGAACAAGAAGTGACTCAAGTGTGCTCAAGTTTGGTTGTGACAATGATAACAAAAAGGCACATGAAGGCTGAAAATAAAACGGTGACTGGGGCCTCAATTCATATATGAAATAATGGGAATTGGGCTTTTTTTTTCCTGTTAGATAATGACACACTGTTAGGTTAACTTTTTCAATGAGATGTTTGTATGTCAAGAAGAGTTTCTGTTCTTCACATCCTCTATGTGACCACACATCAGAACAGGCTATAAAATAATGCTGGTAATGACAGGTGTTTTGTGCACAGCAACATGAACTTACTGTTTTACATACCCAAACCAATCTATAAAAAAGTAGTTGTTTTGTAAGACTGGGGTAGAGGAAGCAAATTACAGATGGTTTTGGTGTTTCCATCCTTTATTTCAAAGAAGTAATAAAGCTCTTTTAGGTATTTCCTTAATATTTTGTGCAAAACCCCAGCTTTGGCTATGGTTTCAACAGCCTCCCAAACCTGCCCTTGGCTAACCTGCCTGTCTCCTTAGGAAAAGAAAGAAACAAAACCTCCAAATAACCAACTTGCCACATTATTTTACCAAGAGATGAAGTCATGGCATGTACTTAATCAAGAAGTTCAATTACCAATGATTATCTACGCCACAAATATTTTCATTTCTCCCTTTTGGTATTAGTACAGAGCCAAACCCATTAATTCACGAGCAGCTGAATGTTTCACCAGGTACTTATTTTGTTTAGTGAGCTACTCAATGACAGCACATCTGCTTCCATGAACAGTTAAGAGTGTCTAAACAATTTCCATCAACGGTGTCAGACACGTCAGATTACGGAGTTGTTCTCCTCTGATGACAGAAGAAACAGCACTTCACAAACTCATTACTAATCCTGGAGGTACTTAACTGTGACTGCAGAGGTTGAGGAGTCTCCTACATCCCCTACACCAATAAAAAGGACATATCACAACAATTCACAAGTGAAGTATCACAATATTCTTCAAAATGATTCTTCTACTTTCCACTTTTTTTCTTGTTAACAAGAAACCTGGATAAACCTTTAAATTTTAAATAAAAATGTAACTTACAAAATCTTACTGAACTAGTGTTTGTTCTTCTTTTACACGGAATGGTGAGCTATAATTTTTAGAAGGAAACAAGGATAGAGTAGGGATTTCAATGAGGAAATTCATATAAATCCTGGTATTTCAGGTATGGTTAAAAAAAAAAATACCACAAAGAAAAAGTAAAAAAAAAAAAGTAAGAACAAAAATCACAAAACCAAAGAAAACACTAATCTAAAACCAAAGAAAACCCATCAACTCACAAATTTTGAAGTACAGACATCTTGAGTTCAAACCTCTTATGACTACCTGCCCAAAAAATCTTGCCAGTTATGCCCTAAAACCTAAATGTTTCAATTCTTCAGAAACTGCTAGATGACCAACATACACCACTGCTATCTCAAACAAAAAAAAAACCCAACTCAATTACACAATTGTTTTCGACCACAATTCTAAGAAAAATTCTGATTATTTTTCTCTGCATTACTGATATATATTCTGTCAGTAGATAACTCATCTATGATCTCCAGTATTCAGGATGAAATAATTATTTCTATATTAATTTTAAAATATAGTAGATGATTTTACAAAAAAAAAAAAAACACTTCAGCATAAAGACAACTTTCTTTCACACACAAGGGAAGAAAAAAATGCTATTTTGGACCTTTAAACATCAAACCGGAATGATTTATTTGCTTGATTATGCTAACAACAGTGTTGCTGGATCGCTAATTACAATCTTGTTGCTGAAACTGGGTTATAATATATATTAAAATGGTTGTATTTACCCATTCTGTTGGGTAATTAGCATTAAACGCAGCAACATATTGGGAAACAGCAACTTCAAATGCCAAAAATTGCTACCCCGGCTTTGTGGACAGTCCTTTGGAGATTTCAAGTAGTACTCTGAATGCAAATTTAGATGGGCCATTAGTTTTCATTAATGGTGGTTGGAGTATTTATGGAAGACAACTATGTACTGCACTTAGAGCCGGGCAAACTGCCTAGATATATTTCATATATTAATGCTAATGTAATGAATGGTGCTACGGCAATTAGAAGACTGATGACTTGGAAAATTAAGGTGTGTGTGTGTTTGAAGTCTCCTGATCTAAGCAGCCCCTTTCACTTTGCAAACAGATCCAGCAAAGTCAAAGCTCCAACCATCTCAGCTACTAGGAAAGCATTCTGGTGTTATTTTTTGAAACTTTATTTAGGATGAAAAAAAATCAAATAACCAATATATCACCTAATGCATGATGAAAATAAACGGGAGCTTAAATATATTTTGGCAATATTAACCTACATTTTCTGTCGAAAATGAAATACTATAATTGTTTCTTTCTGTTTTGATTGCTTGATAATACAACTTGATGGCTATATTTATATACAGTTTTTGTTCAAAAGACGTTCTTCTAATATCTGCATGACCATTGAAAAGCTATTATGTATATCTGATTTTGTTGTATTGCTGATTGAAGTTTTTTTAATATGAATTTCAACAGAAACAGCACTTACACATAAAATCATTCACTATATGGAGTTACTCTATTTTATACTAAAAAAAGACCAAATGCACAACAAATTATATCCTCATTATACAATCTACATTATATTCCTATTTGGTAGAGACATGAGCTGAATTTTGTGGTTTTGTTTAAATTTTATTTCTGCGAGGACCTGACACAAAATCCAATCAAATGCCTCCACCAAAACTGCTGACAGAAGCCCTCAGCATCCCTCTCTTCTCAGCTACAGACTTAGAGTAACGAATCAATACTTTTCTAGCAATGCTCTGTTTCTCATTCAGAGCCATTTATCATTCAAGAAACAACACACAGGTTTGGAAACACATCAGATATCGCTGCGAGCTCCTCTCCAACTCAGATCGTGTGAAACAATGGCTCTGCTCACCAACCCAGAAATACAAAGGTAAATTTCTAACCAGTTTCAGTCATAGGCAAGGAACCATTTTCATTAAGTAACTAGCAATACAGGAAATGAGACTTTATGCAGAATTCCAGATTTATCTCTATCTCATTTGATCCCACTCAAGACAACAAAGGCTACCAGAAAAATGGCTAAAATCAGATACTGAATGGTAGATTAAACTCAAACCTTAAGACAAGTTGGAAGTATTTTCTCATTGTTGAAAAGAGAAGAATACTTTACTGTATTGTATAAGACATTCAGAGATTCTCTCACATGGAACATTTCAGAACTGGGGATATATTTGATATCAAATCTTAAATGGTGCCAGCAGCAGGTGTTGAAAATTATGTAGGGCATAGATGTTGTGAATCAGATAAACTTCTAAATGACTAAAAAAACCAGCAGAGGTCTTTAAAGAAAATAAAAATGTAAAATTAACACAGTAACAGAAGAACATTATTGTTGACCAAATGTAAGACAATAACCAGTGGGAGGTACTACCTAGAGCATTCATGTGGTTTTGACTGATTGATTAACTAAAAATGGCTGATGCTGCATACACTGACATCTCACACAGAGAATATGGATTTGAAGAAAAAGTGGTAAGAGCAGAAAACCATGACTTCACAGATTTACAGCAACTTCTTTGTAATACAGAATGAAAACAGAAAAAATATTTTTTGCATGCTTAAAGGCATGGAAAAAATAGAAATTTTGTACATATTCAAATGCTTTACTTTCAAATGGAATATAATTTTCATCCCATCTATATCACGCTCAAAAAGATTTAGCAAAAGCAGGCACCAAAAGACCAGGAATTTTGCCCAGCATATCGAAAAAGGAAGATGACTGACACTGCTGAGAAGAAAACCAATAAATGAAAGACCCAAAATAGAGAAATGTGTGAATTATCTATTGTTACCGCTTCCCTCAAGTTACCTTGACAGTTACCTTGGCACCAACTTGTTTGCTAACATTATTTTTCATGTCTTATCATTACCTTCTATAAGCTCTCACTAAAGAATGCAATAGTAGGAAAAGGTTAAACAGAGCCTGGAAAGGACTAAACAACAGCAAACATCTCAAACAGAACTGGTAACTTCCAAATGGTTTCCAACAGCTAAACTGCAAGGCTGAAGTGAACAAACACTCTTTACACCTCCTGTTAAAGACTTCCAACAGCTCCCCAGGGTAAAGGTCACTTATTCAATCTATTTCTAGTCACAGTCCAATCAATGAAAGACAATTTGTCCAAATTAATATTCATGATTCCTTCTGACACCAAACCTGCTTGTGTTTATGAATGCACACATCAAAGCATAGTATCTCCAACAGACACTGACAGCATTTAGAGTTCACTACTGGCCAAATATGTGTATAATAAATCTAATTTAGTGATTACCACTTTAAATATGACATAATTTACACCATGTGCATAAAAATTGTTAAATTTTATTTAATTTTCACTAGCATATCATCTATATGTACATAATTAGTATTTAATTAATCAATCAAATAAAATACTTCATAATAAGAGTGGCAGTTGATGAAATATCCATCCCCACAGAAGTCTGCTTATCAACTGAACTTCTTGGTTTTAATATCTAAGATAAATATAAGCAATTTTTATGTGAACCAGAATAGAGGTCAGCAATTTGTAGGAAATATGAAAAGCTCCAAAGTAATCTCTGGAATAACAGAAATATAAATTCTTAATCAAACTGGAATTTTTTACTATACTTTGTCCCAGTTTCAACAAGGGCTAAGAGCTGAAGGTGCATATGAGAAAAAGCCAATTTGAAGCAGTCTTTTTATAATATTCAGTGATCAGCAATTAGTTGACTTTTTTAAGGTGTTTTTCCTTATGCTACCATTGTTTTGATTTTTCTCATAGGTGTTTTTGAACATGAGAGAGTATTTTCTTTGAACCAATTTAATACATGGAATACTAGCAGACATCTGGAAATCCAAATCCTCAATCATCAATTCATAACCAAAAGAAGTCTTCACAAAATGCCAGCCAACCCAACAAACTAGGAATATTCTGAACTAAGTAGGAAGAACTGAGCAGAGGAAACAATCATGGAGAATTCTGTGTAATAAACAGCATAACACAGCTCCTTCTCCTTCCAACATCCTTTACATGTGACTACTGTAAATATAAGCCATAATTTGTTACCTTCATTCCAGATATATATGTACATACAAGACTATATTTAGAAATATCCTTGTAATAGAGATTGCAATCTGTTCAATTAAATATAAAGAACATTTCACAGCCAGCACAGTCTCACTCGTGAATGTAATGTATGTATTATTTACATAAAAACCAACAATAGCTTCCCTAAGCTTTTTATATTTCATTATTAATTAGATTTGAATTATTAAAAAAAATTATCACTGGACTTACCCATAATAGTTAAAGCTGTGGCTTTTGTTAAGTCTTCTTTCATTGATTCAATTATTTCAAGATTACCACCATCCAAATTGCATCTATTTATGGTTCCATTTCCTGAACTGATCCAGTAAAGCTTGTTCTCCCCATAATCTATTGATAAACCTGTAATTAATACATAAAACTTTAACTGTGGCTTTAATGGAGGATATACATTTATTGTTATGCTGTTTTCATTATGGAAGTGCATATAAGAAATATATATACAGACATAATTATGTTACCTATTCACTCATCTATTCACACTTAAAAAAAAAGAGAAAACCAAACTTGGTCATTGACAATGAAAAAACCCCAGGCTTTTAGAAAGATTCTTGCCTTTTATTTCTTTCAGCAGTTAAAGAAATCAGTGACTGACTGATGAAAGAGCATTGTCTGGCAATGAAGAATTACTTGAATAAGCTGAGGTCCAAAGCAAGGTTGTTAAGAACTTGTAAATGCAAACCAGAAACCATCATTTATATTCTAAAGTTATGAATACTCAGAGACTTGGTAAACAAGGTACTTTTTGTGATTCAGAACTATAAAAAGTCTGTTCTCTCCCTGCTTAGGATGCTGAAATACCAAAATCTAATCCAAACTCCTAATAAATTTATAGTATTACTTTTCATTTTGATTCATAGTGGACTGACCTCATAATCAGTTCTTTGGCGTTAGAAGCAAGAGAACTGACAAAATAAAGATACTTGAAAATTAAGCTACTAAATGAATAAAATATAGAGTTTTCTGAAACTAAGAGCAAAGAACTAGGAGATAATGTATTTCAGACTTCTGTAATCCTTTAGAAATGTTCAAAAGTAGTAGCAGGAGATTTTCCACAGTGAAATATTCTTGGCATGGTAACAATACACGCCATAACAATTTGCTTTGGTGCTCCAGCCTTCCCAGAATTCATGCTAAGTATCCAGCAGCAAACTGCCAAAAAATACTGTATTTCTCTGCATGGGTCAAGCTCTAGATATTGTACTGTAGTCTCTTTCATCCTGTGGAAAGCTATTTTGGAAGCCCTGACAAGAAAACACAGTGCCATGAGCTGCAGCCTTTACAGCTGCCATCATGTCACTACTTCTTTACACACGTTTGGACACGTCAGGCCAAAAGGTGTCTGCTTCCTGAGCTTCTGAAAAACACCTTTCCAGTCCCTTTGCAGGCACTGATATTTCCTTCCCCCCTCTCTGCAAGCATTTCACCCAGGAGGAAACAACACAGGCACGAGAGAGGATCTGGAGCAGTGCCTGCAGGAGGGATTTGTCTCGCAGCATCTCTGCACACACATCCTCATGTTTGTACAACAGCTCCCTCCAAGCACAGAGCACCACGGATCCTGGGGACAGGCAGCCCTTGCAGTGCTTCGCCCAGCACAGGGTGATANATTGCTGTAAGCACTCAAGGTCCCATAGCAGTAGAGATTCTGTAAACTAGAAGTTAGCCCACCCTAGCCCCTTATTGGGCCCTCTAGTTAGATATGCTAATGTGTAAGGTCTTTAATTGTACACTCGATTGGGGGGACGGGGCTTTTGTGACGCGTTCCACATGGACAGCAGAAGCCATCGAATGGGATCCTAATAAAATACCGAGGTAAACGATTCCCAACCCTCTAACTGTGTCTGGACTTTTATCTCCTAACACCAGGAAAAAGGCATCAAGGGAACTGCCCTGGGAGTATCAGTGTGGGTTAAAAGGGAATGCTCAAGTGGGAAGGTTTCCCTGCTCTGAGATGGGCAGCGTTTGGTATCTGCTGCACCTCCTGACCAGGACCTGCTGCCCACAGACTGCACCTGGATGGGGTCTGTTTGTGGGGCTGCTGCCAATACAAGCCATGCAGCAATTACAGTCCTGTCCTGTCTGCTTTTACACTTCAGATTGATGCCTTTACAGGCTACCTAAAAACAGAGGCCAAACAAAATTAAGGGGATAAAAAGCAGTTACATTTATTGAAGGGCCTTCAGGTACATTTTGAGCAGATGAAGCCCACCCAGGGGCTACACCCAAAAATGGATGATGGGTCCCAGGGTTTCACACTTTTATAAGTTTGGTCCATTTGCATATTGGGGGTTGATCTTCCAATTACAGCTTCAGGTTATGAAGTCATTTACCACAAGTTTGCTCCCCCCCAAATCACTTCTGTTACATTTCTGGGGGCCTGAGACACTGAGGTGTCCTTGATTCCCAGGCCTAGAGACCATGACACAAAGATTGAGAAATACAGGGCTCTCCTTCAGTATACTGTAATCGTAGAAGTCTATTTACTCCACTAATTCTACAGTAGATTTCAGTTACAATTGGCCAAAAATATCTTAAGTTGTGAAACACAACAGTAACACGAGTGTTGCTCATGTCTTTATGCCTGTTCTTATCACTGTAGAAGAAAAACATCATTGTACACTTAAATAGGAGTTCAAGGTAATGTCCATAGTAAATCACTATCAGTTAAAAAAATACAAAACAGGAGAAAAGTATTTACCAACGGGATCTTTTTGATTCTGAAAGAGTATTTTGCTGTTGCTGCCATCCATGTTTGCCATGTTGATGGTGTTACCATCCGTCCAGTACAGCTTCCTGAGGAAAAGAATTAACACATTTACAATATTGCTTTGGGTACCCAGTGTTTTTAATGAGTCAGTAGTGAAAACACACAACTAAGAGTTACATGATTTAATCAGCAGCTTTCTAAGGAAAGACGTATTCAGTTAAGACATTTTCAGTAAAATCTTTAAAAGTCATGCTTTAACTTTAGGTTTGAAAGAAAACAGAATGACCAAACTTAAAATATGAATGAGGAACCACCCTCTGCTGAGCTTTACTGCAGTTTATTTATCACAACCATGGATACCTTACCCTTTCACTGGGTGCACTGCAAGACACTGGGGTTTATCGATTCCATGGATGATTGAGGTTTTCAAGGAACCATCCAAGTGTGCCACGTTAATTTGTGTTTCATCAAATTCTGAGCTAATCCAATATAAATTCCGTGATATCCAATCCACTGCAAGACCTCTGATACTCTGAATATCTGCAAAAAGGGAAAGCAGTTTGTTAGATCTTCTTTCCGGATTATTGTCAGTGTTAGGGAAGAAAAAATAGTTTATTCTACAGTTTGTTAACAATACTGTGCAATGTTCTATTCAGATAGATTTATTAACTAGTCGCCAAGAATTAATAATCTTTTTTTTTGTTCCTGGGTCTGATACACTAACAAAAAGAACACGAAAATGACACTGAATATTCACAGCATGAAACCTATTGTCCAAAAATAATAATCAGAGATACTGAACTTCCGGTATTATATTTTTCTACTTCAGAAAGCATTTACTGCTCAGTGGGTTTCTAAAACAGTGCTATGCTGAAATTTAAAAGCTTCTTTCTTTCTTCAGCTCCATGAAGGTTCAGTACAGAGGATCTGAATTAAAACCACAGGTCTATAGCAATTTCTGGAGCTCATAAGTAGTTGTATCACTGCAGAAGTTGACTGGTTTTATTTCTGAAGGATTTGAAGACTCCAAGTTACTCTCCTGCCTTCTTGGATAGGCAAAACACCCGTGAGCCAATGGGAAGCAGAGAATGAATTTTTTATTTTGCATTGCTGGTGCACACAGCTTTTACTTTTCCTGTAAGCTGTTTTTAACAAAACCCACAACTTTTCTCACTCTTTGTTTTCCATTGCTGGTGCACATAGCTTTTAGTTTGCCTATAAAGTTGTTTTTATCAAAAACCACAACTTTTCTCATTTTTACCCTACCAATTCTCTTCCCCATCCCAATGTGGGGAGTGAAGGAGCAGCTGTGGGGGGCTGAGGGTTAACCTACAGCACCATTATTACGTGAGGCAGCAAAACAGGAGGATGGAATCATTGATTTAGCAACTTGATGGTCTTTCTTAGCAAGGTGTTAAAAGAAATGTCAATCTGTGCTAATGCCTGCCTGAAACACTGGGTGTAAAGTCACTGCTCCTTCTCTAGATACCAACAGGCCCCTCTGCCCTGAGTTAATATTGGCTGGGATCTTTGTGGAGAAGGGAACAGGCCAAGGGTGATTTCATGATTCATTATGGGTCATCGTTTATACACATCTTCTGTCAACTTCACATGGTAATTCCCACTGACAGGATTATTGCCCTTGACAGACTGACATGGACTGGTTTGCACGTCCATCAGGCTGAGCAGTGATGGGGCATTAGGAAGTTTGCCAGTCTCACAGAATGCAACAAAGGACACCAAAGGCATAGTCCTTGACCCATTTTAAATTGCTCCCCTGCCCTTCTGGCTTTTTTTGTTTGTTTGTTTGTTTGTTTTTTCTTGGAGGAACTAGAAAATAAGCATTTCATACTCTTGGAAAGATTAAAGTATGACTTGGCATCTTTGTGACACTGGCATAAGACTTCACCCAACGAGAATCCCACCAGTACGTGTCACAAAGCTTCTTATGTTCTTATAGAAGCATAATAATATAACTGTAAGCAAATGAGATAGTTTACACATAATAAATAGTCTTTACAATGTTTTGATGTGCCAGAACATTTATATAATAGGCTAAGTCTGGAACAACAACAAATTAAAAAACAACCAACCCACAAAAACCCACAAAAAACTCCGCCACAGCAGCATAAAAAAAGGAATATGAAAGAATGCTGATTAACACTCACACATAGTATATTTCTTTTGGTTTCATTAAGTTTCTTTACAAGTTCAGTGATTTTTCTATAATGAACAATATTTTTATTCTACTATTTGAAAAAAGCAAGCAATAAGTCCCTCTGTTGGGCACCTGAATACCTGATATAAAGATCTCTGGGAGGCATTCTAAGCCTTCTTCTCATTTTTGGGACTGAGAAACATATCTAATTGTTAATAAAGTTATCTCTGAGATAGCAGGGGAAAATAAAAAGCTACACAAAATAAATGAATTCACAGTCTACAAAATGGGGAAATTGCCATATTTGTCCAAACATTTCCCAAAATGTGCTAACACAAAACTCAATGCTTCTAAAGTGACACAAGGGGAAAGGCTGGAACTAATTATTTTCTGAAGTCCCCAGATAATCAACTACATGGTTTATTTGTTCCCCAAGTCAGAAAAGGTCTGTTCTTACACAACTCAGCTATTTATTTTCTCTTCTTCCCCACCAAAAATTCATTTAATTGTCGGGGAATCAGAGTTAGCAAAATTTGCTTTCCCATAATCAGCTTTTTTTCCTAATTTCACACTGGTATGTACATTACAAAGTAGAACAACATGTGCTGCCAGGAGAGGAACAAAAACCAAATGTTACCAAGGACAACAAATGAATTTCACTTCAATACCAGAGCTACTGAAATGGGGTTGAAGCAATCAGATATAGACTTTATACTCATTAAGTTTCTGTACTTATGGACATATTCTGCACAGAACAAAAGCACATTAAAGCAGTTCCACTACAATTACCAAGCTGCCCTGTTGTGGTTTCATCAATGGTTCCAAAGATGAAAAATCTACATGGACTGGAAAGAGAAAATAATCCTGACAGAGCCAATTTCATTGGTAGGTCAACACAGGTAGTCAGAGAACATAGGAGATTCTCCAGCAAAAAGCTATGTCAGGTTACTGTGCTTCTCCTGCTTTCCATCTTTATTCTTTCTACCTTCCCCTGAAGACATTATTTTCCTTTCTTACTACACATTTCAATCTTGTACAAAATCAATGCGAAATTACATCCCAATTTGTTTACATAAAATTGAATTATGAATCAATAGAGTGAACTGGAATCCTAAAGAAAATTCTATTTGCTTATGGTTCAGATCAATTATCCCACAGCAGGGCAAGGTACACATATCAAGAACTTGTGTGCTCCTATTTTAGCACACTCATAACACACATTTACCTAGGAGGAATTATTTTTACTTCAAGGCTATGCTGTTTACCTCTTGAAATGATGGTTTCTAGGCCAGTCCCGTTGATAAAGGCTCGTTTGATGGTCTGAGTTTTCACATCAGTCCAGTATAAACGTTCCTCAACAGCATCAAAATCTATGACTGTCACGTCGTCGATGTCAGGGACAGTGAAGGCTGTGATGAAGTTGAAATATGGGTTCTCTATGTCCACCCCTCTGATTTCTGAACGCCTTGCATAGAGAAGAAACTTCTTTCTTTCTGTTAGAAAAAGGGAAAGCATCATTCCTCATCCCCTTCACAACATCTCTAACAGAAATCAAAGTCGTTCATTTGACATCAAGTTACAAATGTGTAAATGACGTTTATAGAGTGATTAAACGTCTCCAGAAAACTTGCAGCCTAGTGCCACTTGAGAAATAATGTTACAGAGCTTAAAAATCACAGAAAAATTACAAGAATTCTGGATGCTGGACGTTGTTACCACACCTCTAAATCACTATGGTCTTAGGACTGTGTTAAAAAAAAAAATGTTGAAAATGTTATTTTAACCATTTTACCCTCTTTAGTCCACTCCAAGAAATCCTGTTTCACCTGCACTTTGTAACAGATATTAACATTTGGAATCTCAGGGTAACAGATTCACTGTAAAAGGGAAGTTTTGCAAACAGCAAATGTGTGTGTAAGCAGTGAAAGCAAACAGCTGGAACAAAAAGAGCAAATTGTTGTTCTAATTTACACTTCAACTTGTGAAAAAGGATGATACATTAAAGGCAAAGCAGAGCTCTCTTTTTAATCTCAAAACTGAATGATTGGAGCAAACGCCTGCAAATGAACAGTAAAAGTAACTTTTTTCCCTCTCATATCCTTGACACAACAAAAAAAAATTATTTCCCAAACATTATTAAATCAACACTGAAAAGAGTAATTTAGTACAAGGTTTTATAGATAATACACACAATTATTTGACATTTCAAGGGCTTTTAGAGCTTAAAAGTGTGTATTGCAGTTTTTTTAATAAAACTCTTCTGCAAGGATGCACTTCTACTATTTACTCTTTGTTTTTTAATCCTTGAAAATGAAACTAAGACAACTCCAGAGCAGGTAGAGATTTAAGCTATTAAGGATCTTTTTGTTATCCAGCTTACCTGACTGAGAGCATTGGGATGATGCACGTTTCAGTACAAAGCTTTCTGCTTTGCAGAGATAAATTTTATGAACACATCACACACACACCAGCAGCACAAAGAAACAGCTGTGGCAGCAAATATCAAAGCACCACAGACCTCAACTATTAGAATAAGTCATTGATTCTCAAAAAGCAGATTCTCCTTTAAAATACACCATTAAAAAGTACCATAAAGATTTTTTTTTTTAAGATTAATTTGTCCATTGATTCTAAAATCAATGCAATTGCCAGGCTGTGGGATGAGAACTTACCATAACATGTTTTTTTGTCTGAAGAGAGTTTCATCAGGTGTGGGCAGGCACAGGCAGCACTTCTGTTGTGATTGATCAGACACATGTGAGAGCAGGGACCCCTGCCCTCGTTAGCAGCACAGGGGTTGGGAGCTAAAACAGCAAAATTGAAAACCATGAAATTTAAGAAAAACTGGTTAGAATTAAGGCTTGTCAAACAGCTGTGAGAAGTTTAAAAATCTGTCTGAAGACAAACCCAGTCTCAGGGATTAACTGAGCTCTAATATTTTGTACACTAACATTTAACTCTAGTCTAAGAAAAAAAATTATATATATGTTTTGTTAATACAGCCACAATTTATGATTGTAACTTTAGGAAGCCACTGAATATAATTTTCCCAGGGAGATATTAATTTTGCAGCCTATTCATAAGAATTAAATATAGAATTTTACACTCCTAATCAAGACACATGGGATTAAAAAAATTCAATACGATGAGGACCTGAAAAACAAATTTAATCGTGTGAAAGCAATCATCAAAGCTTAGATTATGAGATGAACTATGGTAAATTCAACGTTTCCTCTCAATTTGATCTCCCTACTAGAATATTAGTTGGAAATCTAACACATGAAGATAATCTGAAAGAGAAAAAAAACCTAACAAAACAACAAAAAAAAACCCCACACAGCAAAACATTTCTACTTTTCTCAAAGAAAAACCTCTCCTAAGTGCAGGTTTTCACAAGTAGCTTCCTACAGCTCACTGATTGAATAAGATGTGCTAAAATTGCTTTAAAGAGCAGGAGGAAAGCTGACCAGAGAAGACCCCTCAGTCTTACAAAACCTGAAAATCATTCTTATCATCTTCACTCCTCGTTATAAACCCCGCAGTTCCAGAGCACTGCTGAAGAGACATTTCAAGCATAAACAGAAAGTAATGTTGACTCTTCCTTTTGTAAGAAAACCCCTTTGAAAATTAACATTGATGAAAAGGGAAGTGGGAATGACTGACTCAAAGACAAATTTATAATTAACAAAACCAATTAGTGTAGAATATGTTCCTCTGCAGTACAAGTAATTAGATAACCAGAGCAATCTGATGTATGAATTTCCTTACAAAAGAAATTGAACTCAAACTCAAGCACTAAAATTTGATCTCAAAGTTTGCCTCATTGAACCATTCTTTTTTCCACCAGTGCATTATTCCTTAAATTTATACAGCAGTTCCTGAATCCTTTTACTACTTACTTGTCTAACCTGCACTGTGGGAAGAACGAAGCTTTCAAAATCTTGGAAAAACAGGTTAATTACAATTGTAGCCATCATTCTATCAGATAAAATCACAGGCTTTTACTATTTTCTATAAAGTCATCCCATTTGCCCATTTGAAGCACTGGAGGCCCCTAAGCCTTTCCCAGAAACTACAACTGAAGAATGTTTATTTAACATCACTTTGCTTGTATCTATAGGAACACTGAGAAAATCTGGTGTGATCTCTTGGATAAGTTCTCAACTTCATGGGAATGACAAAAAAAGTTGAAGAAAAGACTCTGAAGTTAACAAGGCCCAGGGAGCCTTTCCAGACAATTATTAATACACTATTAGAAAATAAAAGTCATCTCTCCCTATGAACTATATATCAGAAAGGAAACAAAACTAAGAGTTTTGGAAATATTGTGACGGATATCACAGAATCATTTATGTTGCAAGGGATCTCAGGAGACCATCTGCAGATCAGATTCAACCTCCTGCAATTTTTTTGGATTTTTTCCCACAGATGCTGCAAGTTTGTAAAAACTGGATCATGTGTTTTGCAGAACAGCATTTCCTTTCATTTATTTGCCAGTACAGAGCAGTGATTTCTGTGGGATACCTTTCTGTATGCATATTATTGTCTGTGACAAGGATTTACTTTGGGCCTAAGAATAATTAATCCCTGGATTGTCTTTCCATGCAGGTAGTGCTTTATGGAATGGAATATATGGAATTTAAAAAGAAGAACAGACAGAAGAAAAAGAGTAAAAGGCATGAGGGTTAATGATCATTTTAAAGAGAGAGTTGTGGTTTAAGGGTGCTCCAAGCATCTACCAAGAGGAGTCAGTGCAATTTCTGTTCACATCACAACTCCCTCCAGATCACACAGAGCACAAAATTGGTGCGAAAAGAAACGTTCTAAAGCAGTTGTGTTTGTTTCCACATGAATGCACAACTCTAGGAGCAAAGTACCATAATCTAAACATTACTTCTAGCAGCACATATTTATATATTCCTTTCATATTCATACTGCTTGTGCTGAATAACAGCTACGCCTGCTCTTTATTTCCTAATAAAAACTAATTCTCCTGAGGGCACATTGTTATTGCTCTAACTCTCAAAAATTTGGCTTTTTTTATTTCCTTGTGCTCATTCTAACACTTCTATTTCTATTGTGAGTAACATCATAAGCATTTGTTACTCACTTTTCCGTGCCATTTATGATTTCACAGACTGCCACCATACAGAAGCCAGTCTGTAAGTGCTATTTCAGGCAGCATCAGCCAACCTGTCCTCAGACCAAAACCTGCCCCTTAGCCTGACAGGCTGATCAAGAGTTTCTTGATGTGCTGTAGATGATCTGTATGTGGTACTCGAGCTGTGGGAGGGATGGATTTATACAGAACCACAGTTCACTCCCCGTGCTGCTTTATTCCTTTCCTAATCATTTCCACCAATCTATTTTCCTTTTGATCACAGCAAGGCACTGAGCTGGCATTTTCCCCGACTGGACAGCCTTTTTCATTATTTAATTGATTTCCACTGCTGATTGCTTGTCAATCTGTTTCCCTCACAGTGCTGTGCAGACAGACACACGACACTGTTGTCACATTGCTTCTTGACTGCTTAAACTCCATTTTAACAAAATGCTTATTTTTCTTGACCAGTAACCCTTAAAAAAAAATCCCTCAGACATTCCATCATCAGCTGATGAATGAACACTTACTCTGACAACCTCTCAATGTGCATTTCCTATGACCACCTTATCCTCTGCCTTAATTTCATACTGAGCTTGTCCCTTCGTGGCACCAGATTTTAGCAAGGCAAAGTTTGATCTCATACTTTAATGGTGCACAACATATTTGAATTCTGCCTACACCTCAAAATATCTGCACCACAGCCACATCAAAAGGGCTTTCAAATTGCTGACAATCGATTCCCACTCATATTTAAATCCAGTTACAGATCTAATCCTCTGCTCACTGTCAATACTTCCAATAGAATTGGAATCCAAGTCAAATCTTTATACTGCCTGATTATATCTGATTATTTGAGCATTTATCTTTGAAATTTGCAGGTTAGGACTGATCAGATCTGTAAGCTCTAAAGTCAATATTTATTTCCTCTAATCCCTTTGTTTCAGTCTTTAATCATTCATTTCAAAAATTAGTCAATATAAAACTTTATATATTCACCATGAAACCATGAAACTAAAAAAACAAGAATATTCTTAGAACAAGGTTAGCACAATTCTTGATGAAGCACAGAAAAAAATATATTAGTATATATACAATAAAAAAATAAATATAAGTATAAATAAAGTTATATACATATTAGTACATATATTTTGCATGATTTGTAATACATACAACAAACTTTCTGCTAGTTTTGAAGTAAAAAGAACATATACAAGGTTGAGATAAATTCTCAAACTAATACAATTTGTTCATTTCCCCCATCTTAAAATACATTTCTGTAAGAATTTAATTATTTTAAACAGCTGGCAATCTGGGCCTCAATAGAATACTGTAACAAAACAGTGCTATGAAGGTAAATGTTCTTCATTTTTTAATTACAAAACAGCTCAGTGGTACCAATATACTTTATATTCAACAGTTATTGTACCATTTGTCCTGACTTTTAAATAAAAATTTCATCTGCAGAAAGAAACATAATGCCATAGCCATGTTTGGGTTTTAATTTGAATTCAAATTAATACCCTGGAGAAATGAAAAAAAAAATGGGGAATGTGTGAGAAATTCCCAGCTTTGTGTTTTCAAGCTGTGATCCTTCCAATGCTCTTTATTCACCCTTCTCATCACTCTCCTCAGTGGTGCACTGGTGCAACTGCCTGTGACTAAAACAGACCTTGCTCCTTGCAGCAAGTGGATTTACAAATACAATGGTAATGGAAAAAATATTACAAATCTCCCTAGAAACCCTGTGTTTGCACTCTGAATAGCACTCCTGACACACAGCTTTGATTCTGGAGAGATGAGTGGGCCTCAAGCTGATATTCCTGAGAATATTCTGAATTAGGGGAAAAGCCTTCCACAATCCCCTGTGTTTAGTGACAGCTGAACCTCTCATCCATACAAATATCTCACTCCACCTTCACTACCTGCAATTAGCACCTGCCCTAGATTGACTCAAATAATGTGACTTTAGGCTACAAGGATTTATTCAGCTCTGCTCTACTTCATTTCAACCAAAATAACTTCTTTGAAATATATTAAAAGCTAATAAACTTTCACCCACATAGGTGACCCAGGTGGAGATGAAAGTACAAAATGTTCATCCTTCAGTGCTCTATTCACATTGACAATTTGCAGTGTAAATCTACTGTTAATTTCATTTTGGGATTCTAACCTGCATGCTATCTTGTTCATTTATTGAGAAATAGCTACAAAGTCAAATGAAAAATTAACAAGTAATCAGGCATCATCATCATTTCTTTAGCTCAAATAAAAAGGTACTGGAGATTTGGAGAAAGAAATTGCTTCTGCTGGAAGGCAGTAATTTAGAGCAAACCCAGAAGGTCAATCGTAAATCAGAATCCAGTGTTTTCTACATCATAAAATAAAAGATGCAATTACACAACTTGATACTTGAACTCCTTGATTTTAGCAAAAAAAACCTGAAGGCTCTTCTACAGCTTTTACTTGCCCTGAGGCCAAGTTATCTGTGCCTGTGGAATACTGACTGATGTCTCCCCAGGCTACAGAATCTTCCCAAGATGCTGGCTGGCCTCAGTCCAAACAAAAGGGTTGTTCTTTGTCTGACAGCAAGAAAAGGCAAATAGCAACTCTACTGCTACTCTAGAAACACCAAATATGGAACACAACTCCCAAAGTTCAAGAGCTGATGAACTTAAAAAAAATTGCCAAAACCCCCAAACAAAACCACCCAAAAACCTGAAACAAAACAAAAAAACAACAAAAAAAAACCCCAACAAAACAAAACAAAACAAACAAACAAAAACAGATTAAAAATTATTTGAAAGGTGTGTGCAGAGACGTATATTTACTCCACCCCTATTTTAACTGCCTGATCATGCATATTATTTTAAGCAGAAGTCAGACAGCTTTTTGGAATGGTACCCTGCCCCAAAAAGTAAATTCTAAAGAAAAAGGGAATTAAGTAGTTTATTTCAGACAGTGATGAAGTCTAAGAGACCTGACATCTACTGAAAACCAGTAACATTCATTTTCAATACACATTCATTATTATTTCAAAATAAAACCATCAGGGAAAATGTATCCTGGCAATTTATGTCACACATTGAGAGGTCACAGTTGTCACCATGCTTGGACATATTAACTAACAATGAGTGATGTTCATAAAGGAAAATCCTTTATTCCATGTGCCAGTAGAGAACATTCTTCAAATCTTTTGCCTTCCAGTGTGCAGTGAGAATTTTACTTGCTGGTATTAATTTACATTAGAGCTTTAGCCATAAAACATATACACGGTTTTCTGTGTAAAAATGCAGGACTGGGTTCCAATACATTGACACAGCCATCCAAAATTGTCAGGATTTGATGTTTTCAAATCAAGGTTGCTCAGAACCTACTAACATAAAAGTGTCTTACTGAGAACTATAAACCCTGGATGAGAAGAAAAACAAAATATCATTTTTCTCAGTATTGAAAAAAACCCAAAAAAACCCAAACAACAGCAAGTATATCTGAGATGAATTCCAAAGCAGTTTCTATCAACATCAACTTCTTGCCAGGAAAGTGGAAATTTACCCAGAGAACATGGAACATTCTGTAACTACTTGGTGGTCATCCGCCAATGGTATTTTTTACTTTCCAATATTTAGGTATAAAACAATCGCTGTCTTTTGTTATATCTCACAAAAAAATACATATTGATTTTTTTTTTTAATCAGCATTGCTATTTTGCATAGTACATCCTATATATACATAAATATATATATACACCCTATTTATATGTCCTATAAAACTTCTGCCACATGGGTTCTGTGCTTTTGACTTCATCTAGTGCTGAATACAACAACTCAAGGCAAAATTATATACAGATATTTATATATAAAAAGAAAATGGATTTCCCCCTCAGAGGAGAAATAATTAATTGTGCCACAAATACTGCAGATATTTATATATAAAAGAATACTTATTTTCCTCCTCAGTAATGAATCATTCTATAAATACTCACCTTGTGGCTGACGACTTGGATGATAGATCTGGAGATCAAATGGCTGAGCACTTGTTTTTTGTATGACACTGACATTTTGGCCAGTCCATTTATTGGCTTTGGCAAGGGTATTGGTCCTCCAATCTGTCCAATAAACTTCACTCCCATACAAAGAAACAGCAAAAGGGTGAGAAAGATATTCGTGACCCCGTATAATCTCTATCATGCTGGTTCCATCATACAATGCAGAATAAATGGCATCCGATCTACAAGACAACCCCAAATTTAAGATTATGTAAAAATAAATAATAAAAAAAAATCACACAACTATTATGACATAGGGCAAAATGTGTAAAAAACTTGATCTGTAAGAGTGGTAAGACCAAAGAATTTTTGCACTGCAATCATTAATTTTATAGATGATTGAGTTAATATTATTAATTTAACTAGGCATATGAAATACTGGTTCATATAATGCTTTAATTTGCCTCAATTCTGTGAGAAATACAACAGAAAATTCAGTTTTCTTTCAGATGGACTTAAGAGAAGAAATAATGAACTAACTTGGGCCTTCCACGGATGAGTGTCAGGGACAACATATGGGAACTGCTCTTTAAGGCACAAGGAGCCAGGCCCATGGGTGATCCCACAGCTGGCAGGGCAATTAAATAACTGTAAATATTGTACCTGTGCCTGCCCAGGGCTCTTTATGCCCACAATGCCCATAACTACACTCTCATTTCTCTACAAAGGAACAAGGATTTCTCAGTGCCAACCAGGGTGCTGTCCCCACGTTACCTGGCATCTGTCCACACTATCCTCTTCTCAAAGTGGTCCACGGTGAGGCCGTTGGGCCAGGCTCCAGTGTCCATGTCCTTGTAGATGATTTTCCTCTCTGCCCCGCTCATGGAGGCGGATTCGATGCGAGGGAAATTCGCATCCCAGTCTGTCCAAAACAGAATGCTGGTGAGAGGAAGAGGAAAAGAAAGGGGGATAGAAGAAAGTATTAAAGCGTGAAGAAAAATCTGAAATGGTTTATGATACAATAGTTGGAAATAAGGTTCAACCATTTACACACTTTAAATGAAATGATTAAACACAGATCAATTTGGGTCCCTATATAAATTCCTTCGGGTAACACGGAGGGAATATTTCATTATTAGTATTAGAGCCATCATGACAATCAAGGTTTTTTTAAAAACTAGGGGCTTAATAGCATTCCCTTTTTCATGTCCATTTACATTTATACAGGGGCAGCTTGCCTTGTCTTCCCTCTATAATTAGAAACCCAGCTCATTAAAAGAAATTATAATGAGAGCCTTTGAAAGCAATCCATGGATAAGAAGGATGGGGAGGGGAGAATGGGAAGAAAGGTGATTTGAGGTAGCAGGGATCAAGGAACAGGCTGAACAAGAGATTTTCAGCTGCTCTTAAGAGTGTTCTAATGAAGACCACTGGATTTTAGTCTGTCACTAATGAATTTTATCCAGATTACACTCGCTAAGAAAACATCAAAGACAGGTTTTATTGTCATCTCTCTCAGTTTTGTACCATCTCCAATGTTTTTCTAATAAGGAGAAATGTCATTGTAATAACCAAAGAAGTGTCTTGTTATAAATAACAGAAGCAGCATCACCAAGAAGACAGAAGGAAACTCTGTTTTTAGATTACTGAATTTTCAACAACACACAGACTTATTAAAGGAAAATAACACCTTTGATAGGAAAACTTGTGTTTAGTTGTAAAAAGTTAATTGCAAAGAGCCAGACTGCAGCAAAACTGCTGACAAGTTTTCGTATTTCCCACTAAAAGACCTTCAACCTCAACAGCCAGGGAAGTTCCCAGGATGGGCCCAGTGGTGCTGTTTGATGTCTCAGGGCTGAGTTTCTGTTTGTGCACACTGGGCCAGGATTGTGTTTATCTACAGCTGTTTATTTTACACACAGCTGAACATGTGGGACTGAGAACACCTGCTCAGCCCCACAGCTCTGACAGCTTGGCCTCCACTGGGACACAGGATTTGTGCACTCCTAACACAGCCCTTTTCCTTGCATCACCAGTGTCTATTCATATTTATTGGGAAAGGATTCAGGAGCTATTCCTGTCTGTGCCTAAAGATTTTTTTTTTCTATTGACTTTTAATATAATGTAGCATCAATTGCTCCTGGCTCTTCAAAAGGCAGATTAAGCCTTCAGTTTCAAGAAGAGTGGTGATTTGATTTTTTTTTCCACCCAACCATTTAATTTGAACAACTTCTCTGCCAATTTCTCTGCCAACAGGATGCCTCTTTTTAAAGATCTTTATAGATAAGCGATGCACTCTGTAAATCAGCTTTCCAACATCTCAGTTGAGAGGGCAATAGCCTTAACCATTAAAGCATGCACATCCTAATTCACAATTGAACTCACAGAATCTGGAACATTTTATAAATTTTTATTTTTTATTCACAGCTTTGCTTCTGAGAGAAATATTGAGTGAAGACACATGACAGATTGTAGCAAATTCCTAAACAAAATGACACAACATGACTTTGAAAACTCATAATCTGTATTATTTTTGGCCACATCTAAATTGTGGTGGTGGTTTGTCGCTTTTGTTGTGTTTTTCTGAACGTTTTTGTTTGTTTGGTAGAATTTTCCCCTCTCTGAAAGAGCAATAATTATGGGAAGAGGATGTAGCTATTGACTCTACCAAATATTCTAGTTTATAGCATAGCCTTACTGAATAGATAGAAAAAATACTGGCAGGAGCTGGCAAGCATTGTCTCAGCTTTAGAGATGAAAACCAAACACAAAAGGTGGCATTCACCTCACTCAGCCATTAGGCTTCCAGGAACAGCTAGGCTGCATTTTTATAGTCCCACAAAAAAAACCCCAAAAACAACAAACAAACAAACAAACCCTAAACAACAACAACAACCCAGAAACAAACAAACAACAACCAAAAAAAAAACCAATAAAAAGATTGATCTCTAAGAGAGAAGAATCACCTAAATCTGCCCATTAACCACATAGAAAGGTCAGGCCAAAGGCTCCAGTTATTATCATCCACATTAAAAAAAATAAAATAAAACAACAACATGGCAAGGTAAGTAATTTTCCAACGTAAATATCCCTGTATCTCCTGATTTACCAATTTCTAAATAATTTTCACTCAAAAAACACACTAATAATGGATTGTTTCTCGCTCAAAATAAACCTTCAAGAACTATCAAAGATAAGTTAGAAACCAGAAGTCACAGCAAAAAAGGAAAAGAAACAAATATCACATTTAAACATCTTTAAAATACTTTACAACAATAATAAAAAAAAAGTTTTTATAATTTGTATTACCCATATCTGGGATCCAAAGCAATAGCCCTGGGATGCTCCATAGCTCCAGCAATTAATGTTGCCCTCAAAGTGCCATCGAGTTTTGCTACTTCTATTTGGTCCAAATTGCTGTCTATCCAGTAAATGTTTCCTGCAATCCAGTCCACAGTCAGCCCTTCAGGAGTAGCCAGGCCATGCTGCACCACAACCTCGATGGCACTAACACCTTAAAGGGAAAGAAAAAAAAAAGGAAAGAAGAAAACAAAAAAAGAGAGGAAAAAAATCCTTGAAGAGCTAATGTAGAGACTGGTAGAGTGAACATGGACATACAAGTCTACTTTTGTTCTTGCAGTGAATTCCAGATTATTTGGGGTTTGCCTTTTAGATGAAAGCACTGGAACACACACTCCAACAAAGAACATTTTGTAGAAACTCTTGTGTATATTATGAGATTATATTAAGTTATAGGCCATCATTATGTCACCAGCAAAGAAAAAGTCTTTTTGGATGCTATAAAATTTTGAAGCAGAATCTTTCACCTAGTGAGAGGAGATAATTTATCAGACATTCGATAAATTCTTACTCTTTTTTAATAAGGTGAAAATAAACTGCAAAAACAAAAAAGAAATAAATCAATATTGCGCTTGTTGAATCAGAAAGAAATACCAGCCCTTTGCATTTGCCATTTTCATCACTACAGCATATTGCAAAAGGAAACTTTGATAACAAGAGTCTTTTTCTGGCCAGACATGAAGTACAGCCTTGATATCCACCTTTCCAAAGGCACAATGCCATAAATTTTGTTTCTGTGAATGGCAGCTCGGTTACGACTGATCACGTCTAACACCCTGGAACTGATAAAGACTCAATCCATACCTCCAGTGTCAGAGAGCTTGCCTCTGTAAATTTTGTCCTCCACCACATCTGTCCAGTACAGCAAACTCTGACTGAAATGAAAATCCAGGGCTATTGTGTTTCTCAGACCAGGAACCAAGAGGCTGTAGTCACGCTTGTGGAGATCAATTTTTCTGATCTCGTGTCGAATGGAAAAAATTATGAAAGCCTCAAATGGATCTGCAAGCAGAAGATTAAACTTTTCAAAGGAATAATAAAAAAGATATTGCTACAAATTGATATAAATGACAAGTGGAAGGTGAACAACAGAATACTTTATCAGGAGAAACAGATGATTAAAACAATTCATCTTTTGATAAGGAGTCTTTCAATTACTTTTTCAGTCCAACAGACTTCTTAATTCTCCCTCCTAGCTTTATCTTTGATCCCAACTAGAGATATTAGGCATTAAATTTGGGAATATCAGACTCAACTGCTGAACTGTGTTTTGTAGCTGTAGCACAACGAGCCCATAATTAGAGCTTTAAAAAGTCACAGTATCAAATTTAAAATCTGCTTCTCAGAAGGTTCAGAAAAAACAGAATATACACTGTTTCAAAGGCCAATTAGCTGAAACAATTTACTAATACATAATGTACCTTTTGAACACACAGTGTACCTCGTGTTTTCAATTGAAGTGCTTAAAAAAATCCCTCATGCCAAACTAACAAGCAAGAAAATGAATGTTTTATGTGCTTGCTGATACATGTCATCACAAATCCAGCTACCAACAACTCTCTCCTTCCATTGTTAATCAATTAATGCTACATGATTTGTGCCAGTGAGTTTGCATCAAAGTGAATAAAAATATCTGTAAACAGGCTCTGCATTGGTCAACCACACCATGAAATTGATTTTTTTATTGTAGTTCTTACATAGATTAGGAAAGGTTTTTCAAGCAATTAAGTCTTAATAAAACAAACAAGGAAGACAAAAATTGGATTCTATGAACTGTGGAATCAACTCAGTATATCCACTTTGATATTTTTTCACTGGATTCCTTTTCTGTGGGGAATTAGTTGTTGCCCCCCACACCCTGAGTTCCTTCTCCTAGACTGAAACACAGATTATTCTGGCAGGTTTGCTTTCCACACAATTAAACCCATTTATGCAAAAGACAGATTGTTGGCAGTTTATGGCAACAGGAAATATTCCTGCTTTGCATGACTCCTGAAAGCCTCTGAAAATACCCAGTTTCTCTCTTGCTCATTCACTTGAACACTTCACTGTTCCCTTCCTGCTGCAGCTCCTCTCCTCCTGGTACCCACTGCACACACAGACTAAATTACCTGGGATGTTTTACCTAATCAGGCCCCTCAGCTGAGCTGTGTTTCTGCTCTTGAAGCACTTGTTCACAACCTGGCTTGAACTTTCCAAACGAGCCTCTTTGTTAAAGCAACGAATGACTTTCTGCAAAGCCAATTTTTCAAAGCTCTGCAGTGGTTAAATAATTTAGTGCAGGACAGGATCACTGACATTAGCAGCTCCTTCACAAGCACCAGTTATCTGAACTTGAGACACACTTTAATGGCACTCCCCAAATTCTGATAAATTGGCAGTTATTATGCTGGAAGCTTCTGACCTATGGGGTTTTTTGGCAATTCCAATGCATAAAAACACAAGTAATAATCCTCACCAGTAGCTTTTTCTGTATTTCTCAGTAATTAAGAACACAATGGGACAAAAAGAAACCTAATAAACGTGTGCTATGTTGGATTGTTTTTTCATTCAAAGCAGAGGAAGTACAGCTTAAGATAAACAACCTACGGTGCAAATTATCCTAATGAAAAGGATTAAAGTTCAATGGGATCTTGGCAGGATTTACAATTGAAATAAACAGGACAAAACCCTTCCTCTAAGCCTGGCTGACAACAGCCTGCAATCCTGTATCCTCCTCTGAACACAGCTCCTAAAGTGTGAATCAATACAGAAATGCAAGAAATAAAAAGCAGGTGTGCCAAGAGGTCCAGAAATCATGGCCTGCAAGGGAAGAATGAACACTCTGGAACTGCTTAGTCTAAAAAAAATGGAATAAGAAGATGAGTGGAAGCGCAAAATTCCCTTAAGGTGTAAAAGGCTTATGAATTGAAAATGGGAAAAATCCTGTTTTCTGTATAAATAACAAGTAGGGCAAGGATTAAAGGCTTAAACTGGACCAGGAAGAATCAAAGACTAGAAAAACAAAAATCTTCAGGAGAGTGAGGCAACAAAACATCTCACCCCTGGGAAACTTGGAGTTTAGCAGTGAAGGTGTCCTGAAGGTCTTGGAAAGCAGATAAAGAGCAGCAGCATGAGCTGGGCTTTGATCTTCCTTCCAACCCGAACATTCACTGGCTCTATAAAATCAGCCACATTACAGGGAATTGGAATTTTTAGGCTAAATAATTTTTTGTTTTTAAATTAGGCTTCCATCACTCAATAAAGGCAAAATTTGATGTTATTTTCCTGATTCCTCTCCTAGAAATTGAGAGCAAATACTTTTTATTCTGCAAATTGTTTAAGAGCATTTTTGTAAAATCTCAAATCAGTATAATAGCTAGTGATTACATGCTTTAAAACTTTCAGGAAAAATTAACGGTTAAAAACTTATTAGAGAAAAATCATGCATTTCTGCACTTTGTGATTTCATAAATGCCTCAAACTTTTTTACCACAAAGGTTAGCGTATAAAACATTTGATGCAAACAAACTATAAATTACATGAAAACCTTTTAAAAAATCCCTGCAACAAGAATACTGCCTAAACAATGCCATCAAAAAGACTCTAAAGAATAATGCTTCACATTTTCCAGTGGGTTAAATTTAAAATTCTTTCTTAGAAACAATTCTGACCCAACCTTGTTGATTGACTGAAGCTTACTGTAACAACAGCAGCACAGCAAGCAATCCTCACTGTGCTTTTATGAAAATTGCATCAAAGAAAAACAAAAACTTCATAAAGATTCTGAAAAAATCCTTCATTAAAAGTTTGACGCTGCTCAGAGAGGATTGGACTATTCCCCCTCCATTTTAGTATTGAAGGTTATCTGAAAATTATAACAAAATTGAGTTTCAAACCCGGTAAGACAGGTCAAGCTAATAGACATATCGTCCTGTTTTCTTAAAAAAAATACATCTATATATCTATATATATATGTATGAAGTGATATAACAGAATTCCCACTGCTTAGGAAAGGCTGACAGTCAATTTTAAACTGTTTAAACTGTTTAAGTGTTTTTGAGCTCATCTAACATTCATTATACCGAAGTCTGAAAGGTTGAATGTAAACATGAAATTTAAATATCTTCCAAGATTGGTAATTTTTTGATCTGAATGCTTATTGCCAGTTAAAAGAGCAAGTGCAATATATCAGCACAACTTATTTTGAAATGTGTTCCAAGAGAAACCAGGAGCACGAGTATGAAAACATGTAATTTGTATTGACTTTCCATCTGAATAATGGAGCTCTGTGACACACTCTCAGTTCAATCAATACAAATTTAAACATAAAGGAAACATTTAATGTTTGGGAAGTCAGTAATGTAACACTGCCAGAAGAGCAAAAAGCAAATGAGATGAAAACAAGAGAAATGGAAAGTGAAGAAGCTCTGGAGGAGAAAAAAGGCAACACTTAAAACCCTCAAGAAATGAAGATAACAGAAATAGAAATGAGATACAACACAGGAAACTAAGAAAGGATTTAAAAGAGAAACCAGAAAGAAAAGAACCCCTCAACTGAAGCATTTTAGTTCTTTATACTTATTATTCAGTAACTCATATTTCCCTGGGAATTCATTAGATTTCTCTGACAAACACACTTTTTGATACTGAAATGCAATCAGGAAAAGGTTAGAATCACATAATCCCCACATTTTCAGTGCTCATATTCCCATTCTAATGGGCTCACAAAGAAATGTTTTTACAAAATTCTGCAAATGCGCTGCACACCGACTTTACACGTTTTTGCTGTGTACTTGTGAAATGTTTCTTACACACAGGAAAATGCTATTTCAGATAGAAAAAAGAAGGCTAAAGGGCAACATTCTCATTTTCTTCTGAGTAATTTCTTTTTCTTCTGAAAAACAGGTTATTAGTTACTGTTCTAATAGAACACACACCCACTCCTGGTTCAAGGCATCTTAAATCACCGTGGCTGTTCTAAGAATTACTTCGTAACAACTGGAATTATTGAAATAATAGTTTGGCATTTGGGGGACAGCTTATCTTCATAAGGTCACTTTGAACTTTACTTGCAGTCATAGTTTTATATAAGTTTTTTTCTTTATTCTAAGTTCATTCGAGATCTCACACCCAGAGATTTAAATGATGGGGACATTTTGAGTCTCACAGATTCACAAATGGAACCAAAATTGTTCTTGCTTTCCTAAAATACCCTTCACACTGTCAACAACTGAAGTATCAAAGGATCTGTCCTCCAGAGAACGTCTCATGCCTTTTGAATCAAATAAATTGAAAAGGGCCAAGATGATTAGTGACTCTAAAAGCACATGCCATTTTTGATATGGAATAATTTTGTCACAGCTTTGATGGCATTAGGGCAGGATCATTACAGTTTGTAAAGAAAGGCATCATTTTTCTTTATATCAGCTGGCATCACAGGTCTCAGATCATATATTTAGTATTACATTCTTTGAAAAGATCTGGAGGAATCAATTTGTAACTTCAGATTCTCACCAACACCAGTAAACATTAGGCAGAAATATCTCATGGCTTAAGAAAACCCGAGAAACTGTGGTCTCACTTATTTTATAGCACAAGTGAGTCTGCTTCACCTTTTTTCCCCATTTAGTTTCCAAATATTGGTCATTTCTTCCTGATTTAATTTAAAGTTTGTTTCAAGCTTCCCTCATATGAGTTACTAACACCGTCTTAAATTCTTTTAATCCCTTCATTTCTCTAACCCAGTAAGAATGCACTTTTTTCAATTACTGGACGTGTCCATAATATAACAAATCAGATTGATCAAAAATCATTGAAAACCAGACCAAAGCACTGACATAAAACAAGAACTTTAACAGCAATCACTGCAGAGCAAGAATAAATGAAGAATATGCAAATTATATTTACTGAATTGTGAAATATCCAAATAAGCAATAGATGATGTGAAAGATATTCCTGTTCAGAGTTGCTAAAACTCTATTAAAGAATGAGATAACATAGAATAAAATTATCAAAGAAAACTGAATTATGAAAATCTAGACAACAAACTCAATACTATTTTTAAGTCCCTACCAGGGAGCTAAAGGTGTGATAACAGTTTATATTGCATATGCATGTTTCTGTTTAACACACAACACTGCACCTGAAAACACACCCCTAACAGTTTCCAAATTATGTTTCAGTATTTATTAATAGTGAACAACAAAGGGGAATACATTCCCCACTCCTGTTTGGGCTCATGTTGGTTTTCACCTTGATTAGTGAGCTGAGCAGGCTTTTAGTGCTGTCTAAGAACAGAATGCCTTAGGGGAAAAAAACAGCTTAAATCTTGAATGCTAACAGGCAGCACAAAATTGCACATTCAAAATTAACCTTCTGAACCCTCAAGCAATACTGATCAATATCATGATTGATCCATTTCTTAAAAGTATATAGTAAAATGCAAAATTTTGTATATAGATATATTCCCATGCATATTAACTGTACATGAAAAACTGTATAAAGCTTCAAACAGTTCCAGAATTACACCATACTAAGACTTCTAGAAACATCTAGAAACATTAACATTCTTAGGTTAGCAACAACCCCTTTGTATAACAAGAATGAGGACAGTTTTAATGAGTCCTTAGATTGCAATCAACCCCTCATTTGGACAACCCCAGCCTGTATTTCTCATATATAAAGAAAAAAGTGAAATAAGCTCTCAGTAAATGGCCATCACAGTTATTAACATCCTGAATACTGAACATGCACTGAATTTCCACTTACCAGTACTAACACAACTTTCTCCATCCTTACTGAGCTTCCAGCCTTCATAACATGAGCACTTGACAGTATTTTTATGCTGTTCACAAACTTGGCTGCACTTGAGGTGCTTGGTACAGTAATCCATAATCTCACAAGTTTTGTTGTCTGCAGTAAGATTGAATCCTGCAGGGCAGGAGCACACAATTCTTCCTCCAGGAACCACAGAACACTGATGGCTACATCCACCATTGTTAAGTGAACATTCATCTGAAATAACATGGAAAAAAAAAATAATTAAGGGCTGCAAGGGCTGTCAGTTATGTTGTATGTAGTAAAGTCAACTAAAACACCTAAAAAGGCCTCCAAGATGAGAAAATAAATGTTTATAAGACTTGCTCCCTTTGTCTTATCTGAAGAAAACTAATACTTCAAGCATGAACTCAGTGTGATTTTAACTAAACAAAAATCCTGACACAGGCTCTAGTGATAACATTTCAGTGTGATTAACATGAGAACCTTTCTCTCAACGGGAGGCATCGCGACAGACAGCAGCGTGAGCAATCAGAAAAATGTGTCTAAAAGAAGTACCACAAAGATCGCCTTCATCAGATCCATCAGGACAATCTCTTCTCCCATTGCAGAGCTTCTCAGGCTGTAGGCAGATGGAGGTATCATTAGCACAAGGGTATTTTGGTGGTCCACACAAATAGCCCTCGCAATTATCCTCATCAGACTGATCCTCACAATCAATATCGCCATCACAAAGCCACGCCTTGCTAATGCATCTCCCTTGGGGAAAAGAGACAATAAACACAGGAAATCAGACTGGGAGCAAACTTCAGGAGGAAAACAATAATAATTCAAACTAATATACAGATTTATTTCCTTTCTTTTTTATTATTATTCTTTTCTATTAATAGTTTTTTCCTCTTTGATGAGCAGAAAGAAACCAACTTGCACTTATACTCTGAAGCATCATCCACAGCACTGTTGACAATCTAATTTTCCAAACAACACCGATCCTACTTATTTGTGTGCTGAACAAAACTGCATACAGGCAGGACATATCCTCATAATCTGTTAAATACACCAAATGATACTAAAGTTATCAAATTATTTTTAATTTCTGCTTTTCTTCATCTCTCTTCCTTTATCTTCTGCTGCAACAGCCCTCCATGGGAGTAATGTTTCAATATATGACTTTTAATCAGCATGGGCTTGCAAAGCAAAAATCTTTCTAGGAAGTAGACACAACCCATCCCCCAGTGATATCAGTTAAATTATCAGCTTTTAGGCAAAATAACTACAGCAGATGAAATTTCTTATATTATTTCAGTTTTAAATTTCCTACATTATTTCAGTTTTGTCAAACCAGTGTTCAGATCTCATCCCGAAAGGGGGAAAAGAAATTTGTGATGACCATCAATGTTTAGAGATACAAGACAGCTTCTTGATTAAAAAGGGGGTTTTAAACTTTAAAAAACATATTGGTATTAAATTAGAATCAACAAAATAAGAGGTTTTAATGAAAAGAGCCAAGACTGTGAAGGCTGACACTTAGAGATGTGTGTGTGCTCCTTTCCCAAGCTATTTTTCCACTCTGAGGCATAAACTTGCTACCTACAGGAGGGGTTACCTGTAAATTTTGGTAACACCAAGACTGAACAGAAAGGCCATGTACTTTATTTTCCATTTAGAAGAAAGAGAACAGATAGAACCATGGGTTATGAAGCTGATCTAGAATATTTTATTTTTTCCCCCATGAATTAACGATGCAGAGAAAATCAATTGGAACGGGAAGGAAGACGCTGGGAATGCTTAGTTCCATGGACAGAAATTCTGGTGGATGCCCAGGCACTGACTGGCAAAGTCTGAGACTCTTAAGTTCAAACCTGTTCAGCATGAACTGACACAACTTTCTGCCCACCCTTCCCAACTCATACAATATCAGATTTCCATTTTCTTTAAAGGCAATATTGGTTGAAGACTAGTTAAATGCATTTGGTTTGACATTTTAGTCTTCTTTTGATGCAAAAAATGTTGATGTCCTCTCACAGAATGTCAAGGGGATAAAAGACACTGAAATAAGAACACTGAAAAAAACATGATTCTGCAGTACCCACGAGGCAAATGTGAGACTGTTTTCATTTCTGGTGAAGAAAAGCAAGAAGTGAAACTTCAGGACAATACTACACTGAACATGCGGTTTATACAACAGAACATCATTTTGCCAATGAGAAATCAGCTTGAAAACAAACAGGGCTGGCAATTAGAACGAAAAGCTTCCATCATTTTTTTTAGTGGCCAAAGTCCCAGATATCCCATCCTGAAAAGGCAGAATTGCACAGACACGAGGAAACAAAACTGTATGCACAGTATGTATGGGGCTTATCATTACATGCACTCACAAGGGTTTCAAAACAGTGTCCCTATTCTTCATTATCCTGAATGATCATTGATTGTTTATATTACTGTAACACAGCAATAGAACGCAAGCTAATGGAAAATACCAACATCAACCAAACCAACCAGAACCCAAAGTAAATTGAAGTTGCTTCCAGTAGAGCTCCTAATCTGTTATTTTAATCTTTTATGCATTCCAATGTTTACAGAGAAAATCAGTTTCCCTGCCTTTCTTGTACCTTAGTGAAGATATACTTCATAATGAAACATTCATCTTTCATTATGATAGATGTGACATGTTCTTAAGTAGAATATACTTTCAAGGAATTAATCTTTGCCAAGATTCTAAAGAGATGGATTTAATGAAATATTATGACTGTCTTGAAATCATTACTTAAAATTCACTGAAGTATTTTTCCTTTATTGCCCCTTAGTGAAATTCACACTTCTGATTTCCAGGAACCTCTTTAGTAAGATTCCATCATAAATTAATTGCCTCCATAGTTAGATCTGCCCTTTTCCATAGCTCTTTTGTGTAACACAGTGAAACAGAAGGCCTGAGCAGGAAGTGTGTGGGAAAGCCTGATCCAAACGCTTCTCCAATGTTTTTTATTTCCTACAAATATTATCAACAGAATTAACTATTTTTAGACCCTTTCAGTGTTTGTTGGGATACTGAACCCAGAGTTTTTGACTGACTACATCTTCAACCATAAGAAAACTACTTTGGTGGAGCATTAAATGCATTGTTTCCACTTAGAGCTAATTCTTACTGCCTAAAGCTGAATTGTAATGCCTTCCCCTAACCTACAGAATTGACTCAATCTCAACCCCATCAACATTACAGAATGTTCTAAACTGACACATTTAACAAAATGTGTGATGATCAGTGATCTCACTTGTCCTGTAGAACACACCTGGGACTTAGACTGAATCACATTGTTTCCAAAATGTGGTCATTTCTCAGTTTAAAGATTTTAGTAGAAAACAGATGTTTATAAATGACTCCTGGGTGAGATAGGAGGAAAAAAAGTGAGCCTAAAGAAGAGAGCTGTTACCACAGAAAACAATGGTGCCATGAACTAAGGATAAAAATGCTACCAATTTCCTCATCACGTTTCTGGAAAACCTTTCCTCCCCAGCCTTCCTCAGCACCAGCTTCTTTGGTCATACATCTAATCTGGACTCTGACAATCCCCATGCAGGCAGCACCAGTGCTGCTGTTGTTATATTCTTCCAGTATCACTGGGATCAGCACCCATGGACTTGATTTCCTCTGTGTACATTCCTTATTTTCCATTCCAAACAAACACTCCTTCTTTCCTCATGATCTTTTTCCCCTCTAATACATTCTTGCTTGTAAGAAAAAAAAAAAAGAGTGAAAATATAGTAGCATCAAAAATAGTAGGATACCATCAACTGCTCTTTGAAAAAATAAAAAGAACAGTAAGTATGACAAATACACATTACAGCTCAGATGTACGGCTTACTAAACTGAAGTATTCATGGCTCTTTTGCATTTGTCTTCACAGAAGTACTTTATTATGATCATTAGAGTAATTAGATGACATTTTAAGTGAGATAGCACAGATTCTGCTCTTAGTGTACCACTGCTAACTGAAAAGTAGGGAGATGGAATAAAAAGGATAAATTTATGTAGTATATAAAACTGAGCTGAAGTACGTGTAATAATTTTTGGAGGACAGAATCAGAATTTAAAACAGAAAGTTGGATCTTTGTACAATTTAAATTAGTCTAGTCTAATTTAAAAGAAGCCTAATCTAATTTAAAAACAGGAAATAATTGGCTAGAAGCAGCTCAAGAGTAGTCAGTCTTAATCAGGTAATGACTGCATCTCATATCCTACTGCTGTGCAACCTCCAGTATATTTTTCATCACACATCACTACCAACAAACATGGGATGGTTTTGAAAAAAAAATTAGAAAAGCAATTCTGAAATCTGGTAGCTCACTACCCTGCAGCATTTTGGCTGGCCTTGGATACAGCAGCTCAAGGACTGCCCAGGCTGGACAGCTGCAGGCAGACCAGGAAAAATAATAAAGGTATAAAAAAATAAAATAAAAATGGAAGATACACAAGGGGAGGAAAAAAACCCTATTTGTTTATTCATCAAATAATGTTTTTAGGGACCCATAGGCAGAAGCCATTCAATATCCAAAGGAGTCAGAAGACTTGTTAGGAATAGAATGTTCAGCTACTAGAGGCAAATGACAGAAGGCCATATGTATGAAGTTATAGAATATCCTCTGCCATAGATTCTTAACTGAATATTGGAAAAGGAGCTGGTTATGATGAGTTCTTGAGATCACCATCCCTCTAAGCAGAAAAATCCCTTTTGGCTGAATGCTGACAAATTCTGGTTTTGTAGCTTGGTGCTCGTGCCTGTGGCATTGTGACACATTAACCAAAGACACAAAAGCCACAGTAAGGAAAGACCCTGCAGCTCCTGATTACTGACATAAAATGAAAAGAAATAAGCAAAAAATGGGTCAGTACCATCTCACTATTACTCTTCCCACCAGCTGCCATTTCCCTCCCAAAATATTGGCTGTTTCAGCTCCCTCCCTTCCCATGTTCCTACACAGACCCCCCACATTCTGTATCAGGTGTCACCACCGAGCAATCTCTGAGGGGAGCATTAGCCAGCACCTCCTCTGAACAACCACCACAAATGTGCAAGCCAGACAGCATTATTTCTTTAGAATAATCCACAGAGAAAATTACATTTCTTCTGAAACATTCCAGCAACTATTTCTCATAAACCCATTATTACTCCTTTGTCCAAGCCACATGGAACAAACTGAAGAGTAGCTAAACAAAAATTTGCCTCTGCTGTTTTCTGCTGCAATGCATTGCCACATGCCTCCTCCAGAACAGCAGTTTTGCTCCTTCCAGGAGGAAAAAAAATTGCAAAAGAGAAAATTATGCCTGTCATAACTGGTTGCTCAAATGGTGTCTCTGCACAACAAACAAGCACAACTGCATTTTCCTTCAAATCAAAGCCATATACCCTTGAATTTAGCAAATGTTTGCTGAAAATAATTTTTTTTTGCTGTATTTCGGTGGCAGCCAGGGATGTCACCTTTCATCCTGTAAACTGAGATAGTGCCCTCCTTACTCATGACTGCAAACATAGGGAATTATATAATGAAAGAATGTAGCTTGGGCTGTGGACTTTGAAAGGGGGTTCTAGTTCTCTGTTCAAAAGACAACTCATTCAGACAATTGTGCTGAATTTAAATCCTTGCTATTTCCTGTTATTATGGCAGCTGTATTTGGAAAATCTTAGCTTACCACCAGAAAGGGTTTTCCATTCTCTGCATCTAAAATCATTCAGGAAAAGTAAGAAGTCAAAAATAATCTTGCCTAAATACAAAAATCTGCACTTCTTCTTCTATTCCACACTGCCTTTAACTTATCTCTCTGCTTTCTCTTAACTAAAGTAGTAACATCTTGTCTCATTAGCTTTCCAAATGCAGCTGATGAAACTAAACCTCATCTATTGAGATTTATTCACCTTTCTTCCCTGTAATAATTCTGCTTTGGCCACCTGGATTGGCATTACCTTTTCCCCATTTAGGCACTAAGAAATACACTTCCTCCTGGTGTTGACTATTTCCTATATCAAGGTTTCTACCAATCAGTTTCAGGAAACAGACCACTCTGTTAGAAGTGAATAATCCAATTTTACTTGTAGGAAGTGTTTCATTTGAATGCAACTTATTCTATATATCTTTATGGAAATGGTAAGAACACAACAGGAAATGTTTTTTTAGACACAATTCAGAACTCCGTATTTTTTTTTCCAGACACTATGATTTCTATAACTTTAAAATCCAAGCAACACCAAGATAGTTTTGGACAGAGGTCACACAACTCATCTGCAACATTTATCGTGCTTAGCTGTAACACAGGCATTCGAATGGCTTCTCCCTCCCTTCAGTAATTGCAGTTGTCCAGTGGCAATAATATTCCTATTTCTTATAGCCTTAATTAAATAGTGCTGTGAAAGTTATTTTAGCACTAGTATCACACAAAGCTTTGACAGAAATTACAAAAAATACTAATATTGTGCTGACATATATAATTTCTTCCTTAACTGGACTTTCCTTTAAAAAAAAAAGTTCCATCTAAAAAAAATTGTCAATTTCATTGCATATCCTCATGCAATGATTACCACATTCTTTCCACACCTTTTAGTGAAGTATACTTAGAGAAAAAAAACCTTGATTTTAAACATAATCAAAGAATGTATTTTTCTTCCAATAATGCACCCCAAATTTCCAGTGCTGTAGTTGTAATTCTTTAAAGCATTCAAAGAACTTTATACCATTTTATTCTACTTACTTCTAGGGCCAAAAATGGGAAAGAGAAGAAAACACCTGAACTTTGGAGTACTATTTAATGCTATATTTAAGTATTTGGTGTAGTGTACTACCATAGAGAATGGTTTCAGCTTGAAGTAATCTCAAAACTCATCCATTTTATATTATAAATCAGAAAATAGGGCATGCAAATCAATATTACTTTCCTGGTAGGAATACAATGAGTAACCTCATTATTCGTATTAAGCATTAAAGAGTAGATACGTGATCAAACAACACAAACTCACACAGACACTGAGGAAGAGAGAGGAAGATGCATCTGCAGGCTCCTACCTGTACTCCTGCAGGAGAATTTTGTTTTCTCATCGCACACCCGCAGGGTTCCATTGCAGCCTTTCTCATCACTGCCATCCTCGCAGTCCTTCTCTCCATCGCAGCGCCACAGCTCAGGAACGCAGTTCCCGTCAGGGCTGCACTGAAATTCCCTCCCACTGCACCTTCCAGGAGAGGGAGTTTCTTAGAAAAATAAGAATTACATTGAAGAATTTGCTCGTGTGAGTGTTCTTCCATTCCAAGTCTACACTGACTTAGAATCCTCTTCCTAACCAAAGCCAAAAGCAGAGTCCCAAGTATAACACCGAAAATGCCCTATTCCAGCCTATAACTCATCACCACAAGCTTCAAACAAACTGTTGTCCTCCTCACTTCCTTCACTCCTCCTCCACTACAGCCTCAATATCAATTTTTATTTCCTTTTTTTCACATCTGTCAGGCACGAAGGAGTTTGGAGGTGTAAGGAGGACCAAAGCTGATGAAATTTCCCTGGTGCTTCATAAATCCTGTTTTTAATCCTCAAACTGGTTTCCCTCATCCTTCCTCATTCTCCTTTTTTACCCAACAAGGTCCATCTCCTAATTTCCAAAAGCTGAAAGGTCACAGTTGTGCTCTAGCAAGGCCCCACCCGTGCCTGATTTGTGCAGTTACAGCACTGGCAGAGCAGCTGGAGCTGCTCCAAACTCCACAGCCAGGAGCTTCACTCAGTGCAGCCCTGGAATCAGTGCTGACTGCTTCAAACAATAATTACTGGGAGATTTTAATTATTTATCACATACATAACTCTCTAAGCACTTTCTAGCTTATGGCCTTTTCAATTTTATTCTTGTTTCTCTTTTCCCACACTATTACAACTGTATTTCTATTATTTAATAACATATGAACAACAATAACATGAACTTTCAAGTAATGGCATACTTATATTTTTCCTGCTTGTACCAAAAAGCATTATTTGAATAAATTCTTATAGCACTGTTTATAAAGATACATTTTATTTTATTTAACATTGCTTTGTTGGTTTTTTTCCTACATAATCTACATTCTTGTATTCTATCATAAAAAGTAAGAGCAAGGCTTTAAGTTTCAAAATGGAAATGAACAGGGCTAAAAGGGGGTTGTTCAGTCCCAGACTAATCGTTTTGATGGATAAAATTTATTTTTGTGAATATATAAAATTAAGGACTTCACTCATGCTGGCATTCTGATAATTCAAGCATTTGTATAAAGTATGCAACTAGATTTAAATATAAACTTATGAAAAGGGACCAATAACGTTGTGTACAATTACTTTGTACATACTTTGTCATAGAAAAAACATTAGAGAAAAATATAGAAGATATTCCCTCATTCTGATCTCATTATTTTTTATCCTTTGCCATAAACATCCTTCCCTTCTCTCCCACCCAAATAAATATGTATGGCACTTAAATGGGGCTGTAGTTTGCTAAAATGCCTTTATGTAAAAAAAAACCAAAAACAACCTCAAACTTAAAGAATTGTATCACACAAAAATAAGAGTATTACTGTTCCACTGCATGAAAAATCCAGAAAATATCAGTAATAACTTAAAGAATACTTAATGTCTCTTCACCTAGACAGCACACATCCCTGCAATAAGACAAACACCACATCTAGCATAATTCACTAAAGTAAAACCATCAAACTTATCTCACTGTAATACCCATTCTGTTTTCAAATGCATTCCTCTTCCATAATACACTTCTGTGTTATCACATTGCACTTGACATATTTCCCATTCCAACCTCTACCAAGGTTAACAGCATTTTCCCTTTTTCCATTGGCTGAAGGTCAGCTATTACAATGAATTATTCTCTGTGTTTATAAGTATCAAAAAGTGGTAAATAAATAATATAAAAAATAAATCTAACCTTCCCTGCTGCAGTTAGTTTTGGTTTCATCACTGAAATCTCCACAGTCATTGTCACCATCACACGCCCAGTGACCTGGGATGCATCTGCCATTCTGACACCTGAACTGATCAGCAGAGCACGAGTGAACACAGCCCAGCTCATCACTTCCATCACCACAGTCATCATCTGCAAGTGGTAATATTTGAAAATATTTTAAAATATGAAGTATCTGAATGAAATGTGTAAGAAGGGAAAATAATTTTCAAAAAAAGCAAGAGGAAAAAAAAATTCCAGTAAATAAAGTAGTATGTTTACTGCCCACAGGCATCAAATTATTTCTAATGTTCATAATAACTTAAATCTTATTTACCAACAGCACTCAATTCTGTCATTTTGGATAGTCTAACCCCTTACTCAGACATTCAATCAGACACCAGCAAGCATGAGAAGGTTGTAGATTTTCCTAATTTCTTTAGCTGTGTGTAACTACACAGGCTTTCAAACACAGTGGGTTTACTTTATTCTCTGTGATAACCTAAAATAGTTAATCACAGACACAAACAGCTTCCTATAACCCAAAATGAAAACTTGATGAATTTCTTTTCAAAAGCATTAAACTTTCTGTGTGTTTACAAGAGTGCAAAGTGGAGAAGGCACATAAATAACCATGGACTACAGTTTCTCATTACTCTAATGTTGCAGTCATTACAAGAGTCTTAAGGCAATTCCCATAATTTGATCGTGGTCATCAAGGGAGGAAGGAGATAAATCTTTTAGCTACACTCTAAAGGGTCCCCATGCACACAGTTCAGCCAACACACTGTGATAATTTCGGGAATTTGTCCATTTACAGCTAAAAATTCCTGTCTGACAAACAAAATTATAGAAACACCAAATGCTTTGGACCAACCCAATGTTATTGGGACTGGAGCGACGTCAAACCCACACCACAGGCTCTGAGAGGGAACATGCAAATATGAACTCTTCCAGCCAAAAGAACTAAATACACTCTAAAGTCTTGCTGGCCCTCACTCTTCAGGGGATGCTGTTTATTAAACTACGCTTGTCCACAAGCAACAAAAAATCAAGATGACCAAGATATATTGGTCACTGAAAACTTGTTGTTTTCTAAAAACAGAAAATACTTTCATAAGAAGTAGCTTTGCTTTCCTTTTCTTTTTTTTTTTAGAGCAATGACTCATCACACTCCATTCTACATAACATATTATTTGAACCTTTGCATACAAGATCCAATGCCCCATTCCTTATCTGAACCTTCAACGTTGCTGATTTCTAGGTGAGGTCAGTAATTTAGAAATGCTTTATTTATTCTGTGACCACTTACAAGCCAAACTGACAATGTGAGTCTCAGAAAGAAAGAAGATCAAAGCAATATTTATGTGATATCCCTCATATTAATTTCAGATATAGAGGACTGGATACTTGCCTGAATCACAGAGCCATTTGCTGCTAATGCATCTCCCATTTCTGCAGATAAACTGAGTGAGGGGCTCACATGTTGGGAATTCTGTGAAAGGGTTCAAAAAGAAATAAAACTATTTAATATACATGCCCTTCAGTAAAGTTCTGTCACTTTCCTACGTGCATTAATTACACAACGGTGTTGCAGCAAACATTTGCACCTTCCAGGTACTGAATCAGGAGAGCAGAAAAAGTTGAGACACCAAAAAAGAAAAGATAAAATAGCTTTAAACTGTAAATACTGTCCAAACCCTTCCTTCCACCAACATGGACCATGAAATTCATTACTCTGTGACAAATGGCCTGGTCCTGAATCCCATCAGACCAGGGCTGGTTTTCCCACTAACCATGCCAATATTTAAGACTAACCACACCTTGATGACTGATACAAACTGAACTTTCCATGTGCTTATTCACATAAGGGTTCTACAACTGCAACCGCACTGCCAGGAAGAGACAGAAAATGGAGCACCGTAAAATGGGAAGGTTAAGTACCAAGGTAAAGAACAGCCAAGAAATAAAGTTGCTCTGCACT
Source organism: Drymodes brunneopygia (assembly GCA_013400955.1). NCBI lineage: Eukaryota > Metazoa > Chordata > Aves > Passeriformes > Petroicidae > Drymodes > Drymodes brunneopygia. The sequence continues at coordinate 1,722,651 of VZTZ01042582.1, read as the reverse complement.
GGCACAATAAAATCCAAAATTAAAACGTCAGCCTTCACAAGCATTCCAGTAAAGCAGCAGAAATGTTAGACAACATCATTCACAAAGAATCATCTGTATTGAACACAGATATTTATTTCCGTAATTATTGATATACTTCTGAACAGAGTAACTTAAATATAGTCTGAATTTTTTCAGACTTTTTCTTCTAAAGCTAATGACAAAGGTAGATGTGTACATTTCTTATTAACCTGCTAAACAGTTTGGAAAATACTGCAGAGATTTTCTAAATTTTTAAAACATGCCACATAAACACAAATTTTTCTTAGGATGAAAAATGAAATCCCTTCCTTTTTTGGTTTTACTGAAGTTTGGAAAGTTTTGGCTTAAAAAGTCACACATGAAGCACTGAACAAAATCAGCTGCATCTAATAGTAGATTTAAAATTTACTATAAAAATATTTTTTATTTAAAAACTAAATAGAGAACACCAAGAACTTCCCTGAACAGAGGTGATTATCCTGCTCCAAATTAGAAAAGCATGGGAAGAAGAGCTACCACTGATGACAACACTTTGTCAGTTACTTCTAGAAAATTCTTGCTTTTTTAAATTTAATTGGTTTTGTTTTTTGTTTGTGTGTTTGTTTGTTGACCAGAACAGATAAATAATGCCATTAGCATGGCCATAGGGCAGGATGAAAAATGAAATATTTGACAAATTTGCACAGCCACAGTATTTGAGGACAACAAAACAAGATTCTAAAACATGAAATGTGTCAAGTTTGGGTACACAGAAAAACAGGTAGTAAAATAAAACATGATTAAAAGAGCTGAGGAAATATTCCAGGTCAGCTGAGAGGATCCTGAACACAGCTCACGGGAAGGACTTACAAAGGCGCCAGTAACATCTGAGTGCTGCTGAGGTGCCTGAGAACACGAGGGACAGGCAGAGAAACTGTTCCAGCACTGAGAGCCATTGCTGTGCCACCACACAGAGGGTTAGAACTTCAGGGATTGCAAAATATGAGTCCCCTGGTCACTCGTCCTACGTCTGTACACAACTTAACTTCCTTGATTTGAAGCAAGGCAATTAGAAATCTACCTTAACAATATTATTATTTTTACTCGTGTCATGACTTCATTTTATCCCCATCCCTTCAAGTGTTCAGTGCCAGTTTGGATGGAGCTCTGGGCTAGTGGGAGGTCTAACCCCCATGGCAGGGGGTTGGAACAAAGTGCTCTTTAAGGTTCTGTCCAACCCAAACTACCCCATGATTCTACACTGCAATACATCACATTCTGTGATTCTGAATCTGCAGACAGCTCACTGACCCTTGTGCTCTCAGAATCACAGCAGTCACCAGTGCCCTGCAAAACAAATGACTACTAAAATCCTTAATTGTTTGGAAGCAGCTGATTAGAGAGAGCACAGCCCTCTCTGCAGTATCTCAGCAAAGCAGCAGTCAGCACAGCTGCTGATATTCTCTCCTGATAGAAACAAGAAATTTATTTTTTTTCTGAAAAATACAAGATCAAATATCTTTCTGTTGAGTCTTGAAACTGGCTGATTTTATTGACATCTAGAATATGCTGAGGGGGCCCATGTGGAAAGGTATGTGGGAGAGATAAAGAATAATTTTTGAGGGTGAAAGCATTTGATAATGGGCTGTAAATTAAAAAAGACTTGATTGAACTGCATATTTGGTACTGTAGTTAAAAACTCATTAAATAGAAAATGCTGCATTTGCTTTGGGTTTATTTATTAACCAAATAAATTCTATTTGCCATTTCAGAAATAGTATTATCAGTCCAGTTCACATGAAAAAAATGTATGTACGTTTATGTTTTATACTTTACAGAATAATTTTACCTTTTCCCCCAAAAAAGCAAAATCCACTTACCACAGGATGTCATTTCATCAGTTCCATCTCCACAGTCATCCTCCCTGTCACACAGCCATGACATTGGAATGCACCGGCCATTCCCACAGGAAAACTGATTAACCTGACACGTTCTTGCTGTCGAGACAAAACACTCCAAAAATACAAGGGAAATGGACTAGATCCGTTGGGTCTCTTGGTGGGCGCCCGATTTTAGAAATAGAAGGGCTGGAGGGCACCTCCTGGCCTGCTGCACCTTTCCCTGCTCTGACTACACACCATTCACCTCCTTGAACATGAAATTCTAGATATAATTTACAAAACTAGGTGGTAGAAGAGCGTTAATGTGGGATAAAATAACACTGATGCTTGAAGACAACAAAAATCAGGGCATGAAAATGCCCACCAGTTGGAATATTAACAACCTGCATTCCACACCATGAACAATGATGGTGTGAATTTCCTATTCACATGGGAAAATGGGAATTAGCCTGGGTATGATGTGCCTGGCCTCACTTTTCTTAGAATCCTTGTCTTTGCAAACACTTAACTGTAATCATCCATTAAAGGAATCGATGCATGGCTCTCTCCTGAAGAAACAGGGATCACTAAAAGAATTTGTGCTTTGAAGCTACACAAATTACTCTGAAAGCTGATGCATAGTAAAATGCCACTAAAAAGCTAACATAGAAAACTGTCATTACGTATAATTTTGTTTATTTAAAATGTGAACCCATATAATGCCAGTGATAGCAACACAGATTTTTATTTCAAATTTAAGCTTTTAGGGTTCACCTAGATGTTATTCTACACTTTTAAAAAATGGCTGATATGTCAAAAACCCCAGCAACTGAAAGAATATTTCTTAATTTGTTATTTTCAACTACCATTTTCCTTTTTCTTCATAGAAGTAGCCCAAAACACATAAGAGGAAGGAAAGTTTAAAATATTTCAAAGAAGTAATTTCTGAAACATTAACTGTGTTTGCCACTGCAGGAATAAATGGAAAAACAAGAATACAAAATTCAATCCATCGCCAACTGACACAGGGATAAAAAAAAATGTTCTTCAAATTAGACTCTCACCCTACAAGTAAACAGTTGGATATCAAAGAATACCAATGCAACAAGACATCAGGGAATATTTTAATACACAATGTGTGCTGTCTCTCACTGCACTTCAGTTCAAAACAGTCATCAGTTTATTGATGGCTGGCATCTTGCATATTTGAGATTTAATGCTTGTTTAGTGTGCTCTGACAACAAGCACTAAACATCCCTTCCACACGAGCTAAGGACAGATTGGGAATTCCGTGATTTACTACAGTGGAATCAGTAAACAATCTTCATCTTGCTATTTGCTTCAAAACCCACTCTCCAGTTAATAACTCAGAAATGAGAAGAATTTCAAGGCATCGAGTGGAAACTGAATAACTAATTATGCATAAACTTAATCAGCATAAAATAAAATTTACTGGTGACATGGCACCCATCACAGCACGTTAATAAACACAATTCCAACTGCCAAAAAGGATTTGTACCTCAAAGTTTGTACCTGAGCATTGCTTTGACAGTTGACTCATATGGAGAGATTAAGAGCTGAATTACTTTGGAAAGACCAGTCAAGCACACGGATTAAGTAAAATATAATTTGTATTCTAGCCTTAGTGGCACCAAAATCTGAATTTTAAACTTCAATAATCAGATTACAAGTAACAGCCTGGTTAGGTTCAGTTCAAATCAGTCCTGAACTATTTATGGAACTGAAGTTAGAGAATGAAAGAAAGTGAAGTTTGCACAACCAAGTAAATTTTTACCTGCACAAGTTTTATTTGATTCATCTTCGTTATTACCACAATCATTAGCTCCATCACAAAGCCACCTCTTGGGAATGCAGCGATTATTTTGGCACTTGAACTGATCATCAGGACAACTGTGATTGACTGTGGACAAAAAAAGAGAGGGTTTTTTTTTTGTCCCTAAGAAAATAATCTGAGAAAAACAACCGTGAAATCTGTGAAAAGAACACATTAGATGCTATTCCCAGGTGATGCAGTTAGTGTGGTTATCCTGTATATACAACTACCATGACATAAAGATTGTTCAGCAAACCAGTCAATTACAGTCAATTACAAACATTGCAGTACTTCAGTCATAAATTAAATAATGTACAGTAAATGTCCCAATATGGAGATCCTCTTCTATTAAGTGATAAAAGGTAGCAGCACTTTATGGTGTTGCTTTTTCCTTAAAGAAACATCCTTGATCACATTTGGGCAGCGTGATGAGGTTTGTAAATTGAAGTGCACATAAACAAAGGAAAACACCGAAGGGAACAGATGCAAGCTGCTAAGTGCAGATCCAAAATATGATAGCACAGTGAGCAGGGATTTGGGCAGGTCATAAAATGCTCCTAAAATGAGGCACATTACTGTCAATGGCCACATATAGATCTGCTGTTTACTCACCATGAAATTGTAGGTGTCAAAAAGTGAAATATGCAACACGGTATAAAACTAACACAAGAAAACCCTGGTATTGAGGAGTGAGCAAGGTATCCCTCAAACACGTTTTTGCTGGCTACCAATTCTCATGGAAAGGATGAAGCTGAATGCATAGAATTTATGTAAATAGTATTGGCCTGCTCTTGCAACTGTAGGAAGTGTTTGTGCTCTGCTTCTTTCGGGCTAATAACAACATCCATTATCAGCAGATCTTGCTCATCTCGATCTAGACAAGAACAGCGAACTGCACACGGTTTCAAACGCCGGGTTAAAAATAATCTCCAGCTATTTTTCACCTACTCAGCCATCCAGAGCCTCTTTTTTAAAGTTTAACATACATCTGGAAACAAAGGGTATTTAAAATGAAAGGATGTCATGCAGGCTTATCCTTGACATTTCAGCAGCTTTTATCTTTGACCTTTCTGCCTATTCTTGCAATTGAAGACGACACAGAGCGAGGGTGATATCAATAGCACATGAACCCTGCTTTGTGTGCAGGGTGCAGAAGCACAGGAAGTAGAGATTAATTAATAATCTGAGCAGAAAGGTGTCCCAAATCTCCTGCTTCCGATGTCTGCAATGTGACTGGAGAACAAAACTGGAAGCATCCAGGTAATAAAATTACAAGTTGAAGACTTTTTTTTTTAATTGACTTTAATACTTGACAGAGATCCTGCTTTAAATGGTTTTTCCTCATATATATTTAGTAATGTGTGTATTCTACTCATAATTGCAAATACTTCAAACTCATAAAGAACTATTGGAGTTACTATGGGAACTGCTGAGAAGAAATCAATGTTATCACACTGGCCATGTAAACTATAGATCACATACAGGTTTAAGAGCAGGTTATGATTTCATTTTTATTTGTATAAATCCTCAGAGAATTATAAGCTTTGATCAATGAACTGGTCTTCTCTACACTAATTTAAAAGACAATCAAGTCAAATCTGCTGAAAGATTTTCCTTTTCATTGTCTTTATAAGCTGAGCTCCTTAATTTAGGTGCAAGAAACCCTGGGACCAAAACAAAATGAGAGCAAGCACTACAATTCAGGACTAGAAAAATATTTTAAAAAATATTACTGAAATCAGCAATGGCTACTACATGGAGCTATCAAAACACATAAATGCTGTAAAAAAAAAAAAAGCAAAACAAACACAACAAAACAAAACAAATCCAAAACTGGCCATTTAACAGCCATATGGAAAAAGCTCTAGGCATTACAGAGCATCACAGGATCAGTTTGTATCAGCAGCATCCGGCCCATGTGAAGCAGGTAAGGTTTACTCAAAGATGAATGAACAACCACCCTTCACAAACACATTCTCTCAGCCTAACCAGCATAACAAAGGCCTCAGCAGAAATACACACATCCAAGTTTGGACATCTAACCCTGAGAATCACTTCAGAAAAGCACAATGAAGTCTAAAAAAACTGCTATAATCACTAGTGGGGAAAAAACCACCAAAAAACAACAAAAACCACCAACAACAAAAAACTAACAAAAGCCCAGAGCAGTTTATAGTTGTTTGGTCTCAAAGAGATAAGAAAGACAGGCTATGATAAGAGTTTTCAGACACATAGAACAATACTGCAGAGTAGAAGAGTGTTCGTGTCTACAACTGATTGGGAGAAATAATGTACTTTCATTTCAGTAAAGGAGATTTGGTTTAGAGAAATGATCTAAGGACAGAAATAGAAAGCATTGCAACAAACAGAGGAAGGAAAAGAATTCTCAGCACTGCTACACTAATTTTATAGCAGGCTACTTAAGCACCTTCCAGGAATGACAGGTACATAATTGGTATGTTTTCTACTATTTTTCATCTCAACAGTGGAACTCCTCTATAGCTAAAAAAATACTTCTCTTGTAAAAGCGTAACTTCAAAGATGAAGTACAAAGATTTAATACTGGAAGTGGTGTAGGGACTTGGGTTTTAGTTTTGTTGCTGGTTGGTTCTCTTGGGTTTTGGGAAGGGAGGGGAGTTGTTTGCTTTGTTGGTTTGAACATTTGTGGAGGTTTGGGTTGATTTTTTTTTTCCCTTCCCCTTTTTTTTTTAAGAAATACATTATAAAATCTCAGAAATTTTCATGCTTGGAAGGGACCTGCTGTGTAATTCTCTACTTGAGCAGGGCCAGGTAGAGCAGGTTTCTCAGGACTGCGTCCAGAGATGTTTCAAGCATCTCCACAGACAGAAACTCCACAACGACTTTGGGCAATCCATTCCAGTGTCTGACAGTAAAAATGCGTTCTCTTTCAGATGTTCAGGTGAAATTAATGCTTTTCAGTTTTTTCCCATCACCTCTTGTCCTGCAAGTGACACTACCAAGGAGAGCCTTGGCTCTCTTTTTCCATTCCCTCCCATTGGGTGTTATACCATGACCCATGCAAGAAAAGAGTAGAAAACAAAACAAAAACCACCAATATTTAAAGAATCAGGAATGATGATGCCAACATCAAAAGATGACTGCTCTTGTACTGTGCTATGAAATGAATGAATCAGTGAGATTTGAAAGGGCTGCTATTCCTGTATGCAGGAAAAGAAAGAAATGAAAGATTTGCATGGACGGCTTGAGGATGATTGCTTTTGTTTGGCTGGCATTGTTTTACTTGCAGTCCTTGAAGCCAAGCATTGGTTGTGAGTCAGGAGGGAAGTGCATACATACAGCAGATCTCAGAGTGCTGAAGGTAAATGCACACTTACAGCAGATCTCAGAGTGCTGAAGGTAAATGCATACTCACAGCAGATCTCAGAGTGCTGAAGGTAAATGCATACTCACAGCAGATCTCAGAGTGCTGAAGGTAAATGCATACTCACAGCAGATCTCAGAGTGCTGAAGGTAAATGCATACTCACAGCAGATCTCAGAGTGCTGAAGGTAAATGCATACTCACAGCAGATCTCAGAGTGCTCGTCGCTGCCGTCCAGGCAGTCGTCGTCGCCGTCGCAGCGCCAGCGCTCCTGGATGCAGCGCTTGTTGCTGCACTGGAACTGCTCCGCCTTGCACAGCTGGGGCAGCACTTCTCCCTCCTTAACTGGGGAAACATCCAACAAGCACATCCCTTTATCTGCTACATATATCCAGAAAGCAATGCTGCCCCTACACAAACAGATAAATTCTTGTTCTCGCTCTTCAGAACATTTTTACGTCAACTTGGCGTATCTGAGGTAATTCCACCTGAAGCCTGTAGTGGCACCCATATCCGAGTGCATGGTTGAAGGAATGTACTTCTAATAAATGGAAAAAGTCTCAACAGAATGGCACTCAAATTGTTTTTTATCAGTTTAAAATATTGCAATAACTCATCAACAGCAAAAAGGAAATATTCTGACAAACATTGGCCTGTTCTGGTGCACATTTAGAGACAGGAAATGATTACTAAAAAGCTGATTCTTGTATCCAAGCAACAACTCAAACACCTGCATTATGCACTGGTACAGAGAAGAAAGGATAAAATTCTGCTGGGGTAGAGTTAAGTAGCAAGCTACGAGCTTATTGATAAACTGAGGCAGGTTTCTCAACATTATGTTCAGAATGTTTCACGTGTAAATGCCACACATCAGTCCAGGACCCTCTGAGGAATACCAGAGTCCTTGGAAAGAGCCAGGCCATGATGTGTGCTGGGGAAAAAGCAGGGAACTGCCTCATTCCAATCTCAAAGTCTCTCACCTCTCTTCCTAATGCCTAAGTCCCATCTTACCAGTTAGGAGTTCCCGTCTCAGTTATTTCTGCTAAAAAGAAAAACAGCTTTTTTTTAACAAAAGTGATGGCTCTGCCCACCATTCATTTGGGTCAAATCCAAGGTCATTGCAAGCTCCATAATGCTCATCATAGTATGAAATAATCCTTATGCTTTACTCATCTCTGCTAAGCTTATTGCTGGACAGTTATGTAAAATGTTACAGACTTCCCTTCAAGAAACGCATCAACAAGACTTAGAAAAAATAGAGACATTTTTTAGAAAGTTACAAACTCCAAGTACAAACATTAAAAATTATCTATAGCATCCGGCAAATTATTATTTTAATTGAAAATCCCATCTTTTATTATAACAACTTCTATCATTGTTTCAATGAAGATAGATAAAGAAAAGATGAAAGACAACAGTATTTGCAATCTGTGTCAGAACCTATTATATATAAATACACCTGCTTGACGTGTTTTATGAACAGTTTCATCATGAACATTTCAATGTCAGATTTCCATTTAGGATACTTAGTCAGCAGAATAATTTGAACACTGTTCATATATATGTAATTTAATAATTATATGGATCAATTGCTGATATTTTAAAAAGATTTCAGTGACCTATTTAAGTACTTTATCATATCAGATATGCTGAAATGTTTTGCAATGCATTTTATCCTTAAATAGTGTACTTGATATTCTGTTTGCTTTGGAAAATCTTTTGTATTCTGTGAACTGCCTTTAGTAGAATTTTTATCCAAGTAATATTTCGTTGTCTTATAGACCCTCTAGGAGGCCACACTTTCTGGTTTTATTTTCAGGTCTGACTTGATCCCTTAACAGCAGCATCAACTCAGATATTCTGTAAGAATCTTACTCATGCAGGTTGTACTGTTTTCCTCCAAAAGCTGATTATCAGCACAGGCACAAACTCTGCCTCCAGGAATGGCCAAACAAAGAGTGCTGCAGCCTCCATTATTAACACGACAGGCATTATCACCTGGGAAAAGAAATAAAAACAACTTTAAAGCTAACAGCCATGCTAGGACTAAACAATGGGGTTTTTGAGAGGGTTTTTAGTTGATTTGTTTTTTTTTTTTTCTTCTTTAGGAGCATAAACAGATGAAGAACTTTTTGCAATTACTTTCCTTTTATCTTAGGAGCACATTATTCTCATAGTATGGTTACTGTGGGTTATAATAGTTAAACATACTTAGTTACAGGTTGCAATACATAATAATAATAATGATAATAATAATAATAATAATAATAATAATAAACCCTGCCCCATCAGCTCACGCTTTCTATCTGCCTGTTTTATGAGGGGAACAAATACTGCAAAATATTTGCCAGAGCTACATGCACTCAGTGGCTTCAATGGATCAAACTGATAAAGGAATATTCTGAAGTTAACTGGCATCTGTACATGTTAAAACAATGTGGCTACAAATGTAGATTAAAAAATAAAAAAGAGAGAGGAAACAAAAGTATAAAGAGATTTATGGCAGATAGAATACAGGCAAATATTCCACTACTCTTTTCTGAACACACATTATTGCTTGCCTTTGTTTTCCTTGTTACTGTCCCTTCCCCAGAGCTGTTCCCAAGAAGACACCGACAGCTGTCAGGTGTTCTAACCATCCACCAAGGGCTGCTGCACCCTCAGCACCTCATTCCTGAGGCAAACACACTTAAAGACACTGAAAGCCCACAAATGTCACCGTTTCTGTTTGTGCCACTTTGGCCATGACCTGATTGTTTAGATCTGAAATGCTGAGGACTCCCAGCCTCTCATGAGCAAAGCTCTGCTGGTTTCAGGTGCTGGTGAGAAGTGATAATGATCAAGCAAGCTATAAAACTTCATCTCTGCTGAACCTTTAAATTAAAACTACTTTTTTAAAAATCTTTCTGTCCTAGTAAAAAGCAGTTCCTCCTTTTAAAGGTGTACAAAACATTCATCAGCTTCCTGGGTTAAAATAGACCCGTCAACTCAATTCCCTCTCCTCAAAGCTTCTCACTTCACTTTCCATTGAAAATGTAGTACAAAGTTCTCATGGAGATGTGAACATGGATATTAAACTGTCCTGTCAGAGCCATTCCTGCATGTGCAGGGAAATCTCTTTAAACTATCAAATGAACATCACATCATGAACAAATAATTTAAGATTGTGAAATTTTTTATAATTTAAGATGTACTTTAATATGTCTTACAATATTGAGCAGTGCTTAATAAACTTTTTCTATACTCTTTCTGATCCACCATACACAACATTTCTCAGAAGAAAATGTATCAACAATCCATTAAAGTCCTACAGAACTTTAAAATAAATTTGTGCAAAATGATTATTAGAGAATGATGTGAAAGGCCATTGTGGTACTTGTACTTTCACTGGACAGGGTGTGAATGAGATGGGAAAAACACATAAACAGGGAAAACAGGAATTCTCTGTGAAGTCTGAGGGTTTGATCACAATTTTGGAAAGAGATTTTAGACTGGACACTTAATACACTTTATTGTGTCCTGACTTCAAGCCCAAGACTATGACCTAAACCACTAAAATAAATCAACTCCTTTACTATATCTGTGCTCAGCAAAACTGAAATAATATGAACAAAACATCAAAAATGTATTTGAGTCTAAATTTTGGAAAATCTCAGTAAAAACATAACATCAGAAAAAGTAGCCTTGAAAGTCTCTCCATCTTTACAGGGCCATCAAAGGATGTCAGTAACACAAAGATTCAAAAAATTCTCAGAAGCTGCCGAAATAAACAAACCAAAATACAACCTTCAAAAGTGACTCCAAAATTACATAGCACAAGTCAAAACATTTGCAGTGATTTAATTAAAGAATGTACATGAGTTTGTCAGCTCACTAAAAGAGAAGAAGCCTACAGAATAAAAGACTATTTCAGACAAATATAGAAAACACATGATGATTCTGAAGCCCAATGAGGCTTAAAATAAGTAACATCAAAAATTAAATCACTAGATCAAAGTCAACTGGTCCATCTTGAAGATGAAAAGTTCCTACTTAACCTCGTAATTGGGATGACAAACTCCTGCACAGTGGGTTATGTGCTAAGAAAAGTGATAAAAGAGGGGATGATGACAAGGAAAATAGAAGTACCAAGAGTTAAAGCAAAAAGATCCAAGATAAAAAGGTTTATAAAGTGCAGTCTTCAACCTGAAGGTGCAATGAGACCTTCAGTCCCATCAGTCTTGCTGAAGAGACTCCCAGGTTGAAATGTCTCCCAAAACACAGTTATAACAGGTTAAGCCTCTTTATTGAATAAGCTGTAGAACCTATAAAGCTATCAAATATCTGGGAAATTAAATTTCCTCGACTACAGTTCCTAACAGTTATTTTATATGGGTGTTCTTAAAATAGACCCCAAATTTTAAAATAATTTCAAAGCTATTATCCTATTTTTCATATTTTGACAGCTTTTAAAAGCAGCTGCTGCCCTGTCGATTGCATGTGATTAAATTAGGCCAATTCCATTTTAATTAGCTAAAAAATTATGCCAGAGCTAAACCAACAATGTAATTGCATCTCAGCCATCATTCTCAGAAAAAAAAAGATGGCAACCATGCACATTTGTTTAATCTTCTCATTTAAGAGGTATTCTGAAGCATTTATTGCACTTTATTTCTTATTAACCTAACCCCAAGTACTGTTAAATTGTGCAAAGCCACTCTTAGGATCACCCCCCACACATGGAGAGCAGCAGCCTGGTGCTCAAGCTCTTCTTTGCAATCTGAGGAGTTAAAATGTAATCTAATTTCAAAAGAGGCTACTCTAACTGCTGTGAATGCACTTACACCAGGATTATTTCCATGTGAGGGGCAATCCAGCCTGTCAGTGCAGTGGCAATACCTGCAGGCCTCAGCAGGGTCATATTCTGACTGTAAATCCAACTCCTATGATTACTATGCTTCATCGTCCCATTTTTTAGGAATTCCTGATGCATAGAGACCCAAAGACTCAGCCTAAGGAAGTAAGGTGAACTCTAATTTCTGAAAGCAAGGAAGAAAAAAACATTCCTCCACAAGAGGATCACACCTCATGAGAGAGAGAAACAATGAGAAACACCTCTCCTTGACGAGATCCCAAAAGCTTGATGCTCCTCCAAAGCAAAGGATTGGCACAGTATCCTGGAAAAGCACTCCTGATAAAAATGCCAGTCTGAACTGAACGGTGCCAAAATGAAATGAGAGTTTCTGCTCGTGCAGACAAAGACCAGCAAAGACCAAAGACCAGCAAAGACCAAAGACCAGCAAAGACCAAAGACAAGACCAGCAGCATCAAAGCAGTCACCTCAAAATATCACAGAGGTTTCTGAGCTATGTGCATGTAATCTTTACAACTCGTCTATGAAATGGTTTGCTGTGGTTTCCTCTGTACCACAATTCAGCCCTGAGCCTGCTCTTTTAGAAGGAAAACATGCACACACACAGAGAAAAAGTTTCTTTAAAAGAAATTTTTATGCTCCTTTGGGAACAATGGCGAGATCAACCTCACTGAGCATGGCAAAAAGGGAAGTTCCTAAAGGCTGCAGTTAGCTTACAAAGTTCTAATTACAATTTCAAACAAAGACTATATTAACAAGCCAAATTCTCTCCCTTAAGACTTCAGCTCATTCAGCAAAACTGTCTGAGAGGCAATACTTTCTCTCTCTGGTGTCAGCTTATTTGAAAGCTAACAGCAACTGCATTAAATGTCCTTTTTTTCTGAAAAATAAAGGAATTTTCTGAGTACTGAAAAAAGCAGCAGAAGTATTGAAAGCAAACACTGCATCTTCTATTACAGACACTGCATTCTGAAATTTGGCCACCTTGAGAGTAGATATGAGAGCAGATTTTGCCTTAAAAACACCAACCAAACAAAACTCACAATAAATGCAAGAAAACACCCCAAACAAATTATAATTTTACATGTCTTTGAATGTCAGAGAGAGTCCCTGAAAAGCATCTTTTATAAGAGGAACACTGTTGCAGTAACCCTGACATAGCACAATGCTGCACATACCACCTTGGTTTAGGTAAAGGATATTTAAATACTACAGTATCAGAAAAGAGAAAACTTAAACAGTAAAAAAAATCATCTTATAAACAGTATTTTATCTATACTAATTCCTGATGCTCATTTTTATGTTTGGTGGCAGACATTAACCAGAAATATGTTTTCACTAAAGCGAGCAAATACTCAGCAACTCATAGCAATGCTCTATGTAGTAAATGGAATGCAAAGTTTTCTGCAGTAAAACACATTTATAACTTCACCCTGTATTTTCTAAATTCCATTCACAAAAGCCATGTAAACCTATGGCTTTTATCTCACTTCTCTACTGATACAAGTAGCAACAACTATGGATTTTTCCACTACTCTCAAAGAACTACTTTTATTTTATGCAACATACACTGTGGATTGTAGACCACGACGGGGGAGCAAATTTAAAAAAAAATTGAAAATACAGGCAGGATCATTTAAGAAAAGGTAAATGTAATCATATATTTTGTATCTGTGAGCCAATGCAGATATGTTAGGCACTGTAATTGATACTTGCACAGCATCTCTTGGTCACACAAGGAAAAAGAGCAATAAAGGCACAGTGAATGCATGGAAAGAGTTCAGACAGGAATAATGCTGTGATTCACTTTTTAGTATTTATGAGAGGATCGATTCTCACATCAATGGACTGAAATGCTGGGGAGTACCTTTCTCATGCCACAATCCATATTTGTTTTTCTATTTTTGTTCATCCAGTCACCTCAAAACACTTCGAGACTGTCAGGGAAAATGTCCTTTTATACCAGACCTTTGGAGAAACTGCTTGAGTACCTTGCTGTTTGCGTGGATCATAAATCTGGAGCCCAAACAAAGGTGGCCTCTCACTTCTCAGCAGTGTCACATTCCTTGTTACCAGGTCCAGCTGGAAAATGGACCCATTCATGTAATCTGTCCAGTAGATATAATTGCCATGATGTGACAGCCCAAAAGGATGATTCAAATCTTTTCCATTGTAGACTACCTGCAATTAATTAGTGGTAGGTGAGCATCAGCAAGGTTAAAAGAATCATTAATTTTTCAGAGAAGGTAAAACAAGAAACAGGAAAACTGAGATAATTACTGGAGAAGGAAGCAGCTCCTCACATGCCCCACCTTGTCTATTCTAAACACAAGCCCAAGAGAACGGGGAGATAAAGACAACTAAAATATTACTTTGAGGTGATTGACAAGCATCATCCCCTTTTGCCCTTCAAATTTTCTCTTTGGACTTGACATTCAAAAACCCTCATCTCAGTGAACTGCTTTTGATTCAAATTCATCAATTAGTCAATAACTGACAGCTATTGGTAGAATTAAGAACCTCCCTATCCCCCAAAATCTTTACTGGATTAAAGAATTAATCATGTGATTGATCCAGTTAAAATTTTGACCAAAATATCCTATAATTAAATACAATTGATTAAGAATCAAAGGCAAGTATCTTCTAGTTATTTTTGGCTGCATAAATTTTATTGAAATAGTTATGTATTTTTTCACTATCCCACGATTAAAAAGAAAAGAAAAAAAGAAAAAGAAAGAATAATTCTATGAAACACTTCAAAACAAAACCTGTAAAGACAGGTGCTTGTTATTATTCACCAGTCACTAATTTTATGAAGCAGATGGTGAAACTTGCCCAAATTATCAGACTCCAGTCTAAGCCTTAACCATTTTCTAAGTGTCTCATTCTGTGTTTGCTGCTTCTACAGAGCCACACAGAACGTCTGCATAGACTCATATCCTGCTAGTAAAGACATCAGTAACAACTAAAACAATCTCCCTTCATCTTTGACAGCACTTGTTGAGTGCTGCCCCTCTGAATATTACCACAAATGCTCAAAAGAGGCACAGAGATTTATCAAAACCAGCTTATCCAGCAAAGTTCAAGGAAAAGCCAAAAAAAAAAAAGGGTTTTTCTTCTGAAAAACTCTTCGCAGCTTCATGACTCAATCAAAATAGAACTCATTGCCACATGAGAGAAAAAATAGATGAAAGAAATAAAATAGCAATCAGGTTTGGTGTCACTTAGCACAGAGGAGCACCCTAAGCTGTGTTTCAGTCTCTCACCTGAGACTGGCACCATCATCCCAGCAGAGACAGCACTGGACACGCCACAGGGCCATGCAGACTTTAAAAACCTTGAGAAGTATTTTTAACAAAACACAATAAAATCTGGAGAAAGAACACGCCTGTGGCAAACCAGCAGCATTTCTCTTTTTTACCTTTCTGTCAGTCCCATTCAAGTAGATCCTTTCAATGTGATCATAATAGGCATCACACCAGTAGAGCACGTTGGCTCGGTAGTCCAGAGTTAAACCATTTGGCCAGAGCATCTTTGATGTGACAAAAACCTGCCGGCTGTAGCCATCCATCCAGGCCTTCTCAATCCTCCCCACGCTGTCATCTATTTCATCTTCCTCCCAGTCTGTCCAATACATCCATCTGGGGAATTACAGAAATGAGCATTCACATCCCACTTAAATCAGATGAATTATAACCCAGGCTTTTAGCAACAGCTCGTCACAGCCAGAGCAATTCTGACTTTTGCATCTTTCTTTCCATTGCTGTTTCCACAACTACATTGGCTGTTCCTGATGCTGCTGAAGTGACACTTATGTTATTTTGCTCATATTGTGATCAATTACATGAATACCAGAGAACCAACAGCAAGAAAAGTGAAAAAATTAGGACCTTACTTAACCCCACCAGAATTACAGGGTTTCTTTGCTTGCTTTTTAAAAAAATCATCATTTGCATTGACTTTGTCAAAAACTTCAATTTTTTATAGTGAGCTGGTTCTGGCCAGGTCTAATTTGCCTTTATGATGTAAATCTCCTTTTTATTACACCTAATTCTACCAGCAAAGTTTCAACACAATAATTATTTGCACTCTGGTTTTAGAGCTAAAGGATAACCTTGGCATTCTGTGTACTTCAGGTCCTACATGAAAGCAGCTAAATCACTCAGAAAACTGTTTATAGCACTTTGTCCATCACAAAGATATTTAGAAACAGTTGCTGGTAAAATTTATTTAAAAACAGCCAATAGGCAATTTTAGCCTTATATTATGGTTTATAGTGCAGCAATATACAGGAAAAGAAAGCCAAAAAAAACAAGTCTGAAAGAGAGGTACTTACTACTTTGGAAAAGTTAAAAAAAAATCTATAAACTCCTCTAAAATTATTGGCTCAGAGGAGTTCTATGAGCCATTCTCGACTGGACACTACAGAATAAACTTTGGTTTTCCTTATTGAATTAATCTGATTATCATATTCTATTACAGAATTTGCCCATGATGACTGTGATTTCAACCATTTAAAATAAACAACTTGAACTTGTGCAAAATCAGAGGGCAGAGAATATGATAAAAAACACCACTTTTCTTTTTCTTTTTTTTTTTAAACCTATTTTCCCTAAAGAAAATGAGTTAATGAGAAGAAATACATAGAAACCTGTATGCAATCTGTGAATCATCTCAGATTATATCATATACAGTCGCATCATTTCATAAATGAAAACTTGCCAGACAGCAGATGTTTACTTTTAGTCAAACCTAGGAATCAATTAATAAGCATTCAAGAGAGGAAAAACATCATGCCAATCTTAAATGAATCCTATTTGTTAAAGTTATCATTTAATTTAATTGCTATTAATGCACCTCACATTTTATTTCACCAGATTTATGTTTCTGAAATAACTTCTGTGATCCTAACCCATTTAATTGGCCTGTACTTTGAAGAATAAAGTCCTGGAATTTAAATACTGAATTTACAAAGGAACGATACACTGAAGTGAAAAATTATTTTATTATCACAGCTGTGTAAATTATGTCAAATTTACTGGTCAAAAAATGATTCAAATGCACTTTTATGTATAAGCATAATTTGATATTTATGAGGAACTGGAAAAAGAGAAGAAAAATTGCACATCATTACACTGGTTTGCAGTATGCAAATGCAGCTTTTTTGTTTGTTTTTCATTTCTCTCAAATCGCCCACTAGAAGGTTGTTTTGGGTTCTTTTAATGTTTTCGTAAATATGTTTTGCAAACAACATCAGCCCATTTTTGATCCTCGAGCCTTGCAAACTCCACTGCATGTTTGGCTCACCCAGCACCAGGGTTTAATCCCAGAACTATAAACCCTGCCCATGCCCTGAGGCTCACAACAATACAGGTCAATATGGCACTTATTTTATGGGGAGACAAAATATGTTTTACAAATATTTACATGACTTCTCAACAGCAATTACTGAGCTTTTCTCCACTAACTTTTTGTCTGTCCTTATTCCAGTTATCCTGCCATAAGCCAAAACCTGCTCACAGTGACAAGCGTTTATGTCACTGTGCTTTAATTTTATCTCAAAACGCAGTTAATGCCCCAACACCGGTTAAATCAAGACTAAAATTTTGGAAACACAATTAAAAAGCCATAATAAATGCTATCCCTCAGGAAGCGCTTCCATGAGGAGTATAATCATGAAGGACACACTATTTTATTAGAGAAGTGTTTGATATAATGGCCCTTTTCAGGTAATACATCTTCATACAGTGTTTCCTGTGCCACGCATTTACTGAGCTGGAAAATTTAACAAAGTAATTGCAGGTGTGGTTATGGTTCGTGGTCTGATTTTATACCCTCACTATCTGACCTAAATGAATTGTAGCCTTTCCACAGCCACTTCCACTCCTCAAAGGACAGGCACAAAAGGGAACACCTGAGAGTGTAAATATTTTCTATAATAGTAAAATAGCAATCAATCCAGCCACATTAAACTACCCACCTACATCATCTTCCAGTGGCAACTCCCTGAACAAATCTAACAGTGATTTTTTTAGGAAACCATCATTATACTGCAGTAATATAATGTGGTTTATTTTAATTATGCAGCCTATCAAAATTAATTAATGCTAATAAGTAATGAAGAGTACCTGTCTCAGTTTTGTAAACCAATGTGTACAAGGATATGGTCATAATTATCCCCAGAAACTGAGACTTACAGAGAGAGAAACACAGGAGAGCATCTTAAAATTCACTTAATATTAAAAATTCATGCAGGACTTACACCCTCAATTTGTTCGAGAAAAAGGTGACTCACATTCAGATTAACAGAACAGGCATTCAACAGTGACAGGCATGCAAATACTTCTGAAGGTTTCAGGGCAAGAATGCTGGTCAGGAGTCACAGATATTACAGACTCCTGAAGAATTGCAGACTGCTACATGACTCTACAAACCTCACCCTGAGCAAGCTCAGTCCTGGATTTATGCTACAATCATTACAGAAAAATCAGTTTGCTTCATACCCATTGACAGGATCAACAACAATCCCTCTAGGGTGGGACATGTCTCCCTCCAGCAAAGTTTTCCTGCTCTGAGCAGCTTTTTCCAATCTGGCAACAGCAATTGTTTTCCTGTAGCCATCATTGGTCCAATAAAGATTATTTCCAATCCAGTCCACTGCTATGCCTTCCACATTATCAAGATCTGTTGAGAGTGAGAGTGAGAGAACAGAAGTAATAGATTAATACTATTTACAGTCTATATTTACTTATGATCACTATTTATAATGTGATATCATCATATTTTTAAAATTGCTTTTTTCCCTTATCTACTGAAGGTTCAAAGCATATTGCAGATATTTTGTGCCCACAAAGATATCAACTAACCCTTGTTCACTTAAGAAACTAAACCTAAATTTTGTAAATCGATCACAGGTGTAGAGATGTCAATGTCCTGTGAGATACAGTATGACAAAATTATTTGGGGGAGAAGAAAAAGTGGTATGTACTGAGGAGTTGTGCAAAATGTGTTTTAACATTTTTATCCTTATTTCTGATACACCTGAACATCACTGCACTTTTGGGGAACTATTTTTCCTTGTGGTCTAAGAGGCTTGAGGGAAGCAAAGGCATCAGAATGAGCTCTCTGGGACATGAAACAACAGAATGATGACATTTCCAACCCAGCAACCACCTGGTCTGACAAGAACCACCCAAAGCACAAATCAGCAGTGGGTCAGGCAGTGCCAGCAGCTCAGCCAGGTTCCCCAGGCTGATGGACACTGCCAGTTTGATTTCTCATCTCTCAGTGCCTTTGCTCCATTCTTTTGAAAAGATAACATCAGAGGCAGCTGAAAGTTCCTGCAAGGGGAGAGCGGCCTTTGGTCTTGGAGTGGTCAAGTGTCCTGAGAAAAGTGCTGAGAATGGAAGGGAAAAGTAGAGAATTTCACCAAGGACCTGGAACCCAAGGCTCAGGGAAAAACTGCTGGACAGGCAACAAAGAGAAACCTGAGCTGTGAAAGAAACGCCCTGTAGAGCTCTGAGGGGCCTCAGCAGATTTTACTCAATTCCAGAAAACACTGACATGAGTAGTAAAATCAAGCTTGAGGACAAGGAGGGATTTGTTCAAAACCCATTTTATTTTTATCCTGTCTGACCCAGGCAATTTGGGTTAAACACCCAGATTTTTATGTTAGTAAGGACATCTTTTTAAGGAAAATATTTCTCTGATTTTTTGCTTCCTTGGGAGTCAAACTAGTCCAAATATGGGCTGTATTGGTATCAGCAGCAAAACTGTTAGATTAAAATGCTGGATGTCTCCTAAAATTTACAAGACTATTGCTCCACATCTATTCAGCTTCATATAATGCTGTCTCTGACCTACCTTGTCTTCTGCAGGAATTTTGGTGCAAATGTGTTTCTAAGCTAAATACAATCTAAGTAAAAAAAAAAAAAAAAAACAAAAAACAAAAACCCTCATGGTAACTAGATGCTAAATATATCAGAAAGGTTTTCTTTTAAGAAGTAGAATTCAACAGCACAACCCTATAGAGATAATTTTCATTGTTTTTCTGGCGTTGTAATTTAATATTCACTTTTATTTGGCTATCTGAAAGCTTTACATACATTCCTTATTTTTTAAATGAGTTTCACACCAGATAGTAAATAGGAAGAAAATAATGGTCATTCTGCCATTCTGGACTTGATTTGAGTACAGTAATTCAGTTCTGCATTAAAGCCTTTTCAGCATAAAAGGAATGAGGTAATAAAACACCCTTGTGATCATTCTTCACTTTCTAGTTGAAAAGTTAACATCTGTAATTCTGAAATTTCCACCAGGATTTGCTACCAACACTAATTTGAGGGTTCCAAATACAATGAATGTAGACACAAGGTTTTCAAAACTCATAGTTCTAGAGGCAGCAGTTTGCCACACTGGTTTTCAATACAAAACAGATTACAGGCACAACGTGTGATTTGGTACAGAATGGCCAAGCTCATCAATGTCGTGTAATAACGGTGCCTAAAATTTTAGATTAACAAAAAAACTGGGGGGAAAATAACTCTTTTATATACCATCTAAACAGCTTCCAAAGACCTGTACAGACTTACTTTGGCATTTTTTAAGCCTTGACCATCTTTACTAATATTTACAAGTAAATAATATAAAACTTTTAGGCCCACAGCAACCCCGCAAAAAAATATTAGGGGTACAAAGACAAGTAAAAAACCCTGAGTTTGGGTTCATGTTGCATCGACTAAACAGTATTTAAAAATGTCTGGGTTTTTTTCCAGTTCCCACAGCAACCCCGCAAAAAAATATTAGGGGTACAAAGACAAGTAAAAAACCCTGAGTTTGGGTTCATGTTGCATCGACTAAACAGTATTTAAAAATGTCTGGGTTTTTTCCAGTTTTTAATGTAAAAGACGGATTTTCCATGCAAGTTTGAAAGGTTAATTAAGATTTCTGTTGCTGGTGGAAGTACAGTACCAGTGCAGCTGTGCCACCAGCTCCAGGCCAGGCTGTGCTGGGGGCTGTCAAATCCTTATCAACACTATCCAGCAGTTTGCTTCCCAAAGTGAAGAATAAGAAATCACAGCTGAAACTATTTGGGAAATCAAATTCCAGCAGAGTGAGGTGCTCAGTGATCCCAATTCCCAGTCACCAGCTGTAGGATCAGGCTCTCATGTAGGCACACTGTGATTATCAGAGTTGCAATGCTGCCTGAACAAGTGTACACATTCTTGAAAAACCTGATAGTCACCAAAAAAAAGGCAGCTTCTAATCTGAGAAGTGGCACCTACCACAGCTAGAAGCCCTTAGCAGCACACTGTTCAGAGCAAATATTAAACCACCTCCTGACACTCCTGATTTTCTGTAGTAGCCTTCCAAGGAAGGATTTAATCTGTCCCTGCTGAGTTTGTGAGAGTTGACGAGAATAAAAGCTGAGGTGTTATGGCTGGAGGCCATATTAATTTTTTAAATCATGAAAAATACATTAACAAATGTTCTTTAAATATACTTTAAAGTTATGAAACTATACCAAGTTAAAACTAACAATGTAAGCTCCTGGGGAAGAAGGAAGGGGAGAATGACAGTGACATATTTTTGGTCTTTACAAATAGTAGAATCACCAATAGCAAATCATCAGATAATCCACAGCTATTTTGGTATTGCATTAATATTTTTGCAAAATAAAGACATTGCACTTAAACATTATTTACAGGAATATCACCAATTTTCTGGTTTGGCATACAGAGTTTATTCGTGCTTGCATGTTTAAGTAGACTAATCTCAACCTGTCTGACCCCATCCTGTCTGATCCTGACCTGTCTGACACCTTTCAGCCAGGATGCTCCTTGCTGCTTCTTTAAAATGTTTTAATTTACATATTTCCTGCTCCTTCCTCTACTCCACATTTGAATTACTTCGCTGTCAAATGAAATGCACAGTTGGTAGAAGAAAGCCAGCAATGGAAGATGTGAGATGCACATTATCCATTGCCATGCTGGCAGTGAAATGAATTACCAGACTGACAGCTGAGTGTTTGTTATTTTCCGAGACAAACGCCCTTTATCAACCATTCACCAGAGCAGGGTAAAGAGCCTGTCACTATTCCTTGCGAGTGCTGCTGAAGGGATCTTTGTGCAGGCTCTGAGGAGAGACCTTACACTAAAAGAGCATCATATCACTGCACAGTGGGGATGGCTCCTCAGAAGGGTGCATTACAACATGCATTATGAATGACAGGGAATGAAAATCCCCCTGCTAAACAACTGTATTTTAGTTACTTTCACTGTCCCGAGCTCCCATTCACGAGTGAAGATACCAAGCTCTCTGAAGGCTAAGATGAATATTTATGCTGCTTCTTAGACTGAAGACCAGAAAATAATTACTGTGGAATGAATTTCAGCTGAGGCAGTTGCTACCTCCTGCTGAAGCAGTATTTCAGAGAAGGGCCCATAAAGGAAAACAAAATATCCATTGACAAACTGGAAGCTTTTTCCACTGCAACAACATTTGGTATGATGAGATATGATTCCAGAGCAGGGAGATTCAGTGCAGTGGGAGATGTGGAAGCTACAGAACTGCTGGCATTTTCTCTCGTTGCTATAATAGATGTTACAAGCATCTTAATTAAGGTTCTAATAGATGTTTAGGTCTAACTGTTGCTTCCACATGCACAATGGAAAATGCATCAGGAAAGACAATGCTTTTTTCCTAATGAGTTTTCAAGCATTACAGACGGTCTCACTCTGCCAAACTACTTGAACAAGCTCCAGAATCCACAGTGTGATGCAGGCTGGAGTGAAGAAATCTTATAAGGATTTGGGATGGCTCAACAAATACCCAGCTACTGGAAGGACCCATTGGAGACACAGGAATTTCTCACCAGTGGGTATAAGCTTAAATGGACAAAGTAAGAATTCACAGCAGAATGACTTCACCAAACTTTGCATTTCTGCCCTCAGGAAAAAACAAACAGGAAGCCATAAAAAAGTATCTCCAATTCTGTTCAAGGTCAAATTTGTGTCTGTTTTCCATGGGAGATCCAAATAAAACACTTTAAATTATCTGTAAATGTCAGCTCAGCTTCTCTGCAGTGAGCACCTCTGAATGTCACCATCGCTGAGCATCACCTACCGTCTTTGAGGATTGTTTCTCTCTCTGTGCCATCAATTTTCTGCCGTCCAATTAGGAAACTGGTGGTATCAGCAAAGTAAATGTAATTGGTTTCAGCGTGGAAGTCCAGGGCACGAGGGTTGACCAGGTTCTCTATGGGGATCATGTACTCGTCAGACACTTTGGTATTCAGGTCCATTCCCCTGATTATTCCTGGCCGTCCCTTCCCATAAAAAAGAAACAACTCATTCTTTGGTCCTGCAAAAGAAAGATTACAAACATAAACTACTGATGCTGCCTAATCTTCTTCAAAGTGCACAATGTCCCTGTTTAATTAACTGGCATAATTAGTGGGGAGCAGGAGCCTTACTCAATACCAAAAATTAAACTTTCATATATTATGAAGGTATCTAGATTGGAAAAAAAAATCTAGCAAATTACGTTACCTTATTTAAAATACAAATTACTTCAGTGCGCTGCTTATATCTAATTACTTTTTTGTGTAAAAGTTCACACTGAAAAAGCAGTTGTAGATCACAGAATAACTTTGCATCTGCTATGGACATATGTAGCTCTATAGACATTTAATTTTACAATTCATTAGGATCTATCAAGGTAATATAGACCACGACTGAAGTAATCTTAAAATCTAACAATGCCATAAACCTCAGCATATACAAAACGCTTTTTTTCTGACCTTAAGTTTCTCAGAATCAAACAACAAAAAAGATTAAAGTAAATTTCTTTCAAATTGAAAGGAATACAACAAATCAGCATACTCTGTTCTTTCCAACTGAGGTACAAAACAGGGATGTCAAAAGTTCATATTTCTCAGATTTTTACAATTTAAATAATAAGTTGATTACAAGCAACTGAAGATTAGAGAAGAGATTTTCTTTCCTTAAAGATACTTATAGATATCCTTAGAGGCTTAATGCTATCAATATACCTCTTTAAATTCTCTATATATTCTCCTGCTGCTTCTCAGGATTTTTTGATGGAATTGTCAGTGAAAACTGCATCAGGCTGGACTGAGGTCAAATAAACCCATCTACCAGCATCCATCACAGTATCTAACTGCATCTCTTTCATCTGAGCTAAATCAACACTTTGACTGCAAAAACAGCCAAAATCAGGCATTCCCCAAAACTTTCAGTGCCCTCCTGTTGGCTGTGGGTGACCAGCAGATTGTGTACATGTAATGTTAGGTTATAACCACAGCTGCACAAATCACATTTGCCTTCACAAAGTATTCTGAGAAAAACCTTGACTTATTCACACGAATGTTCTGCTTTTGTGCTCTAAGTTGATTGTATTGGTGGAAATTGGATGTGACAAACTATTCAGCAGCATTCCAGCACCTGTGTGCTGTGAAAATGCATGGCATGTAAATAAAGAGTGAGGCTGATTAATGGAAAACTTGTGACAATTTTCAGCACTCTTTGAACAGCATCCCAGGTTTAATCTGAACTAAGACAAATCAAATAATTTTGAGGGAATGAAGCATCAGGTAGATGTTACAAACAAACTTTCCCCCCAAAGCAGCCCACGTGATTTGCTGAAGACCACCCAGAACAGCCTGGACTATCCATGTCTGGCAGACTGTGATTTCAATGACATACTTTTGCATGACCTGCCATCAGTGCCCAGGATGAAGCCAGTCCTGCAGCGACACGTCCGCGCTTTGTAGCTGGTGCTGAGCAGGCAGATGTGGGAGCAGCCCCCCGGCATTCCGTACGGATCCGCTTCACACGCGTGGCTTCTGACTACGGCCAGGGGAAAACAGCACGGCTCAGAGCCACAGGCAGCAACACAACCACATGCATCAGCATGGAGAAAGGTTAGACACAGGAAAAATTAAAAAAAAAAAGGGGGGAGGGATTTGTGTCACAATAAATATTTTCCCAGAATGTAGCTACTAAGGAAGGTGTTTTTTAAAGATGATACCAAAGCCAGGCCAACAATGCCCAGGGCCATCTCGTGGCTCTCAAGCCATGCCCATCTTTGTGTTCAATCACCCCTTTGTGAATGAGCTCTCCAAGGGAGCTGACACTTCTCCTCTTTTCCATTTGTTGCTTGGGTTCATTTGGTTGGTTGGGGTTTTGTGAGGACAGAGTGCATCCCATGCCCACACAGCCTGGTATTCCTTCAACTCCATTAGCCTGCACCTTCCTGGGCAGGTGACTGTGCTGGAACTAAAGAACAGAACGAGCCTTGTAGTGTTTTTCCATATTCACAGAATCACAGAATGGTTTGGGCTGGAAGGGACCTTAGAGTCCATCTCATTCCAACCCCCTGCCATGGGCAGGGACACCTTCCACTAGGCCAGGCTGCCCAGAGCCCCATCCAACCTGGTCTTGGACACTTCCAGGAACGGGGTGCAGATTTGTACAGTTGGGATATAAATCCAGCTGAAGAAGCCAAAGAATTCCTTTCCCTTGATTTCATATTTCCAAATGCACGGTTCTATATTACCAGCCTAATTTTTTTTTTGAAAACTGTTCAAGGCAATACAAACAAAATCTACCAGGCTACCTTACTGGCTTAAAACACAAAAGAGTATTCTAGCTCAAAAAATGTTTTTCTCTTCTTCCTACTTTATCTCAAGCTTTTCAGTTTTGTATTTTTAAAAAAGAAAGCAATCAAGTGGTTTAAGGTCAATATGGTTAAAGGTAATACAGAAACTCCACCAAGCTGAGACAGCCTTTACAGAGAATCTTGACAAGCAACAAACATGTCCATTCAAAACAAAAGGAGTAGTGGAGTAATCACAGGATGTAATAAAAGATTACACTGTGCTCATGTCTCTCCTCCACTCAACCTCTCTGACTCCCTCAGGAGTACGAGAGGGATGATAATAGCAAAGGAAGAGTCTTTGCAGCCTCCTTCAGACATTGACATCTGCAAATCAATGCCCTCAGCCTCAGGGTGAAAATTAGTTCACCCACTCTACATCAATTTAGAGTTTGTTCCCACTTCAGAAACTTCTCCAGAAGCAGCCTTTCTGTTTAGAAACATCGACAGTGAGAATTGATGTGTTGGCTTTTCTGTCTAAGCAGTCATGGCAACGATTTATTGTTATCAGTCACGCCAAAAAAGTTCTCATAAAGCGTCACTGTAAACATTTGGGATCTTGCTATCTTTGCACAAGCTCCCACAGATCCCACTGATGTTCTGCATGCAGAAAGGATGTGAGCAGATTACAGCCACAGAGGACTATGGATCTCAGAAATTGCTGTTTTAGACAAAATTCTGAGATAAAAAAGAGCTTTTCATTCTAGATGAAAATAAAGATTTCTTTCACAGATGGCACAGCTGATATTCACACAAAGCAAGGGAAGGCTGTCAGCATTTCCCTCTCTCCCAGGTGCTGTGCTGGCAGCTCGGCAGGTTGGCTGCCCACACCTCTGAGCCTTTTTGGCAGCCCCAAAGGCAGGAGCCCACCTGAGGTGTGGGGTCTGTGTGAAAAGCAGGCCCAGAGGAAGCAGGAATCTCTGAGGTCTGAGACTCAAGGGTGTGGATAAAACTGAACATCCAACAGCTCTGAAGGTGTAAAACCCTCAGAGTGCTGAGTGTCACAACGTGCAGGGCAGGGCCCTTGGGCACTCCTCAACTCTGAATTCTCACAGAAGGGTTGAGTTGGGAGCTCAGAGACACAGGAAAAGTGGCAACAACCCCACAGAAAACTGGGCAGGGCAAATAACAGAAAGTTGTGCCACAAGGACAAATTTTCATTCCATCTTCAGGTACTTTTTTTCTGGTAGGACCTTTGTAAACACACAACCACTTAAAGCCTGGTTTTGTGTTTTCTAGAGAGAGGAATTTGGATCTCACCTGCTGCTTGAGTTCTTTTCTGGTACACACGGATCTCTTTAGCATTGTCCAGCATAGCAAGAGCCTGCACATCACTACCATTGTATCTATTTATTCGTAAAATGCTGAAGTTATCTGAATTAATTGTATATAAGTAGTTTTCAAACACTGCCAAACCACAAAGATGCCTAATCTGGAAAAGAAAAAAAAGGTGTCGTTATTTTAGCTTAATACTTTAGGCATTTCCATGAGTTGTAAACATCAAACACCACTGTAAATTGTAATTGATAAACTGTACCAAAGGTTTTCTGAATATGTCACTAAAGATTTGTAAATAATATACATAAATTACACTAAAAGTATAGTTCACGTTCTTGTCATCTGAAGTTTATAATTAGAAAAGCTTTGTACAGGGAAAGTAGAAAATTAAAATTATTTAGCAATCTAAATTCATTTACTGTCCAAATTCCCCAGTTTCTCTGTTTTTAAAATTAAAAATTTCTACATTCTTTAAGTGCAAAAGGTTCATTAGTATTACCTACTGTTCATTAACTAATAGTAACTAAGAAAAATAAACTGTTATTGACTAATAAATATAGCAAAGTTAGAAATTTAAAACACAGTTTATAGATGTAATTGATCCACTTTTAAAAATTATTTTATTATCAAATCAGGGCAAATGGTGCAAGAGATACCTGCTGAATAATTTCTTGAGTACATGAGAAATAAACGAATTCTGTCAGCTCTGCTCTGTTCCTTTAGTGTTGGTGTCTTTGAGTATGGTGGTGGCCACTTGGTAGGGCTTGTTTCTCAAAAAGTTAATTCTAAAATTGTATTAATCTCTGATGTGGCTGGGCATATTGATTAAAAATTACCTAATAGCAGTTAGTTAGACAATCACAGCTCAAACTCCAACTGTTCAATAATTTAGAGGCTGTGCTTGATTTATGGATTTGGAAAATGTAAAAGATTTCACTGGTAATTCTGAACGCTGGACGAATTAAAGAGAATTTTTTGGCAGATGTTCAGATATTCACAGGCTGAATATCTTATTACTTTAATCATTAAATTGCTCACCACAAAGTGTTTACTTATCTCATTCACTCACAAATTCAGACATACGTCACCAACACCCAACCCAAACAAAAAACCCTGCTGTACATCAAATATTTCAGCCATTCTGCGAATTATTCCACAGTTGGACAAGTCTTGCCATTGTATTCAGTCTTCACCCAGAAAAGGAAATAATAATTGACATCACTGGAAGTGTTTGATTAAGACCCAATAGAAATTCAATGCAATTATAGTAAGATGGCAAAGAAAACAGCCTTGAAAATAAAGATGCACATGTACCAAACTGTGGAATTCTCCCCTGAATTACAATCCTTTCTTCCCTGTTTCCATTTGCACTAAGCTTAAATCTTTATCATTTAACTCCCATGAGAGATTTTATTTATTAAAGGTATTAAAAATGCTTGGCTCTTTTAGCAACGCATTTTATAATGACCTAATTATTTGTATTTATTTTTTAATTTGTTAGGTTTTTACATCTCATGAAGCTGCTTTTTGTCACATTCTCTGCCTGTTTTTGGTTAACAGTCTAATCAGTTTTATCTTAGTAAACACTGATTACTTGGAAACAATGAATGACAGCAGAACAGGTGAAATGTTTATTCTGCTTGCACATTTTTACATTCCCTGTTTAACCTCAGGCAGAAATAGATGCAAACTTGGTGCCGACACCAGCCCTGGCAGTCCAAGTAGTGACCAGAACAGTTTGGTTTTTGCTGATTTTTTCTGGATTTACCTAAGACTCCCAACTGCCAGAGAACTCTTCCACTCTCCAGGCTAATGGACTGCAGTGCTCCTGCTCAAAGACTCACACAGTCTCAGAGTTTGTATTTATGGCTCTGCACATCGGGATCAGCTGTGAAAAGCACCATTGCCATCAACAAAAATAAGATTTAAGGGCATCCAGATTAGTCTGAATGGTGTTCTATTTCACATTATTGTGCCTGTTAGTCCGTCCTTCCTGAGTGGGTAAGGACATCTTGTCATTAATGATTTATCTCCCAGCACCTCTCCACCCCAAATTTTCCCTCCTGAAGTCTTTCACAATGGGGAGTGTGACTTTCACGGTGGATTGTTAATGAGACACTGCATGGAAACACTCACAGGTAGCAAAACGGGCTAAACTGCAGATAAACCAAAACATGGAGATGAATCTTTTAAATTCTAACACATCTGAATTAAAAAGGGAAAAAAGTGTGAAATTCCTGTAGTTGCTAGCATTATCTGCATTAATTTATTGCTATCATTACTTTTTACTGATTTGGAAATAAATACCTATTTGGAAATAAATACCTACTTGTCTGCCTTTAGTTATTGTTTGCCTCCTTCTCCCCTGATAGTCAACAACTTCCACACTCTCCAGATATATGTCAAGCCAGTACACATATTTATTGATGAGGTCTAGTGCCAGAGCAGTTGGCTGTTCAATTTTCGAGTCTACTATCCACGTCCTGTTCATTCCATCCATGTCACATCTCTCCACCTTGGCAGCGTTCCCGTAGTCTGTAAAGAAAAGCTTTCTGTTGAAAGAAAATAAGATGTTGTAAGTTTTAAAGGGTGTGAGCAGAGTGCAAAGCTCTTGCTGGCTCTGGGAAAAGGAAGTTTTTGTTCTTTGTCATTTCCATTTCCTATATACCCCATATTGATAATCACATAATTGTTTTTAAAAAAATAACCATATTGTCTAAAAAATTAACAATTTTACAGAATTATCTTTCAAATGTAACAGACAGAAGTTTGAAATGCATTTTCTTACACAACAAATACATCACGTAATACTCTAAAATTACAATATTAAAATAATTTTTAACCATTATTTGTAAAAAAAAAAAGGCAAGATAGTGACAACAGCACAAAGCACTCACGTTGTCTGGAGAGCAGCTCATTGCACATAAGCTGTAACAAACACAGTGATCCCCACTGTCAGGTGGTTTAAAATCCATTTCTGAAGGAGATGCTTTAGTTTGTAGCACATTTGCATCCAGCCTTGGAAAGGTGTTCAAAATGCTTCCAGAAATCCACAGAGTTATTCCATCCAGGAATAATGGGAAACTACCAAAGACTTCAAATTGCTGCCAAAGCTCCCTAACCCAACACTTGATTAGCATTCACTGGGTATAGCACACGCAAATCAATTCTGATTAACCTGACAATATTTTAACAGGATTACCTATTTGTGAGAACAAATTACACTTGCAGGCTGAAGTCCACCTTGCCATGACTTTAACATGCTGTAAAGAATAATCTGATTCCAGGCTGAATGTTGCTAAGACTACTTTGAGAACTAGGATTTCATTATCCAAATGAAGTGAATTATCTCCTAGTTATTACCACTAATGGGAATAACTTTGGATCAACAGCATATAAAACATCAGATATCTTTATGTGAAAGAGCAGTAATTTATAGCCTTGTAACCTCTCATAAAAATCCAGTTTAGGCAGTTTGCTGAACAGCTAAATGAAACCCATATCCTTTAGTTTTACACTCTTCAAATAAATAAGAATACATTTTAGATGTAGTTAAGGTGTTTCAAGTGCAAAAGTTGAATATTAAAAAAAAAGAAACAAACAACTTTTTTAGAAAAGGCATTAGAATCATCTATAGTCTACATGCAGGAGCTGTCAAATGCCAAAATGAATTGATCTCAGAATCATAAAATAGGGCTGGAGGAGAATTTGAAAGGTCATGCAGTCCATCACCAGGCCATAAGGCAGAATAAACTTTACCTATAACATTCCTGAGGGATAACTCCACTCCTTACACAGATTTCTATTTATCAAAATAATTCTGCTGTTCTGTCCTTCATTGTCATTCTTTATCCCAGCTGTACTCTAAGAATATATTTAAAAACACACACTTAACATTCAGGTCTATATAAATCAAAATGTCCATAGCATAGAATATGTGCAAAGTAAAAATCATGCCTGAAAAGCAAATGTAATTTGGAATGAAAACAAAAAAGAAAAAAAAAAGTGTGTATATAGCAGTATATACACTTATTTATGTATGTATTCATATCATCAGGAATAACAAGGCTGGCTCCTATATATATTTAAAGTAAGTTGTTAAAATGTTACCTGTACTCCAGACTATCTGTACTGCTGGGGATGTGATTTATGTGATTTAATGGAACTTTGTACCTCAAGATTCAATAATTCAAACAGAGCTCATTTTGCAATCACAGAACCAACTGGGTTTGCTGTGATCAGACACTCACGTATATATAAATATATAAATACACACGTGGGTAGAAATACAAATCCACACACACAGCAGTTACAAAGACCTGAAGTTTGATTTCAGACCGACTCTACTGCATAGTGTTCAGTGTTATTAATAACTTAAGAAGTCTACAAACTGAAATATAAGTTAAAAATAATAACTATTAGCCTTTAACAACAAGATTATCTTTTCAGATCAGGCAAGAAATAAAATGTTTGTATGTCAATAACAAATACATCCAGTAAGGAATATCTAAGAATTAAGAATATTTAATAATTTAGGAGGCTGCTCCAGCTTTCTGAAATGAGGGGTCATTTTGTGTCCTTAGTATCTGTCTCATATTACCATCATTTGTGCAAGTTATCATGACTTCATGTGTAAATGACACACTTTTTTACTCTAAAAATCATTATTCTGCTCCTGGAGATTGACAACAATGAAACTTTATAATTAAAGGAAGAGGTAAAAGAACAAGAAAGTAGTTGCCTAACTGCTGCAGCATGATCAAAGTGCTCTGAAAATTAAATTAAGAAAAATAAATGCTTTACTGTGTAATCTTGAAAGGCAATTCTGTATTTAAAGGCTAATGCACATTTTTAGAGTGAGGTTTAAACAGGAATTGCATTTCTAACACAAGAAGTTGCCCCAAAATTACCCTGCATTTCCTTTGCCTTGGGAGCTCTCAAGGATGCACTGTACAGTATTTATTTCAGCTCAAGGCTGATTTTCCTGCTCACAAACAGCGCTGGGTTTGCCTCTCCATTTTCAGCAGAGGGCAATGAAATCTTTTATCCATTCACAGAGCAATTTTGGGAGGAAAACTGACCGTGAGCATGTCCCTGCACAGCCCCAGCTCAGGGCACTGGGGCTGACCTCGAGGGACAGGCTCTGACAGGGAGAGCTGAGTTCATTACAGCCTCATTTCCTGAGCCTGCCAATGAGGATGCTGACTGGGGCTGCTGTAACAGTAAAATGTTGGCATTACAAAAAAGATAAGGTGTCTTATCTTTTGAAAGCTATAGACTTCATGTGTGGAAATTCTGAATTCTGCCTGCAGTTAATCAAGAACAAAAAGGAGCATCTTCTTCATCAAGTCCTGGTGTTTTGCAGGCATTAATTCTCACACAAGTATTCAGTTGTTTTGACTCTTCCAGAATGGTTTCACTGTGGTCCCAGCAGTTGGGAAGCTCCATCTAATAACTAATGGTGATATCTTCCAGGCTGAATTACACAGACTGATTTCTGCAGCAGCTTATTGGGCTTAAACAGCCATTTTCACCTGTCCTCCCCTCCAGAGATATTCTAGATGGCAATCAAATTTCTTCCCTCTGCCGAGCAGCTGGAGATAAGCAAGGGCAGGCAGACATTCTCATTTTGTAAGTCAGGCTCTTTCTGCTGCCCTCCTGTGCACTTATTCCAATTTTAGGTCAGTGATTGAACAAGCACGGCCAGCACTGGGTTTGCTGTTCCAGAGCAGAGCTCACCAGGTCTGCACAACGGCCCAGCAACCTCCCTGCAGCAGCTGGAGCTTCAGCCACCCCTGCATTTGCTATTTCACAGCTCCATTACACTGCTGATTTAAACTCATCCTCTCACATGCACCCTCCTCAGTCTAACAACTTAGTCTTAAAAAGTTGTGGCTGGAGGTTTCTCAGAGCTTGGTTCCAGCAAGGAATAAATACACAGGGACTATTCCCTCCACATCTGAGCAACGACAACTCCCCAGCTTTTAAAAATATCCTCCCATACAAACCTACTGACTAAAAATAGCAATAAATGTTATTAAATAGAGCTAATTCCAGAGGAAAATAATGCTGTCATGAGACAAAAGTGATAACAACTTCCCAGACCCTGCTCTCGCACCAGTGGTCACAGATTCATCTTTCCTTCACTATCAAGACTCAGAAATGTGCAAGGAGGGCCTCAAAGGGCTGCTGTTCTTTCCTGACAGAGACATCTGCCCTCAATAGAAACTCAGAAAGTTACTGCTTTAGTTCAGCTGCCAAATCCCTTATCACCATTGGTTTTGCCCAGCACCTTCTCACGTGCCAATCTTTTTTGTTTCCCAAGCTTTCAAGCACCTCATTCATAATCCACCTATTTAATTAGCTGAGAAAGGATTTTTTTCCCTGTAAAACTACATTTAGGCACCTGCATGACTGAAAATGGATCATTTCTAGTGCACCTAAGATGCCAAACAAAAATGTACTGTAATGTAATGTAATATAGAGTCTGGGGGGCAAAAATTCACTTTTCTGGAGCCCTTTGACAAAAAAAACAAACAAACAAACAAACAAACATTGAAATATTATAGGAAGCAAATTAGTAAAGTATAAATAGAAAAAGAGGATGCTTTCTTAGGCCAAGTTACTGCTGTGGACAAGACCTAACCAGAATAAAGTAAAATAATTCCTAGCACATCTCAGCAGGAGCTATGAGTAGAAAGGACAGGGTTTAATTTTCAGAAATTACACTGAGAGGGTTATTTTCAAGACAGAAGGCAACTAAATATATTCAGTTGATCTTGGGAAAATGAACAAATCACAGAAAGTCAGAGGCTTTTTATCAATTAATGAGTGGGATTATGGTGGGGGAAAGAAGTTTGAATTGGAATAAACAAAAATGCTGTGCAATTTAATTGGTTTAAAACAAAATGGGGACAGCATTGGCATTGAGTGGCACCAGCCAGATTTGCTGTAGGACAAGTAGGATAACTGAAATTATGGGGGCTGTGGTGAACAAGGAACCTTCTTCTGAGGAGGTGATTGAAAGAGCTAATTAAAAGGAGTGTGTAAAAACAGCCCGTGGGGTTCTCTCACAGCCTGTGCTATGAGGTGATCGACTGGCTGGATTCTCAGGAGGGAACTGCCACACAGTCCTCAGACTGATTCCTACTGCATTTAATCAAAATGAATGCGATTTGATTTAGTTTACATTGTATTTAATTAATAATAAGCTTTATAGCATGGTCCAGGAGCATTTTCCCCGCTGATGATGTTTAGGTTGATTAC
The DNA here is from genome assembly GCA_013400955.1 of Drymodes brunneopygia. Lineage (NCBI taxonomy): Eukaryota > Metazoa > Chordata > Aves > Passeriformes > Petroicidae > Drymodes > Drymodes brunneopygia. The sequence goes on along the minus strand of VZTZ01042582.1, from coordinate 1,688,522 downwards.
TGGGTTCAGCAGTTTTCTTTTTTCATCCACACCTAAAGCAAAAGAAATCGGCCCCCCTCAGATTTAGCTCATTTTTGGTAATAAATAATCCATGGCCCTCAGTGTCCCAGACAGATTTGAGAAACTTGAAGAGCACTACTTGCCAGAACACACACACATTGAAAGCAATTCTCAGGTTTGGGAGAGAGGGAAGTTTTTCCCTGGGGAAGGAACTGAAACACCATTGGATTTGGGTATTTGGGTTTCTCCTTCCTCTGCTCCCTTCAGCACAACGCTGCACCCATCACCTGGAGGATAATTTCCCCTTGCAAACCCACACTGTTTTAGGGGGTTAGAGACTGTTTGGCTCTCCAGCACCGTGCCTTGGTTTTTGTGTAACTGATATTGGAAGGAAATATTGAGTGGATGTTTTTGTGCTGCATGGGAGTGAAATTCTATTAAAGTTCCTCTGTGATTTCTGCGGCGTAAAGGAGGACATGTGTTCCAAACGTTCCTGGCATTTTGGAAATCTAGCAATGAGTGTCTGTGAGTAAAATAATAATGCTTTCTTCTCCTAGAGAGCTGCAGATTTAGTGCCATGCAGGAAGCAGCACAGGGTCGAGCTGCAGATAAAAGTAAAACCCAGGCAGACGAGTCATTGTCACCAGCTCCACTCACTGCCTGCTGCAAAAACAGGCAAAAATCAGCAAAAGCGGCACCCTCAGGGGGGACATTTGTAATGGAATACACTTCTCTTTACAGGGAAACCGACAATTCAAACAAAAGCTTTCTTATTTGCAGCAACAGGGGTGGTGGCCTGAGCAGCAAATGGGGGAAGTAGCTGAGAATTTGGGGATGGATTTAAAACAGAGCCAGTCTGGTTCGCTGCTAAAGGAGATACAAGCTGTCATAATTTTTTGTTTGTTTCTATTTAAATTGTCCATCAATCTACAAAAATATGCCTGTTAGAAAGTTAATGGCATCAGCTGATGTTGATGGTTTGTCTTCAGCTTGGCTCCCCCAATACAATTTCCTTACAGACACAGAAATATGAATTTTCAGAGGTGTTATAAAGTGAATACAACTTGATAATTCAGGACTGTTGTTGATCACATGGTTATGACAATACTCCACTACTGGTTTAGCTTCTCAAAACACAATCCTGCATGTTATTCTTCAAGTCTGACCCCTTCCACTACAGAGGCAATAAAAGCCTTCATGTTCTTCTGTCTTAGGGACGTCAATCAAATATACATATTTAAAGTTCATAATAATCCTTAAAAGTGTTTGCCCCCTCCTTTTTCCATCCAAAAATGCTATTTCTGCAGGGTGAGAGTGCAGAGGCCTCTCCAGTGCCCTCATCTCTGGGTCCTGCAGGAATGATGTAGGATAGAAAGATGTACAGCTGAGTTTTGGTATAAAGATGTTTTATCACAACTACAATTTTCTCACACAAGCTCTACTTCTTCCTCTGCAGAGAAAATATCTAATAAACCCATATCAATCCCACCATATTCTCTTTCTTGTTCCATAAATAGTTGTGGCCGTACACAATAAAAAAAAACCAAAAAAAACCCACATCTGGAATATAACAGCAATAGATCAAACACACAGGGAAATGAAAGTTCAGTTCATAGGTTTTGCTTGTGGATAAAATTGTGGAGAAAGTTTGTCTGACACTCTCATCACAAGAGTTGTCTGTTTTTTCCCCATACCAAGACTACAGCAATGGGATTCACTTTTGAAAAAGTGCATGCCTTAAAATATATCAAATTTCTTCTTGCTTAACCTCCTTTCTGTCTATGTAAAACTCAGTATCTTTTCATTAAAAACCATGTAATTACCCAGAGTAATTTCATGCACAAAGTAATTTTCTGAACAGAATGGATGCTGCCTGAATTTTCAAAATTTATTCCCAATATAAAATTTTAGTAAGTAAATCGAATATTACCTTTTCAGCCATAATTTATTTGTAACTACATGCAAAGTTTTAATAACTGTCAGTTTGAAATGAAACACATTGCAGATGTATTCCTGGGTTCATTAAGGGCCCTGAACATCAGTATTTATTTGTCAGATTACTGCCCTTCATCTGAAAATGTAAGGATTCAGACTTAAATCAGATGCAGAAATTTGGAATTAGAGTCCTTTCAGACTAAATGTATTTCCTCATCAATTAGAACAGGAATGAAGAAACATTGATTATTCTCATTTTATCACAAACCAGCTGTGCCAAATCAATGTGCTGACCCACTGAAAAAATTAATTTTATAAACAAATAACTTTATATCTAAATTTAAGTATACTTTTAATGTGACCTCCAAATAATGCCATGAAGTCTCAATCATATTTTAAAAATAAGAGATATAAACTCTCCTTAAAGAAAGTATTCAACAGACTTTATGTAGTTATAAAATATGTGCTTACATTCAAACCATGCACACATTGATGTTAGAGATACTGAAATCTGGAACATGATGAATAATTCTTGGATTATCCTGAGTACTTATTTTTGAGGGTAAGATGCTTAATTTCCACTGCTCTATCAGATGTACAAGATGCAGGGAAATAATTTTGCCCCAGAAAATTAAAATTCTCTTTCTTCATTGGCAGCTCAGGGTCTGATATATTTGTTATCCTTCAACCTCAACTTGAGGTATGTATTTTAATGTGCAATTTTGGATTTTTCTGCTTTAAATGACTTCTGGAGCATCAAAATGGTGTCACTTGACTTTCTATACTCTTGCCATGGACTCTTTTATGTACACAGCAGAATACTCATATTCATACACTGATTTTCAAAGATTTCCTTAGTATTGCACCAAAGCTCTTTCACAGAAGAAATAAATGCAGCACTTTTCCTGAAGGTATTTAATTTTCACAAGATATTATTATGTGCAGTCAGACTCTATTGCTCCTTCCACTTAATAAATAACCTTTTCCCTTAGTTGAAAAGCGACAATATTAAGAATTACTTTTTAAAATAGGATATTTTGGGAGGAGGAGGGGGGAAAGTTTTCATTAATTGTTCAGTGATTGTAGGGGAATAAAGGTAGAAATAAAGAAGATCCCTGAAATTGTGTTTGACTTGCAGCCTGAGGAGCTTCAGGCTAAAGCAGAGTGGAGTTTGGAGGGTTTAACTTTAGTCCTAGAGCTCAGCTCAGCCTCAGAGCAAACCAGGACAGCACCAGCAGCAATCCTTGTTTAAAAATGCCTGTCTAGACACAGGAGGCCATCATTTCCCAAACACAGCCTCACTTCTCAGGGACTTTTCCTTCCCAGAATTTGAGACATGGCCTTTTCAACCCAGCCTGAGAAATGATGGTTGGATGGAGCATTTGGCACCATGAAATGTGGGAAAAGGGCTCGCTCACTTTGTCAGGGATTTGAAATCATGTTTTCCACACCACCAGCATTGATCACAGTGCAGGATGCTTTGTCTTCAACTATGTGATTTCTGTCAACCAACTTTTTCCACTTACTGACCAGGAGTGAAAAAGAAAACATATTTGCAATATTAATTTCTTTTAAATGTATTATTAATGAGAAAAAATAAATTAAAACAGTTCTTCCACCTTGGTATTTGATGACCTATACCAGATTAAATGTCAGTAATAGCTGGCATTTGAGAACCTGTCTCATCCATCTTATGCAGAAAATGCTACAATAATCATCATTATGTAGGATTACACTAAATTAATCAAAAATCCACAGTTTGCATGCTTTAGGAATCTCAGGGCTCCTTCCCAGGCACACCTGCAGAAAGGCCAGGATTACATTTGGACTCTTTAGACCCCAAAGGTTGGAAACTGATGATGTGAAGTCATGATGAGTTAGTAGCAAACAAAAGGATGGGGATTTTTTTTTTCTCTCCAGCAAATTCAGGCAAGGATGTACCAGTGGCTATTAAATGCAGTGATGTTTCAAACTCTGAAAATCCCAGCACTGGACACTGCTGGAAGCTGGGCAGGTTTGCTGTGGGAACTGCTGCTGGAGGCTGGGTTAGTCTTTCTTTCTCATCTAAGCTGTCTTTTGTAGCTTTTTGTTTGTTTGGTTTGTTTGTTTGTTTCTGGTTTTGTTTTGTTTGGTTGTTTGTTTATTTAGTTTTCGGGGGGTTTTTTTGTTGGTTTTTTTTTTTGTTTGTTTGTTTGTTTTCTTGCTTTTGTTTTTTTTTTTTCTCTGCACTGTGGAGAAGTCCCACTGGGAATGCTGTGGGAAGGAACAGTACTGGAACATCTCTCAGTGTCCCTGCTCTCAAAGCACTTGGGTTAGATTTCAGTCATTAAATATATTCAAATACATCAAATCTGAAGATGATCCTGGATAAAGAAATAGGTGAGGCTGCAGAATAACTGTTCTGACAAAAATTACGCTTGAAATTTACATTTCAAATACATATATAAATTCTAATTTATATTTAAAAATTACTTTAAATCAAGTTTATGCATGATCTCACTTTATGCCAAAGAGAGGCAAAAACATTTAATATTTGATCTCCACAAGCAAACACTACTGACACAATAAATCCTTAAGCTGGTTTAAACTGTGCCAATGGTTATTTATCACAGTGCAGAACAGAAAATAGACAGCCTGTGCTTGGCAGGCATGGACAGAACTGATCTGTATCCTGGCTTTCCTTTGGGATGAAGCAGCAAAACTTTGCAGTTTAGGGAATTATTCCAATCTAATTGATGATTCCAGTTGTGAACAGCAATGAGAAGTACTCAGGGTTCACCAAGAAAAAAGATGCATCTACCCAAACTAGAACTGCACAAAATTAAATAAAAACGAGATTATCATCCAGCACTTTGATATTTCTGTTTAGGAATCTCTGTTCTTTAATGTTTGTGGAGTTTTTTGTAATGTAAAAAGTCCTAAAGTGAATATTAGAACTTTTCCTGCATCTTTCTAATGTTTCTGATCAAATATTTTCTGCTGGAGAAGCTGTTTGGGTGCTGCTGGTCCACACCAGGCTCCATGATCTTCCCACTACAAATTCCTAACTGGAGCATTATTTATTGTCACCAACAAGTGAATTACCTGATTCCATGTCTCATCCTGGCATCTGACAGTAAGTAAAAATAGGCAGTTTTGCTTCCTCATTAACTACTGAGTAAACGAGTAATTTTCTTCCCAAAATTGTACTTGCAAATTAAATTTATAAAAAAACCCAAAACCCAAACCAAAGTCTTGCCTAAAACAAAGATCACAGACAACAAATTATCAAGTTAATAGAACGAAAAAGCAAAGCAGGATTTATACAGAACTGTAATATTTGAAATTAGGTTGGAAGTATCATATTTGCATTATTTTATCTCTTCTGAGATCACAGACTCTTTAAATCTTCATGATATTTTTTCTTAAGGCGCTACAAAACAGAACTCAATTTCAGCTAAGTGACAACAAAATTGGTTTTATTCCACCATGGAGAAGGCTCTTGTGCTTTTGCTGCTGTTACTCTGTTCTTGATCTCTTAACCTTTAATTTACAGCAACCAGGCCTAGTGGGAAGGCAGAATTATTTATAAGACCACTAGTAATTAGTGCCTAATTAGTAGAACTAATATGAAGCTGCTAGAAAACTGTGCATATATTCAGGATTTAAAGCCAATGAGTGCTGATTTGTAACACAAACATATAAACAACAGAAGTATTTCCATTTTGACTTCCAAAGGTTCCCCACCCGAGAGCTCATCGATGATCTGCCACATTACTTAATAAATTTCTACTCTTGCAGAGAAAATATATAAATTATTGTCAGAAAGAGTTCCTGCTTTTGGCTTTAGTTAGGGAATATTTTTATAGACTTCTCTTGAAAGATTTACTGAGTGCACGAAGAATCCAAAGACAGAAAAGTTTCAGTATATGGTGGTATGTAATAATATGTAGATACTGACTGGAGTGTAATAGTAAATTGATGCAGGTTCTGTATTTTGATGCTCAAAGTGATAAAAATACATATATTTATTTATTTCAGCCATTGGTGTGAAATTACCCATTTCATCTGAGCGGATCATTCGAATAACCCTTATTTACGGAATTATCTGCCACTATTTTCCACATGAAGTTTGTGTCATTTCAAGAACAGTGACAACCTGTGCTGGCATGACAAAGTACTTATAGAAAAGCCACATCTGTAAGACACTCTCAGTGCTTGTTACAGAGTTGTGAACATAAGTAATGAATTAAATAAGAGGCTGCAAGAAGCAATGTGGGAATTGTGGGATTAAAAAGGCTGCCAGCTGATCCAGAGGCACAGCATCCACTTCTGCTCCAAACACACTGTTTATATATATATTTTTAAAGGTGTTGGAAAAATTTGGTAGCACAGAATTGTGCTCTGTTTACAGAAATGATGAAGGGATTAGCTGAAATCAAATAAATGAAGACAGAAATAAAATAAATTCCCTGTCGCCCCCCAAAGAACCCAAAAAAACATGGGAAAATTTCATGAAGATATTCAACAACAAAATAAGTATCATTTTAGTGGATTACTGGGTTATCTATCTATCTATCTATCTATCTATTCATATGAATCAGACATTTTCTGCTATGAGATTCCAACTCCTGCTTGGTTCTTCGGGGATAAAAGCATGGAGCGATGGCATGTTCAGCATGGAAAGAACTCCAGAAAGTCACAAATTATTAATAAAACAGAGAAATAAAGGGCACTTTAGCACTTCCCTTCCCCTCCTGCCCTGCTCTGCTCTGCCCTGCCCTGGGCTGTCCCTGTTTCTGAGGATGGGACACACGGTACCAGCTCACTCCACATTTTCCAGCTCCAAGCATAATGAGCCCATTCCCTTACTAAGGGAAGGAATTTCAGGAGCAATTTTGAAGCCAGCACACAAATCTGCTTCCTGATTCCTCTTCTGAAACACCAGAAATGTAGAGGTGTATCAGCAGCCCCAGCTCCAAGCAGAATGAGGAGAAAAAGGGGGATTTGTACACACCAGTGATGGCTGCATACACCAGCTCCGTAATAATGTTTCCAATACCAACCTACCCCGTGCAGAATTACACAGGAAGACAATTTCTGAAAATTACTAAAATTGAAAAAAATGAAGAAAGAATTACAGGAAAAATAAAATAAAAATACTTTTCTGGCCAAGTATAACATTATATTAATGTGCAAAGCATTTAGGTTAGGCCAGCATGAACTTACAGCTGAGCCATCCACACTACCTCACCAATTTTATTATCAGTTCTAAGGCAATTTCAGAACCCAAAGAAGTAAGTTATGGCTGATGTCATTAATACTGCATGAAAAATGGAATTCTAACATTTTTATGATTCTTGGCACTCAGTCTCACAGGCTTTTGGTCAGGTTAGTGGTCACTAAATCACCTTTTCCTTGCTCAAAGTAGCAGTGCTCCCCAAGTCTCCAGGCCACCAGGCACATAGTGATGAGTACAGTTGCATTTCAGAGCTGATCAACTTACCAGTTTTATTAATTAACTAATTATCTCATTTTAGGAGAAGAAGAAACCATATAAGCCCCAATACAAATGCTGAGTCCATGATACCTCATGTGCTGAGTGACAGCAGGAAAGGAGGTGAAGCCACACAAGGCACGGAGCTGCACGTGCAGCCCAGGAGGTGTCGATGGAGATGCTTTTATTAAAGCAGCTGATAGAGTCAGAGGAGAAGATTCCCTTTGCAGCAGACAGCCCTGCACGTCTGGGAGCAGATCATGGTGTGCCTACCTGTCAGGAAGGCTTAACTTCTTCATTTTAAGACAAAACTGATACACACTGACATGAGAGCAGAGTGGATCAGCAAACGGCCTTGTGGGATTTGGAGGGCACTGGCTGCTTCCCTTCTTGCTTTACAGGATAAAAGCAATAATCTACAGGCATCACTAGCAATACATATTTTTTTACATTATTTTTTTCTGAAGCTGGAAATATAATGAATACCTGCTTTGCATATTACCTGTAATAATTTACTCCAGTCAGCCTGAGGTGAAGGGAGCACAGATTAACTCGGGGCTTTCTTCCCCTTATTCCATTTCAACATAATTGTCCCCCTCTGATACACCCCCAGTGAATAATCTGACAACCTCCAGCACTTTCTAATCACTCCCATTCCTCACTGCTCTCTGGGAAGAGGCAGAGGATGGCTTGGGTTGGGACACACAGACACCACCTGCTGCAGAGCTGGCATTTCCTTTCTCACCTAATTAAAGATCTGCTTCTGGTCTTTTCACGTTTTATTCCAAAAGAGGCAAGATTGAAGAGCAGTAAGGATACTACTTTATATTCCTTAAAAGCTGTTCCAGTGTTCAGCAAGCAGTAATTGCTTGATTTAACCTCCTTCTTGATGGTACCTGGCAAGGGAGGTGCTTCCTTGTCACAGCAAAATGGGGACACAGCAGCGGTGACGATCAGCACAGCAGATCAGATGGTGCCCAAATCCCTGTGAAACTACAGCAATATAAAGGATAAATCCCTGGGATTCAGTTCCTTTGGAAATCCTGATTGATTCCCAAGTCTCAGGACTACTGAGGTCCAGTCCTCATCCCTGTGAAGTCAGACAAGATCTCAGCACACAAGTGATGAACCCCAAGCACTCTGAGCCAGGATCCACAGTAGCACCACTCAATTATCATGCAAAACTCCATCCTTTCTGCTATTATTTGGTTCTGTTCTCTTTTTTTTTTTCCCCCTCCTTCTTAATTAAACCAGTAATTGAGGCTGTGCTATGAGCTGAACTCAATTAAGTAAGTCAGGGTACATTCAACACATGCTCCCAAAACTCTGCCACTCAAAGCCCAGGCTGGAACATCTAATCTGCAAGCATCAGACAGCTGTAAACAGGAAATAAATTGCTATCTGAGCATGGTGCTATTGAACAGGTCTGGGGAAAGGCAGCAAGCTCCTCAGTATCTAAATAACTGCTGAAAATCTAAGGATAGTTCCAAAGGTGAGGAAAAACTAAATCAGAAAGAAGTATTTACTGGGGAGAGTGGGGCATTTCTTTGGTTTACTGGTTCAATTACTCTGCATTAGGAATTTTGGTTGAATGTTTTATCAAGCAGTGACTTCAGCATCACATGAAATTTTCTGGTGTGAGGGCAGCAGAGTGTACCAGATACCCCAAGGGCTGGGATAAATCTGTTGCTGACCAGATGAGTTCTTCAAATCTCCATGTACCTACTTCCACATCAGAGACCCTGACCCAACATTTTCTTTTGAAACTTTTCTGGTTTCTATTACTATTTAAAACAGAAGAGAGAACAAAAGCAATAAAACCAGGCATGAGCGAGAAAAAAAATTCTCACCTCTTCTCTAATGAAAATTATTTATTTACACATTGATAAAAAAGATAGTATTTGGTGGCTAAACACTTGTCTGGTGTGTTGGAAGAGTGTAGATACTTGAACTTTGAAGTACCAGATATTATATTAGGATCTCCTGTGGCTGCGGTTTTCCCAAGATTTTTCCTTTTTCATGGTAACAGTTAAAGTTCCAGTTTCATGAACAGTTAAAGTTCAAAAAGAACAGAAAATCTTTTGCAGAACAGAAAAAGTTCTCCCTATCAGCTCTATTTTTGAAGCACTAAGACATAAAAATGATTAAACTTTCTTTGTAAAGAAACACAAAAAAGCCCAACACATTCTGATGCTAGAAATCCCAGATATCAGGTTATTCCTCATGGAAAATGCTCTGCTCATATTTAGGAGTAGCCTAAACTGAAGGAAGCAGCTCAGAAGGGCAGTAGCTGCAGTGTTTATTTTGGGTTTTCCAAATCTGTTAAGGATATCCAGCCATTCTCATATCCAGAAACAGATAAGCTGCTTCAAATCAGTGCTCAGTATGTTTTAAACTGCACACAGCCATCTCATATTTATGAAACAACAGCTATTTATAGAAGTAAATAATTGGATATAAAGCCTTTCCATGCTCATAACAGATCACTGGCCATCAGTGAGATGTTCATTAATCTTTGTTTCAGTTTGAATGGGAACACATTCTGTTTGGAGCACAGAAATGGAAGAATACAGAATACACACATGCTTTATTAGCAGTTGTTTTTCAAATGCATTCTCTAATGTCACATAACAAAGTCAGTGATCCAAGAAAGCCAAGAAATTCACAGGGTAAAAGGACTGAAAAGGATGATATTTATTAAGCCTCTTATCAGGTTTTCCTAAAAGAAATCCTGTCACTAATCAGTCATTCGTAACAAATGCTCATTAATTGTCATCCTTCTCAAAGCACTCAGCAACAGGACGATATTTTTAGAGGTGGGGAGGTTGGAGTGTAGAGCAGTGAGCTCACAAAACTGACAAGTATAAAAACAGGAAGAAAAATCAGTGTTTTCTTAGCTCTTACACCTGTGCCTTCCCCATCTGTTTATAGCTGGGTCTTTACTGAGCACTGAGCAGGCAGCGTGCCCGGAGCTCAAACACATCATGGGCGACAGAGATGTATTGGCATCACCTTGTTTGCCAGGTACAGCAAATATTTGCTTCCATTTCCCAAGCCCTGCATTGACATAAAATAATTTATAACTCTATTGAGTATAAAACCTCAAAATAGCATCATTTGGCTCATGCAGAATTAAGCTGAGGTGCTGCAGAAGATGAGGAGGACTCTCTGTGGCCGTGACACCCCTCAAGAATTTACAAACACAAAGCAAGTGCTCAGTTCTGCCTTCTGCTGAATACATGTCTAGAAAACTTGATGAAAACTGAGTTTCGGTAAGGTTTTATGAAAACTTCCTCTACATTTCTGGTCAAGATTTTAGGCCTCTGCCACAGGTAATACCACAGAGTCACAGTGGCAGCTGCTGTAATTAAGGCAAGATGCTTGATTTTATCAACATTGGGATGCAGGTTCTTTGGTTTCACCTTTTCCCAGACATATTTCTGTAGAAAGGATTCTCTCCAAGGCACTTAGATTTTACAACTGAACAGCCTTGTGTTCGTAAGTCCTAGTTTTTATTTTTGGTGAGATGTTTTTTGCATGCAGGATGTGCAGTTCAGTTTTCAAGGCCATGCACTTGCTATGTTGTGCGCATGCTTTCTGTGAGTTCTCCCACAAAACCACTGTAACATCACTGGATTCAATAAATATACCAATCAAAATACTAATATTCAAATTTAAATACTCATAATAGGTGTATCACAGTTTCCCAAGAGCATTGAACACTTGCAGGATTAAGCCAAAGACTGAGATTGTTCCACTTGCACAAGGTTGAAATTTCTTTATATTCTTTCTTCATATCTATGATCAGGGTAAAACAAGACCCATTCTATTTTTTTTTCCCCTGGCCTTAATTCCCATCTTTTGTCCAAGTCACTTTATTCATCTGTTTTTTCACTGAGTTCCTTAACTAGATATTTATCTTCACCTCCCTGTTTCAGAGCACTGCCCCTTGACTGGAAGCCACAAAGGTTGAGCAGTCTCAGCTGTCCCCATTTGGGAAATAAAAGGTTTAATTCATTCAGCTTGTTTTTGAGATCTTGAGTCTGGCATTCAATAAAGAGTAATTGCATATTCTTGAAAAGAGCTCATGTTGCACATAGATAAATTCACTGTATTTTAAACACACAATGAATTTTAAAATGCATATAATGACTTGAAATATTTCTTCATTGCTGTCACAAAACTGTTTAAATTTTTCTTTCTTTAATCTATCATGACTGCAGCCATAAATCCAGCAATGGAAAATAAGCATTTTCATTTGATTAAGCATTTTGAAGCAGCACTGAGTTTGGGGAACACTTGCTTGAAGCATAAAATGAGAAATAAAATGACACAATGAAAGGTAAATGTCACCAATCTTATGATTAAAAATGCAATTAGAGAAGACTTAAAACTAATTCTGTGAATTATTTTTTCCCCCCTTTTAAACTGTACCACATGTGCAAATATGCAACACAGACAACTTCACCTGCAGAAGCCAGGGCATGGTCAGGCAGTGACCTCTGACAAGTGCCCTGCAAAACACCCCTGGTGCCAGCAGAGCTGTGGCATGGCCTTTGCTTTATTTATTATGAGGGAGAATGGTGTTAGAAACAGAAAATAGGAGTTTAAAAATCACAAAAACCAGAAATGGAACAACGTTCTAAGCCATGTCTAAACCCAGCAGCAACACAGAGGAAGGGTTCTCCGCTGGGAATTTTCCAGCATTTTTTAAAGTCGTTTTTTTCTGCAAGTAATGAATGAAGTTATTAACAGTTGGCTAAATTTTCATGAGATGTTCTACTTAGGAAAATAATATACAGCCATAGACATGATAAAATATGGATCTGCAGGAAATCACAAGGGGTTAGTGGGTTTCACCTCCCAGATAAAACTTCAGCATCTTTCCTTTTTTCTCCTGCTTTTATAGCAAAATTCCTGTCCAAGTACCTTCCATGAATACCAAGTTCTTCAGAGAACCTGTAATTTGAAGAAATTTAAAGTTTGCCTGACAATCAGAATAGAGAAGGGGAAGAAACACAAAATCCAGGCCATGGACATCCCCCAAACCTTGAGGGTGAGCTCAGCATCTCCAGGGTGACCCTGCTCAGCACATCAGTGGCTTGGACCTGATGGGACTGGGTTTAAATGATCCTTTTTACTTTCACAGAGAGTTTTTAGCTTTTATATTTCTCAGATCCTGTACTGCATTAGTGTCTAACTCTGAATTCCACACAGAGTGTTACTGAGCTCTCTTGACATTTTGGTCAGACAAAACAATCCTTCCAGGCCTGAGAACCAAGGACACCTCACAGCTTCAGACCCCGAAAAGAATAAACAAAAGTGAATCAAGGGGAGAGCAAACTGAAGGAATGTGACTTCATTACCTGAAGCTGTAATTGGATAATTAACCCCTGATATGCAAATAGACCAAATTTATATCTGTCTGAAAAACTCGTGACCATTGTCCATCTTGGGTGGAGCCTCCGCCAGGCTTTTGCTCTGCCCAAGGTGTACCTGTTGAAAGCCCTTGATAAATCCCCACTTTATCCTCCTAACTCTGTCCAGCCTCTGTTCTAGGGAGCCACTCCAAGGCATCAGAGGTAAAAAAATATGGAAACCACCAGGCTGAGCTCAGCTCTGCACTCAAACACCATCCTGACTCGACTGAGTGCAGGCACTGCCCCGGTTAAAGGGGCTGCTGAGCTCCCTGACAGCCAATTCACCTTCCCTTCTCTTCCCCAATTCCCAGGGGCTGGCACTTCCCTGTGAGCAGCTTCCCAGAGAATCTCTGTTCCATGGTGGTGCTGGTTTCAGGAGTCAGGTGTATTGATGGAAAGAGGGTTGGGGCAGCTCTCATTTTACTCATGCTGGTTGCAAACAAGCAGTGACTGAGAAGTGTTCGGTACAATTTCTTTCCTCCCCAATCTCTCCCAGCCCAAATCGAAACATCTTTCCCCAGAGGTTTGGCACTGACAGTGACAGTCATTACTCCTAATGCTGAAAAACAGTATCATCCCCAAAACCTGTAAGATCTCTGCTAGGAAAAGAAAGATTCTGCAATCTTCATCTCGGGGTTTTCTTACCATTTGCAGAAATCCATACTACACTGCAGTGGCAAAAGCTTCCTATCAACACCTGTGGATTTCAAACTGCAAATTAGGAGCTCTATTTCTCTGCAATATCACAACAGCAAAATAAAGCACCAGCAGGATATCAGATGTGAAAAGGTAGGGTTTGGCTTGTCAAGAAAAAATTGGGTCCCATCCAAGAGTAAGGGAAAAATTGAAGCTTCTACAATTTGTGTAATTCTGCTTTATGTGAAGTGGCTCATTCATGGCTCCTGTTTTCTCTTTACCTAAACAAAAGTAGGTTGCTTAAATTGAAATGTAATTCAAGCATAGATAGTTAACAGATGAAGGTTTGTGTCACAGCACTAGAGCAGTTATTTTCACACCACAGAAATATATTCCTTTAATTTTCCTTTGGGTGTTCAGGTAGGTGCACATCTAGGAACATATTATCTGTCTGTGTGACTGTCTGTAGGAAGATATTGAGTAAAAATGCCATTTAAGTAGAATCAGAGTTGCTTGGAAGACTGAAAATGTTACCTGGGATTATTTAATTCATGCACATTTTGTAACTGCACGTAATTACTTCCCTGACAGAAAGACAGAACCTACAACTTTATAAACATAGGAAAGCTACTGTCACAGCTCTTCTATCTCTACTATTTCTCCTTCAGCAGATAGAAAATGGCTAAATTATCTTTCTTATCCATGGCAAACCTAATATGAGCTCTCAAACCCACCACATGCTGAGGAGAAAACACAGCCCAGGTGCCCCTGGTTATTATTAGCTGTCATATTTTTTATTCTAACAGGTTTGTAAGACTTCATTATCTGACTTTACAGTGGTACTTTACTGGTAACGAGTAAAATCCAGGTAAAGAAGCACAAAGAAATGGAATTGTGCACTCTGGTGCTGTCCTGGAGAGGGTTCTGCAGAGCAGACAGCCAGGGTTCAAACTGCGGCCAGCTCACCCTAACACCTGTAAATCAAAACTAAACCTGTGCCCTGGGAACCATCCACACATTGCAGGAATTTACAGGAATCTGCAGCATCACAGCTTTTCCTTTTTCTAATACCTCCCCAAGTCTGCAACAACCTAATGATGTTCTTCATAAGAACAATAAGCTTTCTTAGCTTTATTCCTCCTTTCCTTTTTCTATCCTTTTTTCCCAAATAAGTTTGTCCACTCTATGTATACTTTCACCCAATTTGCTCCTTTTGCACTTTGAATTGTATCTGCTTGTCTGACCTCAGATTGTTTTTACTGCCCTTTCTACAACCTGGCATTTCATATTGTCTTTTCCATGTCTGTCCACACTCACTTTAAGCACTAAATTGTACTTTCCCTTCCACAGCTTTCCAATGTGATTCGAAACTGAAGAGAGAAGCAATGGCCTCGGGACATTAAAACCCATCCATTTAAACTTGATCACAGAGAAGGCTCTGTAACTGTGAAGTTCACATCTATTTTTATGGTCTCTTTTCCCCTGGAACACCTATGCAGAGAAATATCATGGTAGAATTAAAAAACCCATCATTAAGCCCCAGTATGTGTGACTATGGAGGCAAGTCAAAACATAAATAGATATCTGGCTTTTGGCAAGATAGTATTTGGCATTTAATACATCAAGCAGTAATCTGCATTGTATTTATTCAGCTGAGCATTTAAGGTGCATTTGAATGTGAGAGTGATAAATAGAAAGGGGTTACACAAACTGCAATCAAACTGTGCGCTATTCTAGACCTCAGAATTACTAAAATGAAAATACAAAGAGAACAGTGTGGGGGGGTGTTTCTATAAAGGATACTTTCAGTGATACCTCTAAAGGTTTATTTGTAGGTGCAATTCTTCTTCTCCCAGTGGAAAACTGCACCTCTGAGGCAGCTCTCACAAAAATCTCATCTGTGTGTGGTACAATACTCTGTGTATGAGATTACTTTTCCCATTTACGTTTTACAAACCCTCGAATGCAATCCAAAAATTTCCAGAGCTGGCTGGTAACAGGCCAGTTCAACAAACATAAACCCCACTGATCAGGCACAGGCTCAGGCAAAATTCCTGTGATTGTACCTCATATTTATTTTTGGAGTAAATTTTTGAGCGTTACACTGTCATTGATCTGTGGCCCAGCCCCAGTAACTGACTGCAGCTCTGTGTGTCCCTCCCCAGGACTCCAGGTGCATTCATTGCCAGCTATTTACATGTTGTTTGTCATGGGTTTGTCTCATTACCTTCAGGGGACAGATGTTGAACAGCTGCTGAGGTGCACAATCTTTTGTATGTGTAAGCAAGTAGATTTGCATTTCTGCCTGGGATTTCAATCCTTGTCTTTCTGCAATATAACATTTGCCATTTAATATAATAGAGGATAATCCATGTTGTATTTGTTTAGTTTGTGCTACTTGGAACATTAAAATCCAGGAACATTCTTTTTCTGCAACCTTCTCAATCAGCTCCTAGGGCTGATAGCAGAATTTTCTGGAGATTTTTTTTGGCAGCAGCTGTTCCTCTGGTTTGCTTTCTGTGGCTTATTATGCATTGCAGTCAGTCCTACAGCCCCTTTTCCATACTTTTACTTGAATGAAAATGCCCAAACTTGTTTGGGTGCAACTTTTTAACAAGTGGAGCTTGGAGCCACTGGGACAAAAGGAAAAGAAGTGTCAATGTCAATATACACACCAGCATTGTATTTCTCTAACGAGAGAGAAAGGAAACTGTCAGCTGACTGAAACCCCAGTTTGTCCTTGCACCTGGATTTCTGGAACTCAGAGCTCTGCTTTGCAGCAGCCCAAAGGTCAGAGCTGTTGCTGCTGGAACAGAGCAGGCTGCTGACTGCTCACTGGGGTGTGAGACACAGATACATTCAGGCAGCCACACCACAGCACTGTCCAGGGGACACTTTCTTGGTCCCCATGACAATGTTTGCCCCACCAGACAGCTGCCCTGATGGCAGTGACTTCCATGCAGCTGTGGCTCTTTGGGCTCTGACTTGCCACACTCTCCTGCAGCCCTGTTGGCTGGTGAGTTTGTTAGGGCTAAGCAGTATGTCTTGAACCAAACACCACAACATGCATCCACTGCATATCTGAAGTGATGGAACTGAGCATAGTTTACAAAGAAATGAAGAAAAGCATATTTAAGAGCAGCACATTGTGAGAGATGACTGGAGCTTGCCTGTGAGTGCCTGCATTAACAGCATGACCACTTTGCTGTTGCCATTTTTAATTATATTTAAATATATAATTTAATTGTATTCTTGCTATCCTGGAATGCAAGCAAAACTCTACATGAAAATATGAACATTTCACCTGCGCATCACCTGCTACCTTCATCTGTTGAAGCTGATGCCTTCAAAGTGATATAGCTCATGGGTCTTTGGGCAATAAAAAAACTCCAAAATATTCAGCAGTAAGGATCTCACAGAAGGCAAAAGCACCATCTGACAGAGCCCAGAATGAGCCATGGGGCACGGGAGGCACTTTTCCCATGTGGGGAAAGCTGCACTGTCAGCAAGCACAGAGCACTCACTGGTGGATGTGGTACTGCTCACACCCTGTGACTGGTCCATGAGGTTAATTACAATTACATTTCACTGCAGAACTTTCTGGCTTGCATGGACAGATGAACAGAGACTTGATTAACAAGCTATGGACTGAATGGAAATATTTCTGAGGCTGATGTTTCTGGAAACTACTAATGGAGTTTAGTCAAGTGATATTTCCTGTTACTAACTGGCAAGAGGGAAGCAGATCATACACAGCCATATCTCCAAGGAGTACATGAGATTAAAGAGATGAATATCCTCATCCAGCCCTGTGGTCTGCGTGTGGGTATTTGCAGTAATAAATCTCTTGTCAGAAAGCTTTTGCATTCAATCTCTCAGCATCTGCACTGCTGCTACAACAGTCTGATCCTGTACGTGGGGTTTTTTGGGTTTTTTCTTTCCTTTTTCCAGAAGGGTCAAAAGCCAGCTCACACATTATTGTGCTGAGAGGCAACTGCTGCCAACTTCACCCTCCTCTAAGCTGTGTAACACCGAGGTGATGACAGACAGGAGTTCACACTCCCCACACTCAGGCAGCTGTGTCCCTCTGTAGCTCCCGTGGTCACTTTAGAAAATGGAAGTGGAAGCACTGTAGAAACAATTTTCTGAACTTCTGCTGGGTATCAGAAAACCATCCTGGAGAATAATGAACAATGTGCCACAGAATGTAGGACACATCTTGCTTTGAAAAACAGCACCAAAAAGTAAGGGGTGACAAGGAATATGGAGAGAGGAATTAGACATCCCAGTGTTGCAGCTGAAAGAGGATGCAGTTGAGTAGGGTGTATAGGAAAAGCTGTCTTACAGTGGGATCTCAACAGAAGCTGAACCATCCCAATGGTGCAAAATCCCCCTTTTATAATTCCTCTTTATAATGCTTAGTGAATCATCTACCCAGATTCAAGACAGGGAGCACCTGGAGCTGCAAGAGCACTTCAGAAAAGAGTCTAAAAGGTGAGGCAGTGACAGCTGGAAGGGCACAGAGAGAACAGGAGCAGAAAAATATAACAGGAAGATGGAAATCGAAGTCATTAAATCCCTTTTACCGAGGTACAGTTTTACACCTGACCAGAATGTAGACCTAAATCAGTTCTATCACAGTGCTAAGGAAACAACTCCAGAAAAATAGCAAGTAATAAACTGAAATGTTTACAACAGGAAACAAACTTTCCTACTTCCCTCAGCTTTCCAGGAAAGTGGAGACCAAAAAGAGACTATATAGAGTGCAGCAACTAAATAATCAGAAGTCTGGATGAAGAAGGTGGTGGTGGTGGAGAATATATTAAAAAACCTAAGTTGCAAGAAGTCAGTTTTCTAAGTGTAGAATAAAAGAAGTATTTGTTAGTCATTCTGAAGTAGCTAAAAAGTGACTGCAAGAAGAGGCAAAAAAAATGTTCTACAAAATTAGCATAATTAGAGACAATAATCTTCAGTTGAAGGAGGCAAAGAACATAGAGTTCATGGAATCTCCTCTCTGAATATGATGGATTATAATATTTAAACAAAACCTGCTTGTAGAATGTTGCAGGCTCGTTTATTCTGCCCTCAAAGAATGTGATAAAAGAGGCAACACCTCAACCTCTACCTCTAATCTCTGCTCCTCTTCCATATAAACTGGAAAAAGCAGAGCAGGTGTGGATCCATGTAACTTATCTCCAGGCTGTGAGATAAGCAAGAACAAAACAAAAATAAAAATGCACATGAAAATGTTACAAGTGCAAATCCAAGCATTGAAATGCTGGCAAGCATTAGGATTCCTGTGTTGCCTTAAATTATCCCATGATATGAGCAATCAAAAATCTTTGATTACACCCACGCTGATTATTATTTCAGAACACCCTCCCCGTGCTCTGAGGAGTGACTGCTGCTTCCTTACATAATGTGCTGTCGTCTCACACCCCTCAACAGAGATGCATTTTGTTCAAACCCTGCTCAGAATGCAAAGCTGCTCATTTCTGAGCAGGCACTTACCAGGGTTCACACCTCTGTCTCCAACTGCTTCCCAGACATTAATGAATTCTTCTTCACAAAATCCTCCCAAGCTTAAATGAAGTGAATCTCCCCCAGAATTTAAACCACAATTTCAAGCCTACCTGGTAATTATGACTGCTCAACTTGAGACTGATGTTGCTAAGCCTAATTCTGCCTGTGACACTGAGACATTACATTTTCAAAACCTCATCCCAAATCACAGGTAGTTGAACTCAGCCAAAACTTCTGCCTGAGGACACGGGTGGCTCATCAAATATTATTCTTTTATATATGTATAATTATATTAAAAACACATAAGCAGCAGTGTCTTGTAGAACATTGGGCTAAAATAATTCACCAGCAAAGGACAAGAATCCTCTCCTAAAGTCTTGGAAATCACAAACACACACATGTATTACATAGGGAGCCCCAATGCAGCAACTGAACACTCTCAGCTGTTCCCTGAATTGGGTATGACCTGTGGGCATTCAAAACTTTCAAAATAAAGCTGCCAGCATATTGAAAGTTTAAACATCCATGCAAATTCCAATATTAAGATTTCACTTTTGAAAATGTTAGAAGATACATCGAGTTTTCCAAAGTGACAGCTGCATACAGCAAAGTATTGTGAGCCACTGAAATATTACTACATTCAGGAAACTCTACGTGACAAACAGAACAGTAATTTAACAAAGAGATTCATACATAAAACCAACCAAATAAACCCTTGAACTTTCAGAAGATGCAATGTTCTCACATCAGTAAACCATGTCCGACACTCAGGAATCCAAACAAAGAGCTTGGCTTGGTGTAGCCAACCGGTTTCTGTTCCAATTTAAATATTTTGGTTAGAGGTCTGATTTTGTGTTGAAGGCAGTGTAATCCCTGTTGGGAATGCAGTTTGCTTGTTCTCCTCTCCTTCTGCTGAGCCAGAGGAGCTGTGCCAGCAGAAAGCTCAGTGCATTTCCATTCTGCTGGAGGAGAACAGCCAAGAGGTGGTGCTGTGCAATTCCTGGGGCTGGAGGGATCTGTCAGCAAAACTGTGTGTTTGTGAAGCTTGCAAAGCTCTCAGACTGCATGCAGTGGTTTCTCAGCATGTGAAAAAGGCAGTGAGTTTCAAATATTTAATCACTATTAATAGGGTGTTCTCATTTAAAATCTGTTCAATAACAATCCCTGAGTATTTTGGTTTGGGGTTTGTTGATTTGCTGTCAAATCCTAATGAATAAAAATGATCTAAACAAAACTAAAGCAGAGTCAACAAGATTATTTTTTAACTCAATGGCCTTTTCCTTGACTTCCCTATGCTAAAAGTTTGTACCCTCAGTGAGCTAATTACCCACTGATTCAAAGTAAACAAGTTTTCAAGTGCCAGGCTGGATGCTGCCCAAACTCCTCAATTCTGTTCCTTAGAATTGTCGAGACTGAGGCCAACTGCAAACCTGGCCCAAGTTTCTTGTGTGCACATTAACGTGGTTGTGTGTGAGAATGAACCAACCAGCTCCAGCTAACTGGTAATGAGCAAACTTCCACAGGTTTAGAAGTTTCTAGCACAGAGCATTTCATTTCAGAAACAAGAGAGAGCCAGTGCTCCCACACTTTGAGGATTTTTGCTGGAGTTTTCAGGATGGTGAAGCAGGAATTGATTCTCCTTCCACTGTGGGTTGACACAGTTGTGTGTTTCAATAGATGACTTTGGACAGTTTATTTAACAGCTCTGTGGCTGATTAAACAGTACAAAGAAATTGTGTCAGCAAGTTGGAAGTGCTCATCTCTGAAGAAAAGCTGCTCCTCACCCCCAGTGTCCATAACCTCCTACTCGAGGCAGCAATTTGCCCTCTCAACCACCACGTGAGAAAACTACTCATGCTGCTTTAGGAACACAAAACTAAACAATTAAACCTTCAATTCAACCACTCAAGGCAATTCCTAAAAAGCAAGAATGCAGCCTGTGGGTAGGAACTTTTGCATGTGCTCTAGGATAAATTTTTGGTGTCAAAATCCCTTTAAAACCCAGTTTTCAGTTTCATTTGCAGAACGTCCTATCAACTCTTAAAGAAAAAACAAAACTTCCTAGAATTTATATTTTGACCCATTTTCCTTAAAATCTCTCAAATTCCTTCAAGTGGAGAAACAAAACAAAGGGTTGCTTCGGTAATGATTCAGCCACACTTTTTAAACAACAGCACTGAAATATTAGTAAATAGATTTATTGGCATTTATTCTTCTAGCACACCATTGTCTGACATTATAAGCTTACAGACCTGCACACAAATCCATCCTCTCTTACTGAGGGTGTGAAATCCAAGGCTGAACATCCCTGCCAGACAGACAGTCCTGAAAGTCCCTAACGACAGGGACTCCAACTTTTACATCAGTTATAAGCTAAGACTGCCTAAGACTTGAAAATTTTTCCTCTGTTTACTGGGGTCTGCTAATTAAATTCTTTTTTCCTGTTCTTTCTTGAATAAAAATTATAATCTACCTTGCTATTTTACCAGTGTTTTATAGGAAATAGTATGGATTTTCTCACCTAAAATAGATTATCACTGCTCCTGCAAGTTTTACACAGGCCATGGGGTTTTCACAGTTTTTAATTTCCTATTAATATCTCCAGATTTCCTCCAGCTTTTCTCTGTCCTCCACCAAAAGGGGTCACATTGCAGCTGAGCTGCAGCAAGGCATGGTCACACTCCTGAGCACAGCAACGAGGGCATGGACATGCAAGAAACCTCAGGAAAAAATAAAATTGGAAAATCAATATTAAAAAAAAATAACCATCCATGTACTCAGCCCAGAGAAAACAGCAGTTCCATCAGGATGATATCATCATGCTGTTGATGAATTAACTGAATGGACTGAATTCATCACTTTTGTTACTCTGGGTGGTTCTGGTTAATCCAGAGCAAGAGTAATGGACTCAATGATCCTTTTGGGTCCCCTCCAACTCAGGATATTCTATGATTTAGTGTTTTTATACTTCAAACATGGCATGTGCACAGGCTGTTATTTATCTTGTGGGAAGAAGGAAAAGAATTGCATGACAAGAGCTTGTTAGAAAATTCATGGTTTACACAATTTTGCACTGCTGCAATACTGAGACTGTTAAAAAAAACCACAAGAAATATGTGGGTTGCACTAGGAAAACAGAGTTGGAAAAATTTATAACATCAAAACACACTATCTGTGTTAAACATGAACTATTTATTCCTGTTTTCATGTTGCTCATTTTAGACAAAAATATTAAAAATCTCTCTAAATATCTATATACACACAGATATTTTTAGGTCCAGAATAATACAAGTATTTTCAGTTCTGTACAAGCATTTTCAGTTCTGCTCTTCCACTCATGCAGTGCTCTAACTCCTATCAGAACCTGTCTTCAGCATAAATGACCTTACAGAAGCTGGTTAGATAATAAGACAATCAGGTAATAAAATTAAAAGAAAAAAAATAAAAGGAGACTTCAGATGGACATGAACATAATGTCCATGCATTATGGAGCCTTAAACTCCCATTTATATTCTCATTCAGAAACAAAGTGGCCTCAATTCTCACCAGCTTAATTGCTTTCAACTTGAAGAAAATCACTGAGAGGGTGATTTAAGTCATGTAGCTTCTGCCTGGACATCTGAGTTATAAAAAAAAAGAAAAAAAGAAAAAAAGGAAAAGGTACTTCAAGACTTCCACCTGAGCCCACTGAGAGAGGCACAACTCTGCCTTTGTGCTCCTCTGGACCAAACTTTTGATAAGTGAAGAAAAGTTTTACTGACTTACAAGCCTTTTTTGAGGTTTTTTTTAGATTTTTCTTTTCACAAACCACATCTACCTTGTGATTTCATCAATGTTTTTGTATTCCCACTGATTTTTTTCTCCATACTTGCTGACATTACTGTAATATTGTTCCTCTTAGTAGCAATATATGAAAGCCATTGCTGGGCATGTGCTGCATAAGAAGAAAGGCTCACTTTGGTTCAGGCTTCATCAGTTTTACTCCAGTTAGCTTTTTATTCTCCAGGCAATATTGCTGTAATACCAAGGCTCAGAACATCAGTTCTGAACTCTTCTAATAACACTGCCAGTGCTCACTTTGCCAGGTCTTTCACGAAGGATTATTATAAAAAAAACCAAAAAACCCCATCCTTTATCACTGCTCTCAGTACCTGTTTTTTCAGTGAATGCAACTTGCTTTGGGCACCAAATCCAGCCCTTTTATATTCAGGTATACACAGAAGACTGGATGTTAATTATACTCACCCATTTTTAATATCAGAAATATTTGATTAATGAAAAGGTATGCACAAAAGAAAATGCATCACTACTTGAGAACATGCAAGTACCAAACATGTCCAATTTTTATTGTTTTGAAGTTTTCACTTTGGTCCAACTCAATAAGCTGATGTTTTAATGAGTTCATTTCTAATGCAGTTATGTCACATGCTTGGTATTTTGATTCCTTCATTTTTGTCAGTGACTCTTGGCCTTGGTTCCAGGTGACAACGTATGACAATAGTGATTGAGTCCTTTTCGACTGAATTAGCTGAATTTTTTCATACAAGCTCATATCTTTGCATGCTCATAAATCAGATTTTTTTAAATTATTTTTTAGTTAGCTGGAGAAAAGAACTATAATTTCTCCTATTTTTTCTATTTGCACATGAATGCAGAATTGCATCACCTTGTTTTGGGAAGGAGACCAGATGGGACAACTCCCCTTGCTCCTTTTTCTCACCAAGAGCAGCAGCCACAAGGTTTCCCAGGGAACAGACCTGTGCTGCTGCCCTGGAACTGAAGTTCCAAAGGACAAAAGATCCAGGGGAAATCAAAAGGTGACAGAGTTTTATGCCTCAGTTTAATTACAACAATTAAAATTAAAAGATGGAATCACACAGAACTGGAAACAGTTTTGTAAAATCTGAGATCAGACCAAAAAAAAAATTTTTTTTCACAATTTTCTAGCAAGCATTTGAGCTAAAGGCATAATAACAAAGTGAAAATCAATTTAAAAGTGCTTTTTATTTATTTTTTTTGGTCTGATTAAGGATCTTTGCTTCTCTTATCTTATTTTAGCTCCTCTATTATCCCATCTCCAACTGTTCACAGCCTGAAAGATGTTGTGGAGGGGGAGGATGAGCAACAAAATATGAATTCTTAATGAAAACTTTCATATTATGATTAGTTACTACAAAGTTTTTGGTGTTTTTTGGGTTTTTTTTCTTTTTTTTAATGAAGAAAATTCCTTTTCAGGTCATCTTTAAAACTTTTTTGAAGTGAGTGGCTCTTATATGTATCTTACAGCCCTTTGAAAATCTTTGTGACAAGAAAAAGGAACTGAGCTCTTTTAATAATGGCATGTTATTAAACCACTAATGATTTGGCTGTTTAAAAGTGAGCTTTAATGATTATAACACTCCTCTTTGATCAGCAGAAAATGGTGACTAATCTGAGAGGGAAAAAACCCAAAGTTTTAAGACTCAGAGCCTCTCCTAAGCCTAGTGGCTGCTATAAAAGCTCAGAGACAAGAGAGTAAAAAGAGAATAAAACAGGCAGCAGCCAATAAATGCAGATGTTTTATTTTTACCCTGAAATACTTCCCTGTCTAAATAACAATGAAGCAAATAGAGACAAATATATGGTTTGACCTCCCCTGCTTTTTGAATTTCCACTCTTTCTCCCCTGTAAAAATCTTCATCTCCTCATTGATACCTCCAGGCAAATATGAGGTAAATGCAAACTCTGTTCACTGTGGTAATATAAACTCATTTATGTTTTGATTCTTTTTGAAAAACATAGATGCACAAAGAGAAGAAAAATAAAATTACTTTCAATAAATCTGATCCCTAAAGGTCTCTCCCCACCCCCTCATCAGCTGACTTGCTCTTTGCTGGCTGTTATGGATTTACTAACACAGGATTTCAGAGCTGGCCTCGGGCTCTGTCCCATCAAACATTCCATCAGAGATCTCACCCATCTTTTGTCCAAGACCCCACCAAGCAGGACAGCTCTTACTGCCTTACATGACTACCCTTGATGCCAAAAAACTTTTTCTATTTATATCTTCAATCACTTTGACTCATTAAGGGCTGTTTTCCATCCTCTGGGATGGCTTTTCCATACCTTATGCACCATCTCCTGTGCATGGCTCTCTGAAAAGAAAAATTTCATTCAATGATGTGTAAAGCTTTTCCCATTCCCTTGGAGTTTTAATGCAAAGTGCTCAGTGGCCCTTACATTGCATTTGCTCTGACCAAGAAAAGCAAACATCCCACAAGGATGAGCACACACAGCTTGAGAAAGAACATTTGCAACAGCATCTGAGCACCCTGGGTGACAACTGAGCTCACATGGCCAACCCCCAATTTCCTCCTCTTTCCTCTACCAGATTTCAGAGGTAGAATAAATTCAAAACTAAAAAAAACCAAAAAGAAACAAAAAACAAAACCACACACCAACCCCAGAATTAACTCTTCCTTGTGACTTTTCTTCTAGATCCCTCAAAGATGGTATTTTAAAGCTGCTGTTCAACTTTGTTCTTATACAGAAGGCTGAATTTCAAAATGTCTTCTTACCCCCTTGCTTCCTCCTGTCTTCTGAAATTTTAGACTGAGGCAAATTTCCCTACTGTGTTGCAGAAAATGGCATTACGTATTTTTAATTATTATTATTATTATTTTCATACTGTGGCTTTGATTTGAGCCACAGAAAAATCTGTGCTTAGAATCTTCAGAATCAAAGAGGAAGTCCTCTGAATAATGTTTTTATATTTTTTCCTCAGAACAAATATCTGAGATGATGAAGTAGACAACTTCAGCTGTTAATTCTTCACTTGTTTCCCTTGTTCCCCTTTGTGAATCCCAGAGGTATCAGCTGATTGTCCTTACGGACTTTAAATGCAACAGAGTAATTTTTTTTTTTACTGTTGTGCATTTGTTTGTTTTTTCCTGACTCACTAACATCACCAAGAAATGGTACATAACACCACAACACATTAATAGCTGTTGTTCTTCAAACATCATCACAGCACAATCTCTTCTTGTATGCATTTACAAATGTTGTGTGAAAGAAATAAGCGGAGCCTGTGGCTTTTTTTGTATTTCTACACCATAGCAGAAGGAAAAGCCGATTAAAAGATTTATTCAAATATTTACATGACACACATTGTTGCAGCATTAAAATGTGAGCTTGCTCCTTTTACAAATCTCTTTAGCAGTCTTTTCTCCCCTTTGTTCCTAACACAACTTTTAAATGGCAGTCAGAAGTTTCAATGGCTCCAGCCTGTAATTGTGCATCCCCCTCTGGTTCTTCTCTTCCCCCTCCTCCTCTGGAACTGGATGAGTTTTAAGATCCAATCCAACTCAAACTGGAACTGGATGAGTTTTAAGATCCAATCCAACTCAAACCATTCTGGAATTCTATGACGAACCTACATGAGGTTCATGTAGGAGGTGCCTAAACCATTTCTTCACTCCCATCACTGCTCCACACATCCTTCCACACTCCAGCCTTACTCTGCACATCCTTTTTGCAACATCACCCCGTGTAGCCTCTGGCCACACATCTCCTCATGTCTGAATAATTTTGTCAGTGGATGCTACATCAAAACCCTTCAGACTTCAAACGTTCTCCTTAAAATTCATCTTCTTCCATAATCCTGGGGAATAAAGTAGAGAGTTATGGCTGGCATCCCAAACAGCATCACAGCCATGGGTACAAGCTGCACATTTCTGGAACCAGGAGTAGGCCCAGGGCTGCAGCCTCATCTGCTCTTCCTGTCCTTTCCCATTTCCCAGCATTCCCAAAGAAATCAGAAAATGGGGATGAGGAGAAATGAAGACACCCTGGTATTTCTATCACTCCATGTATGTCTGATGTCTGAGCAGTGTGACCAGGACTGAAGTGCTCCTGTTGGGAGGGAACTGCAGCACATCCCCCTGCTCCAAGGCATTTTTCCTTTGCAAAATGGTGCAGTGCATTCTCCATGGCCATTGTGGTGCAGTGGAAGGCAACAATTTACCTTGAACACTGGAGGCAATTAAGTAGACATATGTACAGAATAAACATGTAGATGTACTCATTCCACAGTATTAATTCCTAATGTTGCTGAACGCATTCAAATATCACATAGCTCGAACAGACATTTTATGCTTCTTATTAAATACAAGGAGATGCAGAGCCATAAAAAAAATAAAATGCTCTGTGTATCAGCATTTAGCTGGTTGTGGCAGAGCTGGGAGAGAACCTAAATCTGATCTGTTCTCTTTTGAGTTTTAAACATGTTACCTTCCCTATCATCAATGTCCAGTGATCAAAGCCTCATGAATATGCCAACGGAATACTGGCTTGGAATACTTTGCAAAACTATTCCCCATGAGTACAGCAGACCTGGACTGCGGATCTCAGCTAAACCCACTCTAACACAGCTGGTATTTGTTTCACGTTGTCTGCAGCACCATCATCAATTTTACACCAATTTCATGGACCAGCAAAAGTAATCACTCCTGTTCCTTGACCACTGAAGAAAATAAGTCCTGTATTAAAATTTATCAAAGCTACGAACTGCAGACATATGGAGCTGAACATCTTAGTTCAAAGGCATTTGATAGATAATATATTATTGTAAAACAATTTATTTTTCCTCTCTTTTGCCAATTGCCACTTTATTTCCTACTGTCCTAGTCCCAGCTTTTCTTTCAATCTATGTTTCACTGCCAAGCCTGGGCTCTGAAGTGCTCCCAGTGACCAGTGCAGACACATCCTATGCCCAGGGTAATTCTCTCCTTAACACATCTCTGATACTTACACTGTGCTACTCTTAATTGATAATTAGTGGATGCAACAGATGAGTATCAGCACTGCAAAACCCCTAACTGGATAAGTTACCAGGTCATTGGGGGAGGGAGGGATTTTTCTGGTGAGTGTGCATTAGACCTAGTCTGAAATAGCCAGAATATCAAACACAGTTCAGATTGATAAACTGCTGAAATCCTGCCAAAGTAACATGCTTAAATTAGAACCACAACAAACTTAGCTCTTCAAGAGCTGTATGAATAGCAGAAATTTTTCTCAATTTCAAATTCAGTTTTATGAGAATAAACTTTTATGGGAAGTTCTTTCACTCCCTGTGCGATGTGAAAGAAGTTTAGCAGCTCAAGTCCCATTGTAAGCTCATAGGAAAATCTATCAAACATCACCACTAAACATCTAACAGGACTTGCAGGCACAGAGATGTAAAATCAGCCACACTCAGAAAAGACATTCTTGAGTGCAGCAAGGGGAACCATTTGGAACAAGCAAATTTTCCACCGTGCCTTGGTTGTTTTATGGCTAAAAGCAGAATTTCTGCTTCATGAAGAGTAATTACTCAACACACACGGACGTGAACACGCCAGAACAGCAGGGCAGGACCCTGTGCTGCTACAGGAAGTTTAGCACAGACATAAAGGCTTGGGATCACACTTTGAATAGGAAATTGTCTCCTCTGTGTGAGCAGCAGCTCATCCAGTGCTCAACTTGCAATACAGTTTTAGTATGGATGCTTTTGTGATTTTTTTAAATAAAATAAACCCATTAAGTTACCCAGACAGCAATACCACCCTATACTTTGACACCAAAAGAAGTCTCAACTATGATCAGCATGAAAGAGTTAAAAGAAAAAAAAAAAAAAGGACAGAAAACAAAGGACAAAATAAAGGATCAGGAGATTTTTAAATAGACAGAATGCTTTTTCATGATCTGTTTGCATTCTGGATCAAAACTCAGCCAAAAAGTAGCAGAGTTAATATATAAGGTTTAGCAGTTAAAAGATATGCTAGGTATCCAATTAACAGAACAACATACGTTAGATAATTAATAAAAATGCCAATAAAACCAGTAATGAAATAACTGCTGAACTGCAAAACACATATTCTGAGAAGATTTTCCACCCAGTGTTTTCACCACAAAATAAATGGAGATTCCTTAATAGGAATCACACTGTAAAATATCACAATCACTTGTGGCCTTTCCTAGAGGCCAGCATTTCCCTCTCCCTAAAACAGCCAATATTCACCTTGCACGTGGCACTGAGCAGGTGACTCTGAGCAGGAATGGTTTGTAGCCAGCAGACAACAATTGAAGGTAAAAGGTCTCTCATTTTTCTGCTCCATCCCTCCTCTCAGAACCAAAGGCTTGGGTACAATTCCTACATCCCTGACAGATAAGATTAGCTAATGACAAGCTTTGGATCCATCCAGTAAATCCAGCAAAGAATATACAAGTAAATGCACAGAAAAAGGCTGCTGTCAGCAAATATGAAAGCTTCAAGTTCTTTCAGAACAGA
Source organism: Drymodes brunneopygia (assembly GCA_013400955.1). Taxonomy (NCBI): domain Eukaryota; kingdom Metazoa; phylum Chordata; class Aves; order Passeriformes; family Petroicidae; genus Drymodes; species Drymodes brunneopygia. The sequence goes on along the minus strand of VZTZ01042582.1, from coordinate 1,659,226 downwards.
ACTTGCAGAAAATCAATTTTTACATGAATTTTTATTTTTCTTTTCGAACAACTCTGCAGTGAGATGGAGTCAAGCTTACCATCTGCTGCAGAGAGAAATACAGCTACACTCGAGATTACATTCTCAAACTTCTTTGTAAACTTTACACACAAGCTGTTCCTGTCAGAATTGAAGTCATTGTGATAATGCTTCTTAATATTCGGTCAGGCTTTAAATAAAGACTGACAAAAGTCCACATATGGATGACAAGCTGTTCTACAGTAAATATTTTTGTATTTGTTGAGAAGGGGCTTATGGCAGTTCAGGACATATTCCATCAGGCATTTTGGTCTGAGCTACTTACTGACTAATAAAACCAATCCCTGTTCAAAACTCCCCACCAAAATTTAGTTTTTAAGTTAACTTGATCCTATTCCCACTCCTATTTAGTTATGCTTGTACATCATTATTGCTTGAAAACTTTTCCCATTTGGTGGATGTTACAGAATGGAAGACATTTAGTACCCTGTATTTTAAGCAAGGCTTAATTCCCAACTGGCACCGAATGTTGCTATCTATGGAACAGAAGAAGCAAATACAATGTAATTTTACCATTATAGCTGACCCTCTAAAGCACAGTAAAAGCGCTTCCACTTTTTTTGTGTAAGTAAACTCATTAAACTCATTTCCATTATTCCTGTAAATGAAGGGATACAGCATAAAAATGCTTCAAAATTGCTTTCTCACATACTCCAGTTAGAAACACAACTTACAGAAAAGCAAATGTTGTGACAAGTAGGGATTAAATTGCTTTCTCAGTTCTGATTCCACTTTGAGAAGTTATAAGGCCCATGCTGCAATAATTATTGCAATTAACACAGTTAACTGTTTGCTCCAAGTTCATTACACATTATTGCTTTAGTATAGCAACGGTGTGAATAACTCAATACAGCAAAGAAAAAACAGTTTTTAAAACACCTGCATGGAGCAGATACATTATGGGCAGTCACAGACAGGCGTGCCTCATGTAAAATAAATCCTAACAAAAGAAAGATCCTTACCCTCCTGTTGGATCCACAGCAATGGCCCTGGGGTTGCTGAGGTCCAGCTCGATGAGGGTCACACACACGGACCCGTTCTGGCTGCAGACAAAGATCCTGTCACTGACGTGATCCACAAAGTAAAAATTCCCCGTGATCCAGTCCAGTGCTATTTGCTGCACATCTGCCAAAATAAAAAAAAAAAAAAGGAAGAAAAGAAAGAAAAAGGAGCTCAGGAGTGCAGTTTCAACCCAAGGAAGTGATTGCTGGCTGCTCTGCCAGCAGATGCTCCACTCACTTAAAGAGCTCCAGCTGCTTTACATCCATGATATGGCTGCTAATAAGGAATCCAATTCTCTATACACAAATAGTGGTGGGGAGAATTTTTCCTTTTTAAGTACAGACATCTGATTGCAGCTTCAGTGATGTGAAAGATACACATTTATTTGGAGCTCTGTTAAATATTTTTAAGTCTGTCATTGTGATTTTTTTTTATGGTATCTTCAGAAGGAACACCACTGAATGATGGTGCACCTGTGAAGCAGCTGAAACACTGATGGTACCAGATTGCTGGGGGAAGGCAGCTCTGAAGCCACCCAAATTCTGAATTTAGTGTTCTAGGATGTCTGTTGCACCCTGGGGATGGGACATTGGTAAAGCTTAAAAGTGTTTGTTGGTTATATTTGAAGGGGACTAAAAACAGACCAGAAATACTTAACAGAAATTAAAAAAAATGTGATATGCATGTCTGAAACCACTGTATCTATGCATTCATTTTCATTTAAAACACTTTTTTCTTATAGTTCTGAGGTATCTGCATGCTGCCAGATTTCTGATAATTGCCACAAGAAGCAGCACTGAAGTAAATTTAGGTGTGATATTTAAATAGAGACATTCAATAACAACCAAGTTTTCCTTCTCAGGACACTGTGGCAGCTTCACAGCACCCAAACACAACTGCTCAGTCACTTATTTTCCTTCTGGGATCCTGGAACCACTTTCTCTAAATGCCTTATAAATCCTGCCTTTTTCTTATAAATCAAATGACCTGTCCACACACCATCTTACTGTTACAGTAAGCAGAAGTACACAGAAATGCAAGGAACACAACTTTATTGATTTTATTTAACTAAGATTTCTTTTCTTCCTCTTCTTATTGGCAGTACTGTATTGATACCACTCTGTAAGAATGAAATAGTTATTCTTAAATTAAGAATAACTTAATTAATAGAAAAATATTTCCTGCTAAATGTTTTAATGTTCACTACTAATGATTTTTTTAATTTAAAAATGAGGCATTCATTATATTACAATGGTTTCAAAATAGTGCTAACATCAGCTGAGATGTTAGGATGAGAGAAGCCAGACATGATGAAATATCATTACACAGAGTAGCACTTTTTTTTTAACTTTCAGTTTTCTGTATGTTTATTATCCTTCAGAAGTGGGATTTTTAGGTTTGCTTTCCACAATCAAATAAAAAAAAAACTGTTGCCGCCATCACATCCATGCTGCACTGGAGAATATAAATTAAAGTTGATTGAGCAAAAATTGTATTCATTGAGTTTTTGATGATGACTCAGAGCTTATGAGCCTTTTACTTGCTTAAAACAGACACATTTGTTGTCCTACAAAGTGCAGGTAACCTAAATAAGATTTACTCAATGAAATACCAGGAACATCAGCTGTATCCCACCGCAGCCACCCCATGACACAGCTCACTGCTGTCCTCTGTCTCTCCCATTCCTGCCCTTCCACCACTCATTTCCCCTTTAATTCCAGGTGAATATTGTTCCTGATAGGTCCTATTACAAAGATCTGCTGAGCCAGAATAAAGGAATGCTCCATTTAGCCCAATATCCAAACTCCAGAGGAGGCCAATGTCAGATGCACTGTGAGATATATGAGCACTGATATATTTTAGACAATAGGAAGAAAAAGCTTTTTTTCTTTTCCTCTTTTCCAAGCAAAATATTGAACATGCTTCAAAAAATGCCAGAAGAAAAGTCTGTGCCTCTGGAAATCAGTAACAGTTACAGCATTTTCCGTGTGTCTGCTCACCATTTTCTGAAGTTGGATTTGTGGAATGAAAAATTTATGGTTTACTGATTCGGGGAGACTTTTGAAAATTGCAGATAAGCTTTTGTGTAACAGAAGCATTTCAGAAAATATTGTTTCAACAGGACAAAAGGTACAAAAGGGATCCAATTTCAAACATTTGTAGAAATAAAACTAGTAATTAAATTCCTGCAATGAGAGCTCTAGAAGATTGCTGTACACATGAAGTGGATGAAAAGGAGCAAGGTTAAGTAACAGCCTGTTGGAGGAGGGTATGTTTTTCTTCTTATTGTGTGAAAAACATACCTATTTTTAGATAAACGTGATAGAAACGTGAAAGGCACATCACACACAGGTTATTGGATCTGTTAACACAGCACCACTTACAGTTACAAAATGTTTGCTCTGTTCGTTCCTGAGGTTTCTGGTAAAATATCACATGAAATTGCACCAAACAAGTAGATTGTTTTTTCACAGAAACCAAGAATAATTCATTGAGGGTCATATTAGGGATAACCATTTGCATTGGCTGGTTAAAAGTGAGCTCAGCATCCCAGGAAAAGTGACACATGCAGAAGCAATAGCACACCATAACCTTTGTGTCAAACAGCATTGGCAGCTCTGCACACTGATCTATCCAAGCTCCCTCCCCAGCAGGATGCTTTTGGGAAGGCATGGAGCTCCCTGCAGCACAGGCTATTGGACAAATTTAGGATCATTCCAACAGCATTCCTTGTAAAGCTGCTTTTCCCATGTTTCAAGACTTTTATCATAGAGTTTCCAGAAAAAGCAACACATTGATTCACAGTAATTTTCTTCAGGAGAAGCACAGACTTCCCCAGAGAGATGTCCTGCTGTGCAAAGAACACCTCCCTCCAAACCAGGCCACCACTGTCACCAGCAATTAACCTGGACCCTGAGCACACAGGGGCATTTGTGTGTTGGGGACACCACTGATCTGCCTGGGGTTTTGTCTCTGTTCTGTGCCCTCTGCACAGGACACATCCACCTTCTCCCAAGAGAAGTCTGTAAAGAATTGTCCAAGTCCACTCCCCCACCAAATCCAATTCTACATGAGAGATCCCCTCAGCTGGTAGATCATGGGCTTTATGAGCCCATTTTAATCTCCACGGTTTGGCAGCAGCTCTGCATGAGACTGCTGTGAATGGCTCTCCAGTTATCACACAAGCTGAGTGCACTGAAAACCACTGAGATAAGGCTGTGGTTTTACTGGGGACTTCAAAAAATAAATATGTATGTATACATTTATAAAACGTCTTGCTCAAGAAGTTACTGAATTCATTTCACACCTATTTCTGGATTCATATACAAACTCCACTATGTGCAGATGTCTGGTCCACTCACATTTTTAAAGTAATTAATCCTTTTTTCTTTCATTCATATGGTTTCAGAAGTCTCTAAAAAGAAATGTTTCCCTTTGAAAATACACATATTTACTCTGAGCAATCTTCTATATAGTTCTGAGGGGTTTTCCTAAATTAATAACAATTTCCTTGGAGCATTTCTGCCAAATGTGATCATCTTTCCTTTATTACTTTCTAAAAACTAGATTTAAAATCTAAAAATGAGGATTTGCTCTTAAGGACTTCATAAAGAATAGTTATGAAAGCATATAAGTTAAATTCTGCTCTACTTAATGATATTATGTTGACTGTGGGCACAGCCAAATTGAACTTTTCCTATTTCTTTTAAGCACACAGATATTATTAAACCTTTAGAGAAAATAATAATTTCATATGAGGGTGGCTAAATCTTCAAAGGGTCCTGGAAATGTATGTCTGATGGCCAAACCATAGTTTATGGAAATCAAGAGAAAAATATAATGGTTCTCTTCTTTCACTTTGATTTTCCAACATCTGTCTTGTACTGTACAAATTATTACATTTATTTCCATTTCAAATCAAGATTGCACAAGATTTCAGATCTTCAGCTGAAGAGAGGGAAAAACAGTGACATATCCTTGTATTTCTGTTACTGCTGTAATTAAGGATTCTGCTCATGCACTGTCTATTAAAATAAGTGTTATATTAACAGATTTCATTTTTCCCGGATGTAGAAACAAAAATTAACAAACTTTTTCCTGTTAAAAGCTTCAGTATAAACATTCCTTATTTTTAATGTAAGAACTGATCTGAGCAAACTACTCAGTGGAATTCTTGAGTTGTTGGAGGGGTTTTAAGAAACTTCTGAGTCAACTGGAAAATGATTATGGATGACATATAATGAAAATTAAAAATATTCATTGAACTCTCCATATGCTTCTTGTCTATAATGAAAGATATAGACAGCCTCTCACTGTTATAAGGAAAAGAACTTAGCTTCTACTGCCTTATATAGTAAAATTTTCCTTATTCTGGACATTACTGCAATGAGAATCTCCTCAGATATGCATATAAAAATCATTGATTTCGTGTTTAGATTTTCCCCACACTAATATGTATTTGTAAGATATATATTTGAAAGTGCTTAAAATAATCTTTATTTTTGACACAGAAATGCTGGGCTGGTTTTGGTTTTTTGTGTTGTTATTATTGTTGTTTTGTTTGTTTGGTTGGTTTGTTTTGTTTTTCTTTTGAAAAAATTGATCTTAAAGGAGGAATTATTTTGATTATTATAAATTACTAATTTTTCTTCTATAACCCATGTATCTCCCTTCTGAATGCAATGTCCAAACTGGCATGGCCAGACTTACTTAGTTGAATTTATTATCTAGTTAGAAAGAAAAAAAAGAGATTATGTATTTATAAAGGAACAAACAACTTTGCAAAGAAAAGCAGAAAGACATTTGGGAATAGACTTTTTGCCTCCACCGAGTAAAAAGCCAAGTTTGGAACAAGACAAGGAGCACCAAGTTGTTTTTTATCTCCAACAGCCAGTGATGGTGAGAGCAGCAAGTAGTGTTAAAACACATAAATGACAAGCTGTGAAATCCTGCAGCAGCTCTGCCTTTGCTGTGCCTCCCCTCTGACATTAATGTTCCTAATTAGCAGCCCAGGCTGCCTTGTACTGACACGGTGCCTTGGGAGAGCGAAGCTGGAATGGATTTTCTCTCTGCCCCTTCCCCTACCAAGAATTTGCCATAATTCTGTCTGCAAAGCCACTTTAAAAGTATGATTTTTATTTAAGATGTCACCATTCAATAAGTCAGAAACACTGGTGTCTCAGATTTTAACAGCCATGTCCAGAGTGATTATTGCGTAAGCTGAAAAATGAAAAATCAAGTGAAAAATGTCCATCCATCCTTTTCAAATGACTCATCCTAAAATATCTGATTTCTCTGAATTAAATCAGCCTTCACAGATACTCTTTGACAGAAGCACAATGCAGAACCTAAAATATACTAAATTTAAATAAGCACTTTAAAACATCCAGACTTCAAGTTCCTCAAAAGAAGAGAAAGCTTTTCCTTTTCTTTGTGGAGTAAAATCATTTCAATTTCAATCAATTTGGTTACTGACAAAAAAATACCATTGGCTTCCTTTCAACCCTAGAGCATAATATACTGTATTAAAAACCTATAAATGTGAATATTGAGACAATAGCATTTTCCCAAGCTAAAGAATTTTCAAAAAATATAAGAATAATCTAAATATTATGAATACTTAATGAAAGCATCCTGATAGCTCAGAAAGGCATGAAGTCTCTCAGAGACGTGATGGATTCAGGCACTGTGAGATTCAGGCACTCAGCTTCCAACCAGGTACAAGAGAGAAAAATTCTGGGCAATTGGTGAGGAAGTGGAACAGAAACAACTTCCTCCATCCCTGGAAGTGTTGGATGGATGGGGCTTGGAGCAACCTGGGACAGTGGAAGGTGTCCCTGCTCCCTGCCCATGGCAAGGGGATGAGATGATCTTGGAGGTCTCTTTCAACCCAAACCATTCTGTGATTCCGTGACTACACTGGCTGAAGTGGAATACTGAACAGGTACTGGAGAGAAATGTGAAATATGTGGGTTTAATAAACTTCCTCCTCCCACTGGGAATCCAAAAAACCAATATTGACAACAACAACGACCACAACAACAACAACAATCAGCAGCAACATCCTCTTCTAACAAATTCCTTTACAGAGCACTCAGAGGAAATGTGGTGATACCCCAGATACGCTTGTGTCTTTCCCAGGAATTTTACAGCAGGATAGCAAAATCTGGTCCTAAATTCGTAAGTACATTTCTTCTTTTACTTTTGTTATAGAATGATTCTACCAGGAAATGCATCAAGTTTCTGGAATGAGTAAGATGAATGAAATTTCTGTTGCTGGGTCCTGCCTCACAGAGCTGTGATGCCAACGGGTTAAACGAGTCAGGAAAAAGTGTGAAACAATTAAAAAGGGCCTTGTGAGTGGCCCAATCTTTTAATCATGACTGTTAAGATTTTTACAGAGAGTGAATTTTCTGGCATCCATCTCATGTCAGAAATAAGTAAGAATAGCTGAAAACCACACCACTTCTGATTTCTGCATTACTGAGTCTCAAACACATTGCCCAGTGATTGCAAACCTGTAGTGCGGTCCCTGTGGCCCATGTACATGCTGAACAATGAAGACTGATTTATAGAGGTACATAGCTATAACAGCCTGATTTTTTTTTTCTTTTTAGCTGCACATTCAAAAGCTTCTTATAAATCTACTGAGACTGTAAATCAAACCCAGTTATTTACTTCAAAGCAGTTAAGTCACCCACTGTTAAAATTAAAGCATAATTCAGCTGCAACAGGCGTCCCATCAAGCACGTGGCCCTGGAGAGCTGCTGTGGGGACACCAGGCTGTGACATTCCCTTCCTTCAGCCACCTTCCAGCCAAGCCAGAAATCCACCACCTCCCACCTCCCTAGGACTGCCCCCTGCCTGGGTTATGAGCTCCATAAATCCTCATCACACGACAAAGAAGCCACTTAAAAGGTTTTCTCCGAGACAGGCTAAGCAGCAGATTATTACAATGTAAAGAGATGCCAGTAAATACGTGGAGTTGCTTTCACAATGCAAAGTATTCAAGGGGAATGACTTCCAGAGAAAGTTTGAACAGTTTAATACCAGGTGTAGGCAACAGTGCTTTAAGAAATGCTTTTGGGGGATAATTTAGAAGCGCATTATCTCTGACAAGTCTTAAAGAATGGGTTAGGCAACAAAGGAAACTCACACTGCACATTTTTTGCAGAAAGTAACATTTGTCAGAGAACACTCGTTCCTCCAGGTATGCTGTCAGTTCTTGCAGGTACAATGCAGGCCATAATTTAGTGGGATAATTTCATCTGGAGGCCACTCTAGTTAAATGTCTAGTTAAATGGTGTAGACAATATGAAATGCAGTACATGTCATGGCCCATTGCTGTAAATCAATCCCAAAGGACATTATTATACTCCGTTTTAATCAGGAGGTAATGCTGACCATAGAGTATTTAATTTGGTTATACAGACATGTCCATATTGGGCACAACAGTCTTTGTATTCATCTCAAACATATTAGGAGAATAGGAGAAGGCGTTACACTAAAAAAACCCAAAACCCCCCAAAAAACCAAAAAATACATTGCTAAAATAAATCTAATTATAGAACTCGCTTATAATATAAATCTGCATATGGAGTCCATTTTAAATCCAGCTTGAGAATTACTTAGACAATACTAGAAAATCTAAAAATATTCTCAATAATAAAAAATACAACCTGCATAGTTAGCAAACATATACCTCATTTATTCACATAACATTTTGGGAACAAAACCTTATAATGTACTTTACTAGATGAAATAGCTCCTTTTTTAGGATTGCTAAGGAAAGAAAAAGAAATTGCTTCTTATATTAAGGATATTAAGCTTTTTTCTTCATCTTTTCCCTTCCCTCTAACAGAGGGATCATCACACCAATGCCATCAGCAGGCTGGCACTTCTGCAAGGCTCTGAAACCACTGCTCAGCAACCACAAAAGTCATTTGAGGAAAATAAACAAACTTTTCCTGTCTTCTAATGCTGCCAACTGACAATAACAAATGCATCCCACGTAAACATTACCTCATCCTCCCTTTCTCCCTCTCTGTCCTCTTCTTTTTTTTCAGCCATTTATTATATATTTTCAATATCAAAATAGTAACCTTTGAGGAGAAGACTGTTATTCATTATATGTGACCTGACCAGCAAAGCAGACAACTGCCCAGACTTAAAATATTAATATGACATCGTTATGGCACCTAAAAAATAAATAAAAATTCCTTGCTAACTTATTTCCACTAATGCAAGAAATAAAAATAAAACATGGCTTCAGATTTATACATAAATTTTTTTCTATCCAATTTCAAACTGACAGCAGGACACTGATTTTTTGTTGTTGTTTATTTATTTCTCTCATCATCACAACAGGGCTGCTATTGGTCTACCTGAGCTTTATCTTAAACCAGAATGGCACCATAGATCCCATTAAAAGTCTCATAAATCACTCAAATACCTGGTGCTTCCAGAAATATGGCTCAAACTCACTGTGCTTGTATTTGCAGAACCTGACCTTTGCTTTCACAAGGCTTCCAGCCCTTCCCAAAACTGGCCACGCCAGGAAGATGGGAGCCCATAATCCCATAATCCCACAATCCCACCTCTTCACAGCCACTTGAGTCCCAGGTACCTCGTGCCAGCCACTCCCAACATGTGCATCCCCCAGCATTTCAGCAGTTCAGCTTTTAAACCTCACAGAATCTGTTATTTCCTGTTATTCTACATTTAGAGGGGAAAAGACAAAACACTGTCTCCTACCAGCATATTGCCTTTCTTCCCAAACCACCTCTCCTTTCATATAAATGGTAAAAAAATATTGTCCCAACCCTTGCAAAGAAGTGCAGAGGAGACACGACCATGCACTGCACCCTCCTCCAGGTCCCCTTGTCTTCCTAATTTTCGCCTAAGAAATATTTGCCTACCGTGATGTAAACTCAGTTCTGTGCTGGGGGATCCCAAAGGCAGCACAGGACATGGTGTAACACTGAGGGGAGCAGGGGCACAGCTCCTGGTGCTCCCCAGCCCCAGGGCCCTCCAGCCAGCAGCAGCTCTGCTCTGCAGAGCATCACACACCATCATAAAATACCTTTTCTCATTACTTCATCTTCCTGGAGTTGGCTTTTTCCCAGTGGGTTTGTTTCTGAAGGCAATGCAGTGGTTATGACTGTTTAAAAGAAATCTGAATTCTGCAACCAGTTGTACAGACTCAATGATTCAACAATATATTCTGCAAAGAGTCTTAAAAGGAAAATACATGTTTTCAGTATATGCACAACTAGAAGAGAAAGGCACTAAGAGAAAAGGCACTAATCTTTTATAACATATTATACTTATCTCCTAATATATCAAAATAAAAAAACTCAACCAAATTAAAAAAAATGGGATCATATACTTAAGTAAAATAGCAATAAATGGCATTCAAGACAAGTCCAAAAGTGCCTAAAAGAGTGAGGATGCCCTGAACTGCCAATGGTGGCACAGATCCCCACATGCTCCTCAGTCAGCTCATTATTTTTGCTTACACAGTGTGACAGAAATGTTATGGAATTACACATGCACAGAGCAGCCAAACTTTGTCCCCAGCTCAGAACTGTCACAGTGAATGCCTGGCCCAGCACATTGAGTGGCAGCTGCAGGGTGACATGCTGATAACACTCAGGGCATCAATTTTCTGCAAGCAAACTGACCCTTTGCATATCCTGTCCTTCTCATTTAATTGCTCACAATGGTTCCAACACCTTTTTTTTTTCCAGAACAAAGAAAATCAGAAGTCTGACTTTAGCAGAAGTGAACTACTCCAGTTAGATCATTTGTTTCATGTAATTTGTCAGTTCTAGAAAAGTGCTTCACTCAACTATTAAAAATGTGCAAGAAAAAACACAATTCTATTATATTCAACTCAACTGACAAATAGTGAAAAGGGCAAAATTTCTAGTTACATTTTATTTATTCATGATGCTGACACGATCCACAAGGTTTTCAGCATTTCAAGCTCTACTCCAAAGCTGAAGTCAAAAGAAAGTTCTAAACCAAATTTGTTTCATTCTGAGTAGAAATCCACAATTTTGTGTATTAAGAACAAAATATTTCCATGGACTGGAGATAATACTTGTTGAGCCAGTCATTGCTTCTGCCAGTCAAAGGAGTTAAAAACTGAAGAAAGCAATCCTATATTAAATCCCCACAATCAGATGGTGGCTTTAATTCATCATGTCCATCACACTCTAAATAATAATCACAACTTTGCAAAATATGCAATTCATCTTTTTATTTTGGTAAGGGCTCCTGATAAAGTGATAAGGAAAAAACGAGTCCTTTATTTATTCTGGCACTCACAAACTTTTTGACGTGTCTCTGCCCCAGACTCCAGCCCAGCACAGAAATACCCAGGATGCTGTGAGTACAGAAAGCAGATTAAGGGGCTGTAGGTTTTAATTTCATCACATTTGTAGTTTCTATTCCAGATTTATTTCCATTATTGCAATTATTCATTATTCCTGTCTGAAAAGAATGCTCTCTATTTACCCTTTTCCCTGCAGTAGAACAAAGCATCAGATCGAAATCTGAATTTCAAAACACTGCGATTTCCAGAGGCCACAGGTTTGATCAGGAATCACAATATTTGTGATTTTAGTCTATGACTCTTTTCATTGCATAAAACAAAACAGATCGTTTTTTTTCTTTTTCTTTTCCTGCTGCTTCCCCCAGATACAGAGCAGGTGGAATGTGAGGTTCAGCTGTGCCATTCCCTGTGGGTCACTTCCCTGCAGATTCAGATCTCTGGGTGGCACAGAGAATTCCTGACACTGCTCAGGCTCATTGCTACCAAAATAATGCTCCCTCATGGCTTTAGCTGCTGAGAAATCTCTCTCTGGGATGGACTTTGGTCTGCAATTGCTCAAGTGCTTCTTTTTTTATGTCTAAACATGGTCCCAGTTATGATGCTGGATGTAAACAAACTCTATTTTGGAGTTTATGGTTTTTATGTCCCCTTTGCTCCTGTAAAGGCAAAAGTACTTTCCAAGAAGACATAGACTTTTTAAAGTTTCCTGCAATGTTGATCTGTGCCTCAGGAAAAATCTTTAGGAGGCAGAAAAACTCACTTAATGACACAATCAAAAGTGCATTATGAATTAAAAAAAGACCAAATTCTTGATTTCTTCAGTTGACTGAAGAGGGGTGTTTTAGGTTTTCAATGAAGTCTGAATTAAATATTTGCATTAATAAATAAATATCTGGAAGTTTGTGGCAAATTTGCTGCCAATTAATCTAAATGAAGCAAACTTGGTCAGCATCGTATATGAGATGCATTTACAAAGATATTTTACCACTCCAGAAGACAACCACTGGCTAAATCATAAAGGATGTGAAATTTATAAACACAATAATAAAGTACCAGTAGAAAGCAAAAAAAAAAAAGTTATGCATATTTAATTAGCATATTTAAATATACTAAAATACTAATCAGATATTTTAATGCTATTGAGAAAGTTTCCACTTGGAGCCTCAAGTTCATAAACAGCTCTACTGAAAAGGGCAGGTTACAAGTGTTTGTCTCCTGTTTATCTCCAATGTGTCTCTTCCTTGGAAGAAAGGCAGAAGACAAGCTCCTGTGAATACTGAGGAAATGTGGAATAATTCCAAGAATAGTTCCAGTGGCTACCAAGTAAAAACCAAAATGAAGCCAACATGGTGCATATGGATGTCAAAGTTTTATGGGAAAATGTGAGTCTAATCCCATAAAACATGAAATAATTAATGCCATATTTCCGGATAAAAAATTACTTGTGAATTTTGGGGTTTTTTTTAACCAATATTTCACTATCGTTGTATCTGAGGAAATAAATTCTTTTGTAAAATATTCACTACTAAACTGTGTGATTTACATGAGCAGAAATCTAGTTATCCATACATTACATCTTTATAGCCCCCACAAACATTTTACTCCATCTCCACGACATTGTTAACAAAATCAAAAAGTTGCTGTTTTACAAGCAACATAATAATTCAGTTTGACAGAGATGAAGAGCCCCTCAGCATTCTGACTGATAAAGATAAATTTATGTGGTTACTGCTACTATGACAAAAAAGTCCTTTTTTCTTTGCAAAACCCTTCTGCTGCTGTGGGATTTCTTACTTGCTTTTGGATTTCCTCACTGGTGCAAGAGTTTTTCTACCCAGGATGGGTTGGGATGTAAGGAAGACATTAAAAGATCCAGTCATGTCCCACTTTAGGACAGCAATGATGCTGGAATTAAGAAGAAAGTCCAAAAGTGGTGAGCTAGGAAATTGATAAAACAGGGAAAAGGGAATATGACATTTCAACACTGATAATTTTGTCTCTTTGCAGAGATAGCATTCAGGAAACTGTCCCAGGCAGAGCCTGGGACTTTAGAGAAGGGGAAAAACCAAACCAAACCAAAACAAAAGCAATCAAAATCTGCACTGAGAAACACCATTGCGATAAGGCTTTTTATTTCCTGTATTCAGTCTGAGATTTGACTGTCCAGGGCACAACTACTGAAAAGTAAATTAAAAAAGAACAGACAGCATGCCAGCTTTGCTAAGAACAGAAGACAGACACAGGGTTCTGATCAATGTCAATGCAAGATCAATCGTGGAAGCTGGGTGAGTAACAAAGCTTGAAAAATTGTAACATCACATCTTTGAACGACTAAAAAAATCCATTTGTGGCAATTAACAAGCAGTTTATAGGTAGCTGTGGTGTCAGAAAGGATTAAGTGCAGATAACCTGACTTTGGAGGGGAATGCCACCAATTCAGGCTCTCTGCCTTGGGAACTTGTGCCTCACAGTGACACAGCACAATGTCATGGTGACAAAGGCAAAACAGTAGAACAATTCCCAAGTCAGATGGAATAGTCAGTATCTAAAAGAGACACCAAAAGCAGACAGATCCTTCATAACTAATATTTAGCACCCCCTAATAGAGGCAAGGCCCTCTTAGGGTTTCAGCTATACAGATTAGATCTTAACTTTCATACAAACACCATAGAGAATTGAGATATACACCTGATCATATGAATATTACTCATTAAAAACAAGATAAGGAATTTGCACCACAAAGGATGATACCCAAGTGATGTGCTTGTTGGAGCAGAAAGGTTGAATGAAGAGATGTGAACTACCCTTATCTTTCCAGTAACCCTGAGAAGCATCAAAAGGGCTGTGCAGAACCAACAATCAGTAAAGACTTGGAGCTAAAGAGAGGAGCACACTGATAAAAGGAACTTCCTGTACAGGCCTAAGTCTCCAAAGGAGTCTTGTCATTACAGGGGACAGAAAAACTCCCTGAAAAAAGGACAATTATCAGATAGTACCATTTCCTGCACTAAATATAAGTCCATACTGTACTAGGAAAGCACCTTATCATGCTGTATCAAACTCTGGATCAAGAGTTCTCTAAGTTCAAGGACACCAGAATGAGGAATAAAAGCACGGACAGTTGCAAAGAAAGCATTTCCCAAATCATGGAGTATGAACATCCAGCTAAAGATTTGGACTTGAGCCTAAAATATCTAAAAGCATTTGGAAATTAAAACAAAATGTAAACAGGGAAACATGAAAATCCCAGCAGACACTGAGGAAGGCATGAGGAAGGCTCAGGAAAGACAAGCCTGACATACAGGACAGTCATTGACCAAGGATGGCCCAAGTGGATCAAACCTGGTTCCCTGTGGAGCATCCCCAAGTTCCCCAGCAACAGCCTGTGTTGGAACCCCTGTGAGACAACACTCCCAAGCCACCTGTGAATGAACCACGACATGAATAACAAGGTGATGAGGCCTAATAAAAATTAGATTTCCAGAACAGCAAAGAGGATGGTCTGTTTTGAAGAACTGGAGGACCTTAGGAGACTGAGTGGCTGGACAGTGAAAGGAGATTGGAAATCCAAGCTGAGTAAACTTTTCGTTAATGAGAAAATTATCCTTGTTTTGTGTATTTACTGATGGTTTTGTCCAGAGCACTTAAGAATGAGATATTGACACTATAAAAAAATAAAACACTAAGTCCAAAACCCAAGAAAGCTCACCTGTGGACAAAGTAAGAAATTTCATTATCCCAGAAACAGCATTTCTCCAGTCTTCCCACAAATGCAAGGACAGCAATGCAAGGTCAGCCAGAGCTTGAGAACTGCCCAGTGGATGCCACACACAGGAAAAGCATTCTGTGATACTCCCTTAGGACTCTTCACCTCCCATTCAGCCCCCATGACTGATTCAAGTGCCGTGAACACCCCTAAAGTACCATGTGAGGTGTGAATGACCTTTGACATGAAACGTTCTCCTTTCTGTGCATCCTCAAGGCACATAGGCTGTCTATCACAGGAGAAAAAAAACAAACCCACATTCTACAACTGTGTGGCAGCTCTCAGTGCCTGTCTGCAGGCAGGTTTGGGGCAGACTGTATGTAGGAATAAACACTTTCCCCCAGATCTTCACAGCTTTGCTCCTGCAGAGTAAGCCAAACTTTGCTCTGACTGGCCATGAATATTCATGGCAATTCACAGGGATTGCTGATAGGAGCAGCATCTCCAGTGCTTGGTGTTTCCTTCAGTGACTGAGCCTCCTCAGTGCCAAGGGAAACGACTGCAGCTACTCTAACACAGCACTTGAGGCTGTGGATAATCACTCCTGGGAAGTGGTTTATGTCAGGAGGTGGAGGAGCAATTAGGGGGACCAAAACCAGGGAAGGAAGCAGTAATGTACCCAAACAGACACTCCTGGTTCGTGGTCAAATCCCCTGGGCTCACTGTCTGATGTTCTTCACAACACCACATCCAAAAAATGGGAGATCCAAGAAGCCAGCCTGGCTCGTGCCCAGCAGGGCAAGTAGAAGGTGCTGGGTCCCAGAAGCAGAGAGACAAATCCCTCTCCCTCTGGAGACTCCAGCCCCTCCATACCCACTCCCCGCTCCCAACCTCGGCAGGTAAAAACTGAATTACTACAGAAGAAACAAGATGTTACTTTTAATCCAGAGCAGTCCTGTCCAAACACAGCTGCCAGGAGGAAAGCCTGAGTGCCTTCCCAGGTGAGGTGTGATCAACTGTGGGCACCCAGTACAGGTGGCAAAGCTGAACACGGGCACTGCAGCACAGCTTGTGGAGTGCTGAGATAACCGAGTGCCAAGGAAACCTGAACCAAACAGCAGCCAAGAAGAAAATATCATGCTCTAAAGCATCGTCCCAGAAGAGATTTTATATTGTATTCCGCAGAAAAACAGCAGCTAAAAGCCAGGCTGTGCTGCCTGGTGCTTGTTTGTAGAGCATGAAAGGTGCTTGGTGTTTGAAATGATGAAGACACAAAATCCTCCTAAAACGAGGAAGAAGGAGATTCTTGCATCCAGAGGATGCTGCTCCTGCCATCTCTCAGCTTCCACACACAAAAGCATTAATAAAATGCACATCACAGCTGTTGAAGGACAGAAATTTGAGAGATTTTCCACATCCGTGCAATTAGAAAGAACTTTTATTAGTTTGGGCCTAGAGATAATTTCAATAAATGATTGTTCCTGAAATCTCGCTGTAGCCACTGAAGCGGGCTGTGAGCTCATTGTGAGATGTCAAAGAGCATCCCTGTTACACTGGGCAGAGTTGCACAAGCCTCCCTTACAGGAGAATCATCCCTGAAAGCCCATTTGGCTCCAGTTCTGCACAAATCTTTCCAAGAGAAAAATTTTCAGCGTCTCTTCCAAAAACTTCTAGGTCTTAAAAAGACAAAGATGAAACAACGTAACAATGCCTGGCCTTGGCTGAGAGCAAAATGCCTGTGCTGATAGTGCTGTGCCTGCAGAAAGCTGTCCTTCTGCAAGGAGATAAAAACACCAACCAAACCCTTAGAAAATAAATATTTTAAGAATGAAATTAGCCTAATTATTAAGCATGAGGGGGCATCTCTGGAATGGCAGCCTCTTCTCCCAAAGTAAAAACACCCAAGTGCAGGATCAGCCTCTCCTCAGCCTCTCTCCCTCTGCAGAGTAACAGACACAGCCCGAGATATCCTGAGCTTCAAAGGATCTGACTCCATCCATCCTCACCACAGTGAAGTCACATTGGACCCTTCTGAGGGAGAATGACAGAAACTAAAGGACTGTAATTTCCTTTCTTTTGTGAATCCAAAGCTTATGTTCAGTACCCAGAGCTGGTGCTGTATGACCCATCATGAAAACGAAGTCATTTTCATAGTCCCTGCTTTCCTAGATGTGGGCTTTCATCTTTAAAGATGATCTATACTCTTTGTTCCTAACCACAAGACTTACTTGCCTTCACTGAAGCAAACACTTTGAATAAATCCACTTCAAGCAGTCCCAATCACTTTGTATGACTGACTTTTCTAGCACTTTTTGTGTCACATGAATATTTTTTTTCCACTAACAAAATGATTAGAAGTATGAGATAAAAAATATAAATTCCCCAAACACTGATAAGAAAACTTTTAAGATATTTTTTTTCCCCCTAATACTTTTAGGAATATCCATTTTCACACAAAGACCAAAAAAAAATGGTTCCTCTGAAGAACAGAATGTACAATTTTCTGTGAATCACCCCATGGCCATGACCATTTATTTGGCCTGAGCTGGCAGAGAACGGAATTACACTTGAAAACATTTTCCTTGACAAAGAGTTACAACGAATTAATTTGCCTCATCAGGTGTAGTGCTGTGTGATGAAGAGAAACAGCAATGACCTGATTGGTAACCAAAAGCAGAGGGAAGAAAATGAAGAATTTAAAATTAAAACTCGATTTTGCAGCAGCCACTGAAGAACATGGCAAATACACCAGGTTCAGCAGCGGGAGAATCCTGCCATGTCCTGGCAGGAATGACTCCAGGGGTGTCAAGAAGATCCTAATTAGGTGGACAAAATCAAGTTTCGTGCTGCCTCTCCCTCTGAGGAGACATGCCCAGACCGTGGGGATTGATGCTGCTCCACTGAGCAGCACAACAGAAGTGTCTGTGCATGTGTGTGCTTGGGGAAAACACCCCCACAGCTAAAGCTGAGAGATTTTCCCAGTCAGAGCTCCCAGCAAAGCCAGACTTTTTAACTCCCTAAGCACTATTTCCCAAATCAAAATCAAAGAAGAAGTCAAAAGCAAGTCTCTACAGTCAGTTCATGTCCATGGGAATTATTGTTCTTCATCTAAATAAGATTGAATGATTCCCATGAAGTTGGAGAAGAATATCAGAGAGCACACACAGGCTGGTGTGTGCTGGCACTGTGAAAAATGAGCAGCTCATTAATTGCAGGCACTGCATTCATTTCAAACCCATCCCAAGGCCTCGATTTTGCAAACAGAGGCAGAAATGCAGATCTGGACAGTGCAGGAATCAGAAATTCTCTTCATATGCAGGGAACAGAGGGAGAGGAATGCAGGGGAAGGGCTGGAGACCAAACCACAGTGCTCAGGTCCACTCTGACACACACACACACACAAAATGTTCAATACAAAACACATTTTGCCCAGGACTGTGGTTAATTTGATTGTTCCAGCTAAAAGAAAAACTATATATCAATAGCTGGGAGAATTGAAAATGAACAAAGAAATACTGTCACCATGATCTTTAGGGTACTTTGATACCTAAAGTATAAAAAGCCCTCTAAAATACACTTATAGCCCCTCCAAAAACCCACAACTGAATAGAGGAAACAAGAAGAAAGCAAAAAAACTGCAAACAAATTTATTTATGCCTAGGATAAAACTTTTCTCTAAAAGTAGAATACTCACAGTGAGTGGTGAATAGAAAGACCCCCCCAGAACCCAAACTATATTTTTGGAGAGATTTTTTTTTTAAATTCAATTTACAATTCTAGTACCTATAAAATTAAGAAGGTAGGTTAAAAAAAACAAACAAACTTACTCTGCCTCAACACATTTTACAACAGCTATCCTGAGAGTCCGAAGCACAATTTTCATGAAGAATTTATCCCTTTGACTTGCACCTCTAAGATTTATAATCAAATTTATGATTTGCATATTCCTGAACTGGATGGTCAGAGGGTTTGAGATCCATTCAGAGATATTTTTTGATGCCCATCTCACCTTAAAAGGATTTAACCAAAACTTAGGTCCAGTTTTAGACCATCTCTGTGGAAGATGAAGAAAATCCCTTTTTTTTTTTTTTCACTGCACGATATTTTGCAGTCTGTTCAGATGCCAATGTGTCTGTGGATGAACACCTTCCTCAGGAGGTAACAGTATCCCACAAATTGAAAAGCTGATGGAGGAATAATGTTGTAATGCAAAGTCTAATTCAGTGTGATCACTTTAGGTATTTTAAAATTTATTTTCTTAAAAACAAACAAACAAACAAAAAAAAAAACTACAAAAAAAACCCAAAAACCACTTTGTTTCCAGTAAGTCAGGACATATTTTGGTATTTTCAAGAACTAAAAGACCTATGATAATTGATGTGTTAAATATGATTCCATTTCATTGTCAATGTCGTCCCAGAAGCAAAGAATGGCTCTCAAGTTTTATGTAGCACTATTTTGCCAGAGAAAAAGATGCTTTTTACATTTGTTCTTCCATTGCACTGCTGGTTTTGTAACTTCCACACATTACAGTTGGTCTATAAAACAGCACATCTTAAAAACCTTGCCTAGATACAAATACTGCAGCTCAGGCTGAATATTTGAGTGAAAAACCATAAAATTGCTTCAGTGTGAGTTGCATTATTTAATGCCTCAAGTCTGTTTTCAGCAGCGAGCCCAAAATCACTTCTGTTTGCCAGGGCAGACATCACTGCTCTGCTCAAGCACTGCCAATACTCACTGTGAAGGTACTGGGCCATGTTTATTGTCCACTCCTCTGGTGAATTCCCAGCTCTGGAGATCCTGGAGCACTTGAGCTGGCTGGAGAGATCCTGTGACTCAACCCAGCACAGGCTGTCCTCTCTGTAGCTGGAGTCCAGGGTCACCACTGCAGAGCCTTTCACAGGGCTCCAGGCTGACATTTTGCTGCCATTAAGGTACAAAACCTCAATTGTTTCAGAGCTTGCAATCAGGAGCAGAGGAGGTCTATCAGCAGGCTCTGAAAGCAAAGTGGAGAGAGTTTTAAGGATTAACAGAGTGTATATTTCATGTTTATCTTTTCTGTTTTAATGTAGTTTTTAATGTTCTTACCTGCTTGTTTTAAGATATGCAATAAATTGGTTTTGGTTTTTATTTTCATAACTATCATATATTCCCAACTATCAGTCCATTTTATCCTGCTGTTCTAATGGTTCACATCATTAAAGAAAATTAATTACCCCAGCCCCACAGCCTCTGTTTCATTCCAAGTATCATTATTGCAACATTTTTCATGCCTATGTCATAAAATGAAATACAACTTATGCAAATTATCTCTATCCAGATTACTGATATTTGAAAAAGAATGAAGGCCAGGAAAACCTGGACAACTCATAAGGGCACATGAAATGTTGTAGGGTGCTTTTCATATGATGTTATCCGTAAAATGAGACAAAATCTGAGGAGTGGATGCTGCTCAAAATAGTTACAACCAACCTAACAAAAAATCCAGTGCAGTGAAACCTTAAATCATAGATATGCTGCAGTTTCAGGCATATGTGAAAAATTTTTGTGTTGCCACATCAGGAGCTCTCGCCCCAATGTCATCTGCTTGTTTTCAAAGGAATGCATCAATGTTTGAACATTGCATTGACATGCAGCACTTTCAATCAACTTTCCACCTAATGGAGCTCTCAAATTATCACTAAGCCATTCCAGATGTCTAAATGGTGAAAAAAATGGCATAAATTAAAGGATTTGACTTTTATGGTACTTCATCAGCAGGTCTGATTAAAGAGAAAAGAATACTTCAGTGGGTACAGGGCTCAGTGGTCTTGTTCAAAGCCACAGCAGTAGGTGTTCTGTTCTTTGGTAATTTCTGCTTTTATTTAAATACCTTGCTTGCTTTAATTTTATTTTGTCATATAAAAAACTTCATTTCTATAGAGCTTCAGCATGTATACTTTCTAATGTGGATTTAATTTACTCCTTTTTTATTCTTTCTCATTCCGTATTGTATATTCTGTCCTTCTCCAGTGAATCCCATGTGAACATTTGTAAATCCACACTTCTGCAGCATTACTTTTGGAACTTGCTGCCTGTCCTCATCATCCTCACATTCACTTCCACCCATCCATCAGTCACATCCAAGCATTACTTTTCTTTCAATTTCAGAAGATATCCAAGAAGTGCAGGGATTGAATTTCTTTGTAAAACAATCCCTTGTGGTGTAAGCCATGAGTGAAGCTCTCCAGCCTTGTTTGTTTTCTCCTTTCCAGAAGATAAGGGAGTGGGGGGTTCTCACCAAGCAATTTCTGTTTGAAATCTGCCAGGCAGGTCCCTTTGCAGTCAGTGTCTGTAAATCTCTCTTTCCCCCTGTTCTTAGCAACTTTTGCTACCCTTGAGAAGAAAGCCAGGCTTAAGAACTGCTGTCCCTATCACCCACTCACCCCAGACCTTCCAGACTGCTACAAAAGGAGCGTTTCCATCTGCATCCTGCTGAGTCTGGGGATTTATTTTACATCCAACAGCTCTGTGCTCAGCTTCTCTCTCCCCACAAAATAACACCACTGCCTTCTCCTGGATTCAATCACTCTTTTCCCAACTACCAGCAGCGTGAAAAGACCTTTATTATGACTTTTTTTGCTCTTATACTTTGTGTTAAGCCGGATATTTCCACAGTCTGCAGTATCTAAAGCCTCAAAGAGAAGGCAGCTCACAGGAGCTGTTTGCAGTCCCAAAGCCACCAGGTGCTTTAGGGCTGCGAGGGAGAACCAAATCTTCTCTTCCCCTGCTTTGAACTGACCCATTGAGAGCTGCAACGAGGATTTAATACCTCCCTAAACTCCAGAGAAAGGCTGTGCTTTGGTATTAGGGTCTAAGACAGAAGGGAATTCTTAAAAGGAATTAGCTTCCAACCTCTCGAGCAGCAGCTGTAATCAAACCTGGCTGCACACAAAGGTATTGGGAGGACCCGTGGCACTGCCAAGAGGTTCTGCTCAGCAGGCACCACTGCACATTAAAAATACACAAACCAGATTACTGGGCTTCAATTTGTATTTTAAAAGCATAAATGCATTCAATAATTCAATGGATTAAAGCAGTTAATCATGTTTTTTCACAGTAGGGTGGATTACCTGCTTCCTGCAGTGTTGCTCAGATAAAGGGCTGATTTTGTAATTTGGGAAACATAATATATTAATGATAAAAATGTACAAAAATATTAAAATTTCATACATAAATATATGAATCAACTTACTGTGTAGCATAATGCAGATAAAAACAGGAGATACTAAAAAAACCATGTCTTTACCCTCACAAAAACAGTTTGTCTGTCCCTTGAGAACAGATTCTACAAAGCTTAAAAGTTTAGTGGACAGATTTAGGGTGAATTCCAGTGAGCTGACAACAGCTTTTCCAAAAAGTGGACTTCATGTGTGTTATTTTTTCACAAGTTTTTCTTTTTTTTTTCTTTTTTTTTTTTTTCATTTTATAGGAAAGATAAGAAGTGAAAAGCTCTTTAATCCAGGGAAGTTTTATGATTCATCCTTCCTGACTAAAATGAAAGCATCTTCCTTTGAATTATGCTTAAGACTGAATAGTGGAAAAGATGAAAGACTTGCATTTCCCTCCTACCTGATCTTGTCTAAAATACAGATCAATAAGTGATGCCAAAACAAATCAGAAACAAAGGTGTTTGCACTGCCAACAGAAACTTCTCATCTGGAAAAAAAACCTCAGAAATGCCAGCATTTTCTATTTTTTCCACCACAATAATATAAAAGACATAAACCCCAGAATGCAGTGTTTACAAGGAGCTTAAAACCCCTTGTCCTGGGGTATGAATTGTAAATCATGTGGACTTTGCTGTCACCAATATATGAATTGTATAAAAATCTGAAAAAATACTGAGCAGTCCAATTTTGTTGCGACATTATTTTTGATGTTTAACCATAATGCACCTTACAAATGGGTTGTTTTATTTCTGAATTCTCAAAACTTAGTTCAGTGAGATTTTACAAGAAAATTGTGTTGTCAAATCAGTTTAACAAGGCTGATTTTTTTTTTCTAAATGCTATAATTTTTTTTTTCTTTGGTCATTATCAGTTGATTCCACTTTATCTACATGACAAATGTTTCTTACACACAGTACTTCTCTCTAGATTAGCTTTAGAGATATGAAACATACCAGGAACTTTTGTAAAACAGATGACTTTCTTTTTCTCTGCTGGATATTCCCAATTCTGTAATTTTCTTTCCTTAAATACTTTTCTCATCACATGCACATCTTCCAATTTAGGCATAAAAACTTGGTAAACAAAGAAGTTCTAACACTCTGTTCACCAAAGCTGTGTTTTGTTTCATTTTCACCTCAGAAGAAACCATTAACTGCTTCTTTATTCATAAAAGAAAATATGCTTAAAAAGTCTGGAAAAAACCCATGGTGAGCCCCCAGCTGTTTTGATACCTATTTTAACATCCTTCCCAAAGGGAATGTGCAGCTAAAAGCTTTCAGCTCCAGAGTTATTTAATTGTGCTGAGGGAGAAAATGAAAAATTTAATGAGGGGGAGACCTCCCCACCTTCCCAGCTGAGTGTTTGGCTGCCTGAAGGGCAGCAAAGAGCAGCTTCTGAGGGGTTCTGTGCCAATTGTGCCACACCACACGTGCAGAGATGGCTGAGAGGCGACAGGATCCGAGGCCATGAAGGAGCTGATGGACCTGCAGGGTCACCTCACTGTCCCCAGCATGGGCAGGGCTCCTGCAGGCACGGACAAGTGTCACCTGCTCAGCACCTTCTGGGGCCTCCAGCACAGAATCACAGAATCACAGAATCACAGAATCACAGAATCACAGAATCACCAGGTTGGAAGAGACCTTCAAGATCACTGAGTCCAACCCATGCCCCAACACCTCCACTAAACCATGGCACTGAGTGCCACGTCCAATCTTTTTTTAAACACATCCAGGGATAGTGACTCCACCACCTCCCCGGGCAGACAATTCCAGTATTTTATCACTCTTTCCATAGAAAAACCTTTTTCCTAATCCTTTTTCCTAATTCCTTTCACCTCACTGCTCCTCAACCTTCAGAAACCTCCCAGTTCATTTCCAGAGCCAGCTGGGATTGGTGTTTTGGATCGTGTCGTATCCAGGATCTCAGCATGGATAGCGACTCATATTCATAGCAGATCTGCTGTTATTAACATTGAAAGCTCCACAGAAATCCCAGCCTACACCTCCAGTGCTGCTTCTTGTCTCTCACAGCTTTTACAGACAGACCTGAATATTCCTCCACTCATTTGCTTCATCTGTTTGACAACTGCTTTTGCCAAATGTAGACAAAGCAGAGAGGTTGCTCTTTTTCCATCCTTATTTGCTTCAGGTTATTTAAGGACAAAAATTGGTTATTTTTCTAAGTGCTGGGTTTCTTTTTTCCTCAGACACCTTTCTTTTTTTCTTGGATTCTGTTCTGCTGATCCAAAGCTACGTTATTTTTGCACAAAAAACCCAAAGTAATGGGCAACACTCATTTCTGTGCAGCACAACTCTGGTTCATGTTGTCCTACAGGGGTTTCTCTGATTAATGAATTGATTCCTTTCTGAAAATAACAAAAAATGTGAAAACTACTGTCAAAAGTAGTAAAAATATAGAGAAGTTCCTTATTAGTGTGATTTGTTTCATCTTGACACCAATAACTCACTACAATGCTCAGCTGGTACCCAGTTTTCTGTGTGTAAAAAGGGAAACTAAAAGGGTCATTTTAGCCCAGTACTGGCACTATGAGGATTTCCTGATCTAGAATGGCACTGTTGATTTTTATGTAGAGGACAAAGAAGAATAATAAATTATTTTTACTTTGCATGGGCTTTCTTATCTCACAAGATTTCACTGTGGATTTAAAAAAAAAAAATCCATGTATGGATCAAGAAATAAACAGTATAAGCAGGAAAATACTCTTTAACTCCTATTGATGATCAAGTAAGAATATATTTAGTAATGTTCTTTAGGTGAGGAAGCCTCAAAACCATCACTAGATCTTTCTATTTTCTGATCGCAAAATAGTTACAAAAAGCAAGACTTAAAATACATATACAACAAACATGACTTCATACTCGGCTGCATGTGCTTCAGCACTGTGGATGTTGAAGAATTCCTCAAGGAACTTTTTGGGTTTTTAATATAAAAGCATTGTTAATTCATTATGCTGAATAAGAAAACACCGTGTACTATATTGCCTCATTAAGCACAATTGACTAATTTCCTCAAATACCCAATCCACTATAAGTAATGAAAACATGCACTAAGCAACAAAAAGCCTCGTGTGAATATGTATATCAGGAAATTCACCTCTTGGGATAATGCAAGGACAAAGCAATCTCATGTCTTTTTTCATCCTAAGGGTACAATTACCTCATGATCATTTCCCCTGTCTCCATTGTCTTCCCTGAGTAAACAGCCTTTTTTGTTTGTGTGAGGAAAACCTTTGATTTATTTATGAACAGGGAAACTGGGAACTCTTCTAATCTTGGCTGAATTGGGTATTTTGCTTTAATTAATAATATCCAGATAATAACTTTTAATATTTCCCTTGGAGTATTGTCTTAATAAGTGAAAAGTTTTTTTTCTAAGCTTGTTGTGTGGCTCTTTGTAGTAGAGTGAAGGGACGTTCATCTCACCTGTGCTCATCTCTGTCTTTTCATATGAATCCTCTAGGACCAAACCAGAAAATACTTTCAGGAAGGTAAAAAAAGATGTTAAAACTTACTATTTTTGGCCTTGCAGGACTTGTTATCGGGCTGAAGCACATAACCCTCCACACAGCTGCAGGTGTAGGATCCATCTGTATTCACACACATCTGGCTACAGCTTCCATACATGTCACACTCATTCAGATCTAAAGAGACATTAACAAGATCTAGTTTAGGGATTAGGAAAAAAAAATAAATTCAATAAATTGAGAATTCTAAGAGAGACATTTAAGTCATGAAGTCATTTTGGTGTGAGGCTTGATGTTTTCCCCTTCTCAAACCATGAATTTGTCAGAGATGTTGGCCGTTGAAATCATTTGAGTAGCCAGAAAGAAGGGTAGGAGTTTTCAAGTTCAATAGCTCTTAATTTTGAAAGATAAAACCTTCATTATTTCAAGTAGTCTCCAATGTCTACATCATGTTAGGGAGACATTTGGGTCCTTGTTAGTACTAGAGATCACTGGTTATAAGGGTTGATGAATGGAGCAACATTTCAGGAGAGGAAATAATTGATTATCCTTCTCAACCTATTTATGCTGGCAATGTCTTATAGTTCCTTAAATGAGCTGTCACCACTTCTCCATTAAACCTCCATCCAACATCAAAAACTACATACCCCTCTAATAAATATAAAGAAAAATTTTCTCAATTAGGGTGAATAAGGATGATACTATAAAATCAAGATATGCCATTTAACAGTGGTTGAGGGTTTAAGTAATAAATTGACATTCTAAAAACCCCGCTGTTTAAATTATTTCCTGAGATATATTTTTAATCACGAAACATGACAACCATAGAGTGAAAGAACTTATAATAAATTACATTTATGAAGAATCTGGCTCAGTACTTTTAGCTGGAGAGAGGAGTGATTGGTAGTGAGCCCATCCATACGGCCACAGAACTCCAATATGATTATTAATAGAGAAAAAATAAAGCAAGAAACAAACACCTGGATAGAGAATTAAGAAGTCATATATTTCAAATATGGAAGAGAGCAGTCTACAATTTAAGTCTACAGTTTCAGTCTACCATTAATTACTCCAAAGTAATGTTCCCAACCACGCTGTATGACCTTGGGAAGGTTCATTTATCAAATTCTAATCTAGGTGTGACTTTACGGCCGTGAGGTGAAACTCTGCAAATTTTACAGGCTCTCCTGGTGGGGAGGTGTGGAGAGAGAGCAGCTCACGACACTGAGCTGGAGCTCCAGAACTCCTCCAGCCCAGCTGATCCTTCAGGAACTCAGGAGAGCTCCTCTGGGCCACAGGGGAATCAGAGAGTCAGGAGGGAGGTCTTTAATTTTCTTTTAGGGCTCTGTTTCCCATGTGCTGCCCCAAAAGCCCAGGCTTGTCCCTGACCAATGCCTTTGGAGAAGGGTGAGGAAGTGACAGTGCTGTCCTGGCTGTCCAGCAGCTCCCTGCCCCTGACAGCCAACAGGGAGCCATCAGGACAGCCAGATGTTAATGTTATAGTGAATTTATTGATTACCTGTGCAGCTCCTCCCATCACTGCCCGTTTCATACCCGTCCCCGCAGTAACAGCGGGTGCCGTTCCTGGTGATGGCACATTTGTACTGGCAGTTCAGCTGCTGGCACTTGGGGAGCAACTCTGTGAATGGTAACACAGCAAGATGTCACTAAATGATTGTGTTATTCCTAAATTGCAAACTTTAGAAACATTTAAATGTATTGAAGTCCATGTTTCAGGAAGGAAATGCCACCACCATTTATATTAGCTGGAAATTTATCACTCACACCCTGTAAAAAGCTTGTTATAAAAATTGCATGTCAGCAAGTTAAACATTAGAAATCAACATTTTACTTCTATCAAGAATTGCTCACAAGTTTTTTATTGAGGTCTTCTGTTGCTTTGCCTAAACATGCATTTTTTTCACATTAGTCATAACAATTATTTGCGAAAAAACAAACCAGTCCAAAACCAAACCCAAACAAAAACAAACCTGAAGTGGTTACAATTATAAAAACAAACCAAGAATATGGGAAATGTTTCAACATCTCTCTTTATTATTCCTCATATCAATTGATTTTCTAACTATTTAAAGCTTGTTTTGTTTTACTGATACACACATAACCACACCAAATAATGGAAATACATTCTGCCTCAATAATTTAACATTAGATGTGTAATGCTGGATAAGCAGTGGATATAATATATGTCATTACTGCTGACATCCTTCACAGGATCTACTTAAATACACACCATCAGCACAAGGCACAATGCACACAAACTGAAGAAATCTCGTAGAAATACAGACTGCAATGTTTTCCAGCATGAAACAGCACAAAACCAAACAAAAAGTGCTCCAAACCTTCCCAGCCTCAAGCTGTGTGTGGAGTTTCAGTAATTTTGCTGATCAAAAAAACCCCAATATTTTAATGAACAACATTTTTTTTTCCCTCCAGGAAAATGAAAAAAGGATTGAGAAACCCAGCTTAAAGAGGTGCTCTGAGGGTATTTTTCAAAACTATGCAGATGAATCAGAAAATAACCTGCAAATGGACAGAGAAATTTCTGCTACAGGGCTGGCTTTTAGTCACTGGATATGACCTAAGGAAAAAGAGAAATCTGTATTTTAATATGTGAACAGTTTTAATCTGTCTGATCATTATTCATCGAGTTCTACTTGGGAGCAGAGTGAACATGAATATGAAGAAGAGTCTCTACCAGCATCTGAGCCCTGGAGCTTCCATTCCAGAGCGACTGCCGCTGTCAAAATAAAGCTGAAAATTTTGGGAGAAAAGTAGATGTGGCTGGCACACAAACTTACTGCTTATTCTAATGCAACTATTCTAAAAAGAAAGTGGTTTCATATAATTGTCTCAGGGCATTCCCTAGAATTCCGTGCCACACAATCTGCAGAGGGCCTAGAGGTCAATAAACCACCCACTGTCTAAATCTGCCCATTTCCCCAGTGGTTTCTGGTAGATTTTGGGCTCTTGCATAGGAAGACACTATATTTTTTGGTTGTAGCTGGCTTTGCTGATTCCCTGTCCCTAGTCCAGTCCTTATATCTGCTACATCTTTCTAAGAACAAGTCCCACACAGAGGATAAACTGGGGAATTTCCCTAAAGGCACCCTAAAATTGTTCTGCACGTCGAGGTGGAACCTGTTTATTTAAAAAGTCTGTCTGAACAAAATCAACACACACATCTCATTTTCTAAGCAAACATGGATCAACCATCCTTTACCACCTGTAATTTTCTTCCTCCAATATTTGTCTGATGCTGCACAGCCAGGAGCTCCTAGTGGATCAGAACTATTTGACTCAAAAACAGGACTTGGTTTGTTTGCACTCTTTCCTCAGTGGATGCAGACAGGCAGCAGCTTGAACTGGAATAGTGGGACCTGCACACAGCCAGGAAAGCTGGAGAACAGCAAGAATAAATGGGCAAATGAGGTCCATTATGGGAAAATTAATAAAAAACAGTCTATGTGCTCATTTTTTTTTCAGAAAAACTGTTGCATTTCATTGATTTTCAGTTATTGCAGTATCATGGTAGTGGCTTTTAACAACAAAATGGTTGCATTTTCGTTACAACAAGTGTTAAGAGATACTTTCGTAAGGTTATGTACAGAGGGAAGAAGGGGGAATGCTTTAAACTGGAAGGGGATAGGTTTGGATTAGATGTTGGAAAGAAATTCTTCCCTGTGAGGGTGGTGAGGCCCTGGCACAGGGTGCCCAGAGAAGCTGTGGCTGCTCCATCCCTGGAAGTGCCCAAGGCCAGGTTGGAGTAACCTGGGATAGTGGAAGGTGTCCCTGCCCATGGCAGGGGAGTTGGAACTGGATGATCTTTAAGGTCCCTTCAAATCCAAACCATTCTGGGATTCTCTGACAGCTGAATTGATGTGGGTAGAACAGGGATTTTCTGGGAGTTCTTACATTTCCTTCTCTCACACAGGTCCTTACATCACTTTTTTGTGAACACTGCCTGAGCCTATTGATCAGTGAATGAAATCATCACAAATTTGGTTTCTCAAAAGATATGTTACAAGGCCCACTGCCAAGACCAGGGGAAACCAAAATATCTTCTCTCATTTTAGCCAGCTTGGAAAAGGAGGAAGCTATCACTCAGCTCAAGATTCACACCAAAACTGCTTCTAACTGGAGGCCAACAGCAGCCAGTCAGGAATTGTTCAAATCCACCAGACATCCCCACAAAACCATTAAAGAACCACTGCTGGCTGCCATCTGTTTCTGACTTCAGACTAACATTTTCCCCTCGTCCCTAAATTATTCATCAGATCATTTCAAATGTATTTTGTTTTCTTATTGTGACTGACACTTTCTGGCCCCAAAAACTTTTGCTCTATTGCTGATCTGCTAACCCTGCCAGGGTAACCCATAAGTGAAAAAGCAAATACAATAACAATGTAGAGGGTAAGAATAGATAGAATATAACAAAATAGAATAAAGCAGAATAGATTAGGAAATAATATTTCATTTGAAAAGGACTTAAAATGATCATTTAGTCCAACTGCCTGAGCCCTTCAGGACTGACCAAAAGGCAGGGCACGTTATTAAGGCCACTGCCAGATGCTTTTAATAAATAAAACATTAAACAGTTAAAAAGCAAATATATTTTCTACTTTACTAGCTAGTTTGTAATAGCTGTAATACTGATCCTGAAAACCTTTGGAAGAAAACGGAGTTTGACTGCCTCTGGCAATGTTTGAAATATTGAAGGACAAGCTATGGGAGACAGTGGATACATTTAAGGCTTGGTTAGATTTGTAACAGGTTTCTTGGGAAGTGAGGAGGCAAAGAAAAATCATGAAGCAGAACACTGATATTTTTAATGCTCCAGATAGGACATTTAAAGAGATAAAAGCCAGGGACTGTCATTCCTTGTCTTTTCTAAAATTCTGCACCCACTTTGATCTCCCTTTCTCAGCGAGAACTGGTTTACAAAGTACACAGGCAGTGAAGAATGAGCATCACTGAGCTTTCCACTTTCATCACAGCTACAGAAACCTCTGAATTTGTCAAAGCACGGTATTTCTGCTGCAAGATTTAAAGGAAGGAGCTGCACTGAAGGAAACAACAGGAGAGAGCTTTACAGCTCTCTGGCAGACCCACAGCTCAAGACAAGGAGCTGCAGAGCAAGCAGTCAAGATTTGCACAAATTTGGGGTAGCAGAAGCAGCTGTCAGTGTTTTTAGGATGATCTATTTTCCCCAAGCCCGGGGAGTAGTGACAATTCATCCAGCTCTGATTCAGGTCATTTTGTTCAGTGTTTTCTTTCTTCCACAGGAGATATGAAGGGCAGCAGTTTTCACTTCCCTACAGCTCCATGAACTCCCTGAAGTTGTGATCCAGGTCTGCCACGAAAGCCACCCTGCTTTCTCAGAGACACCCACGCCAATCTTGTGCTTCCTGACTTTCACATTGCACTGACTGCCAGGCACCTGGTCCCACAGGAGAGCAGTCAATCAGGCAAAGATGCTGCTGATCTCATCTCCCCTACAGTGATGCACCTTTGACAATGACTCAGAGGAGCTGTGAGCTTCCCGGACAAACTGCTCCCATGGGAATTCACCGTAATAAAACCCTGCCTTCATTTATTCCTTCTGTGTTCAATGAAACACACTGCTTATCATAGTGCATTCAAGATGAGTGATACAAGGAACTAACTTCTCCTGAATGGCTTTTAATGAAAGGTTTAAGCCATTGATCTGACTATCCTTTTTGTCAGCTCCTCCTGAGCTGACGTGAAGTTCACAAAAGGTTCACACCAGGTTCTCATGCTCAGATGTTTTGGCTGTTTCTATGAACAAGAAAAGCAGTTCAGCTTGCAGTTTCTTAATATTGAATTTATTTCTTTGGATTGTCAAAAAAAGTAGAATGGATATACCAATACACTGATTAGCTTTGTCTTACCTGACAGGGAAACCAACCAAGGCCAGGTTGGATGGGGCCCTGAGCAACCTCATCTAGTGGGAAATGTCCCAGGCCTTGGCAGGGTGGTGTGGGCTGGAATGAGAGGGTCTTAAGGGTCTCACCCAACCCAAACCTTTCTGTGATTGTGTATGACCACATTAAAGCAGAATTGAGGCACAGCAAAATGCATTCAGCTTCCATTATTTCTGAACCTCTTGCATGATAATAAAGCCTTTTGGCTGCAGTGGGTTCCCAATTATGTTTCCTAAGTACATCTGAAATATATAAATACTATCCTGCTCTTTTTGTAAAGATAATATCTACTGGAGAGTACTCTTTCAGTACTCTGTGAATTAAAATTGACTGATTACATAATGTTGATAAACATCAATAATACAGAGCAGGTGCAAACAAAAGAAATTGGCTGAAGTTTTCATGTTGAAAGTGCCAGACAGTACAGCAGGGGAATAAAAGCGGAGCTTTTCAGTCAGTTCAGGACTTCCCAATTTGAAACAACAAAAGATCCTTGTCACATGGTTCATCAGAGGGTGACCAGGAGCTACCAGTGCAATGTTGCCTGGGAAAAGGGGAAACACATCACTGAGAGCACTGGGAAAAGCGTTTCCCATGGAGAAAGTGTTGATGTCAAGCCCCAGGATGCTCCTGAGTGCTTTCCTTCCAAAGGCAGCTGCTTGCAGCTGTGCACACCCTGATGGATATTTGGAGAATAAACTCAGCTTTAAGCAGAACCACAGCCTGAGGGATTAGCAGGGGAATGGAGAGCTGCAATCTGAGAGGAGACTGCAAATTTTCGTCTTGATTGGTGCCAGGGGATGAAAATGAAGAGGAATTATGACTGCTGTCTATGAATATATCAGAGGATCAACTGCGGGGAAAGAGACAATTTAAACTAAAGGGCTATTGGCAGAAGTACAAATGAGTATAAATTGCCCATTAATAAATCCTGGTTGAAAATGAGAAGGTTCTTAGCTATTACCATAATCAGGTTCTGGAACTCCTCTTTGAGTGGGAACAGCAGGGACAGAAAATAAGTGCTTGCTTTTGACATGGATCGTGATAGACCAACAAAAACCAGCATAAGGAAAGGGCCCTTAAATACCAGAAACCATTAACGTGACCCAGGAGGTTCCTTCACTGAGTTCCTCAAGCAACAAACTACCTGATGCTAAAACACAAGTTTTCATTATGGAACTAAGATTAATCCCTTTTTTCCTTGTGTCTGAAATACATCCAAAGGAAGACATACAGGAGCTTGTTACTGGACTATTCTTCTAATTGAACTCTGTGCATACTCTTTTTTTCTCTTAAATATTCATATTCTTTTCGGCACCTTTGTGTTTCATAAATTTACTTGATGTTATCTCTGTGTTATTCAGTTTTTGTGATTCAATATTCATACACTGGTGTCTAGACTATTCTTATCATACATATGCTGTAAGCCCTATTTTTCTTTTCTGCTTTATGTTTTGAGATTTTGAAGTACAATCCTTTCACAAATTAGACTTCATTGTAATCTACCCTAAGCTTTTTGTTTGTTTGTTATTGTTGATGCTGGAGACACAATATAAATCTCCATGGATTGCTTCTCTGGCAGAGAAGGGTGGCTTGATTGATAGAATTCAGTTGCCAGATTGAAATAATGCAGCCTGTTTTTATCTTGCATTTGTTGGTCATTTTATTAGTTTTTAATATCTTACCATACAAGAAAAATGACACAACTGTAATGAACTTTGTCAGACACCTCAGCCCATAACTCTGTCATGGCACTGCTGAAAAAGAGACATGGAAATCAGGGATCAGGTTCATGACCTTGGAGCCCTGCTGTGGGTGACCTCTCTAAATTCAGCAGAGAAGCATAAGGAGTTAAATTTAAATATGTTATTTTTTATTAGCTCCTAGAATAAGCCATCCATTCAGGCACATAAACTAAGCTGGGACATGTTAAAGACTCAGACATTTACAGTTCAAGTCTGCAGCCAGCTCCAGGATCCATCAGGCAGTGCAGGATTTCTGTACAATGCACAGACAGGGTAATCAGACCCCAGAATGACAACCTAAAACTCTGCATCCCAAACTCTGACAGACAGCTAAAGCAAATCTTAGATCCTTGGTATAACTGCAATCCTTTTCCTTCACACAGCTGAGATGCCCAAGTTAGAACTGCTGTTAGGTAACTCCATGTGCTCAAACTTCTGAGGGCAAAATCTCTTCCTAAGGCTGGAATGTTAAAATATTTTTAAGACAGAGGAAGAGAAATGATGCTTGAGGATGGTGCTTTATCCTGGGCACCAGGCTGCTCCTAAATTTTCCATCAAATAGTTACATCAAATGGGATAAAATGTATTAACAGACTGCTGTATTTCCCCCCTTTTTCATTACTTTAATCATCAGGCAATCGAGCCAGCACTATTGGTTCAACCTGAGAACACCTGATGCAGCAACTGGTGCACCCTGTGGAGGAAAGGCTGATGGGCTCTGAAGTGTGAACACCCCTGAGGCTCAAGAAACACCTGGGCAATCCTGGGTCCCACCTCCTAAATAATTGCTGTGAGGACAAGGTTATCATGTAAACACTAAGCACCAGATTTTTGTCATGTTAGTTACAATTCATTTAAAAAAAATGACCTTAATACCCTGTGTGAGACCTCAGCCCCATCAGCAGAAGAACCTTGGCCTGAAGCACCAAGTGATGCAGGAAGTTTTCCTTGGAAAAGAGCAGCTCAAGGCGAGCATGGTGACACATGGATTGAATGACACAAATTTACCTGATCTATCTCAGCCCTCTATTGTATCTTTCCACACATCCCTGTCTACGTGTTGGCAATCAGCTGCTGAGCGACTTAATTTGTTATTTTAAATAGACATTACAACGTGTTTGTCTGTTTTATGATTACAGGAAAATTACATATCTTGTTTAATCTGCTTGTCAGTCTGCAAATAACCAGAAGTGTCTCGCTGTGATTATTGTTCAGTGAAAATGGGCACATCTTGCTGAGTAAGTTCAGGCTGCTTCTGGGTGACAAGATATTACTTAGAAAAGATAGATTTTTTTTTTTCCTTTCTTTTTTTTTTCTTCTGTCATTTCCAACATAATCAAGGCAGAGAGAAGAAGGAATGTTGCAGGAAAAAAAACAAGGGTTAAATAAGCAAATAAAATCTTCCATAACATTCAGCACTTCCCTTCAGATATAAGTATAACCATCTTCAAAATATTCCCTAGCAGTCTCTCCCTACCCAGTTCATGGATAAATTTACTTTTCAAGGATGTACTATTGAAATTTCTGCCTGCCTAAATCTTGACCTACAATATTTGGCTCGGCTTCAAAACAATTTGTTTTATGTGGTGTTCTTCAACCATAGCATCACACAACACTTTCAAAGATGAGATCAGCAGGTAGGAGGCATGTAGAGAAATACTGGCTTCACCCGTGGAAACGGCTCATTATCCTGACCTTTTGCTGTTTTAGTTATACCTTGGCTGCCATACACAAGCATAAGCTAAAGGAAAGTTCACATGGGAAATAACAAACTGGGTAAATGATTTCATGACTGAAGACAGTAATGTAGCTGTTTTTTAACCTGGATACAAGATACAAAAGAATAGCTATGAGAAGAATATATATCTATTTAAGTTTATAAAAAACAGTTTATATTTTTAGGCATTTTCATGGTATCGAATGCGTGTTCACTGAGGTACAGATGATAATCATTAAATTAAGTGTGTCTAATGAGATATGAAGCCTGACAATACTGCACATGTTAACAGGCCAAAGATGAAAGTAGGGAGTGATAAAGTTTGTTTGGATGGTGACAATGAGTGGCAAAATGGAAAAACTACAGAGAGGAGCAGGAGCAGATCACCTGGGCTTCTCAGTAGTCTGGATTAAGTTGTATAAAAAGTTTTTCTAGAATTAGCTCACAATTCCTCAGCCTTGTAAGTAAATTGCAGTTCAGTGTCTGAGGAATGCTTGGACACCAGAGCAGGTATTTGCTGGCAGGAGCAGATCAGGCTCTGGTGGGAAAAATGTTCAGGAATGTTTTGTGGTGGTAAAGGATGTTAGGAAGCCTCTTGTGGGGAGCTCTGGAAATCAAAGTAATGTTGAAGAGTCTGTCCCTGATAAGGCAGGTCCCCTCTCCTGGGTTGTTTCCTCACCCAGGCACACAATTCCACCCAGCTCATCTGGTCACTGGATGACAAGGATTTCTAAGTGGAAAAGCTGTGATTTATTGTGGTTTTATACATGTTTTCCAGTTTTATTTATAGGAAGCTAGCTCACAGTTCAGCATCATCAGTGTTCAGTGTCTGTCTTAAACAGTCTCTTGTGGAGGACTGAACCATCTCACACCCTCATGAGGATCCTCTCACTCCAAACCAACAGTGTGTATTCAGACATGGATTTATGGGAATGGCCCAGTCCCAGGAAGATCAGCTGAAAATCTCTGTTGTGCCTCATGTAAATACACCCCAGCATGGCAATGCCATTTTCCCTTCATGTGGCACACCAAGATGTCTTGGTCCTCTTCAGCAACAACAATTTTCAGAGATAAATAACAAGTTTAGACTCTCCCTTTGTTCTGTTGCCTCATCTAGTGCTATAGATATAATGATGCAACAGAGCTGGGAAGGGTGTGGAACTTCTAAAAAAATTGCAGAGAGGCCAAGAGATTATTGATTTTCTTTTACTGATACTTAGGGGGGGTGAAGGGAAAAAAAAAGAAGAAAAAGCTGGAAAGCTGGCATCTTTATTTACTATGCTTGGTTCGCAGTTATGTGGAAAAACATAATTAAATCATTCTGAAATCACAAAAGACACCTATAATAGCTTTTTCCAACGCCCAATTTCATGCCTCTTCATGGAAGTAGTACCTCAGAAATTGCTTCTCTTCGTGAGCACAACTACACTTGACAGATAAAATCCTCAAAAAATTGCCAAGCAGAAACCTCAGGCTCATGAGGCAGAGCCTTCCTAGAAACTCAGCCAAGGACTTGGAATCAATTACAAAAACAGCAGCAGGTTCCAGAGACCCAAACATGCAATTCAGTAAGTGAGCGTTGTTTATGTGCAAACTAAACCCAGTCAAGGACAACAGAATGGACTTTCAGTTAGAAGGAAATTAAAAACTGGCAGCAAGGAAAAATTATACCGGAGAAATAAAATTCTTATTGAATTGACTGGTTTTGGTTTTTTTTTTTCCAGTGAGACAGACATATGTACTCCTAGACTGGAGCAAGGGCTCCAATAAGTGATACACTCTCTCACAAGCAGACATTCAGTCAGCTAAAGAGGCTGAACATTTACATTTTTCCCTGCAGGAAGCAGGGTGGGATTCAAGATGAATTCTGGAGCATGTTTGTCCCATTGAAGTGAACAATTCATGACAAATTCTACTTAAAGTTGTAAATTGCTGCTGCTGCCTGGAAAGACTCACAATTGCCAGTTCTCAAGGTATTGTTGGCAGTGCTTTCCTGAGCATTCTTCCCCCATCTCACACATCTGTGTCAGTGTGCAGAAATGCAGGTGTTCAGAGGAGCCAGCAAGCAGAGAACCATCAAACCCCAAAGCCAAGAAGTCACTGTGATCCAAAACTGCTGTCCCAGTGTCTGGGAGGACACACACAGTTTCATGTCTGGTGATTTGATGTCATCTCACCTGGCATCCAGCTGGGATTGCTCAGCAACAACTTTTCTGGAAGCACCAAATTTAGGGCACCAGCTGCAAACACGGTCAGCAGCGACACTGCAAACCACGGCAACATTTGCTGCCATTTCACCATGACTCATCTGCCCTTGCTGCATTTCTTATATTTTAACCAACTAATGAGCCCTTAGCCTCTGGCAATGTGTGATGGATTCAGTGGCACTGAGCTTGAAGGCAACAGAAGGCCAAGAACTGCTTTCCATTCATTTCTTCATTCAGCTGAGAGTCGGAGACCTACCCAGGGCATGCTTATTGCCCATGCATGTTATTGCCATAGTTACACATAATGTATGTAGGAAATCTTAATTTTACTGAATATTTTACATAGGAAGACATCATTTGGTATTTTTTTTCATCGTAAGTTCCCCAGCTGTTGTTTCAGTTGCTTTTTTTTTTTTTTGCAAAGCACTTCAAGTCTCTAGAGCCCAAAATAAAATCCTTCCCTTTTCCCATCCTATAAATCAAGGAACTCCAGTGATGTACCATTTCAGCCACCTGTAGTTTTTATGTTCAAGTACAGTTATATTTTTATGTAGCTGTATGTACCTTTGCATGTAAAGGAAAAGAAAAATGCAGTTTTTCACAGGAGATGTCATTTACCCATTTTATTAGTGGCCATAATATAAAGAAATGTCATCCCTGTATCCTGCCTATTGCTTCATTCTCCAGGCCACGAGCAGAAAAGGCTGAGAAATAAGTTAATAAAACATGATGGTTTTCAGCATTCCAGAGCCTGAGATTATTGGAGGCACAGCTGTAAAGGATAACAGTGAAAAAGAGAGACTCAGGTGATGTGCTCTGGAGGCTGAAGGGCACCACAAAGACCAGCCCTATTTCCAGCTCCTCAAAATAAATATGGGATTGCCATGGTATTTACACAAGGGCTTCATGTATTACTTCAACATTCAGCTACTACATTCTGGCACATTAAAAGTTAACCTGGCTCTTCCCTGCTTTCTCAAGGGAGAAAAAAGCAAAAGGAGAGTGGGGAAAAAAAGCATCTGTTTCTATTTTTTTTCCAGAATCTTTTTCTAAATCCTGGTTATTTCAGAGGACAGTCCAACCGTGCCAAGGGTTTGGCTTAAGACAATGAATACAGTTTTGGTGCGGATCACTGCTTCTCTCAAAAGCTATTTTGAGATATTCTCTCCACAAAGTACAGCTAACTTGTAGCATAGTGTAGCCTTTTCACAATTTTTTCAACCAGAAACTCAGGAGATGGATGGAACTGCAGTTGCTGTTGGCTCATTCCAAGTCTGGCAGAGAACCTCATTATTTCCTCCTTAAAGAACTGTTAAGCTCCACCCATGTAGGGCTCAGTAGGCAAAGCCACCTACATCCACATTATGAAGTTAATCAACAAATGCATCACCTTAGTTTTCATTTGCAACTATTTTTTACATCTCAGAATGAATTTTTGCAAGATTGGGACTCCTTGGAAATAAAATTATTCAGTATAACAGTGTAGCATTAAGATTACTTCAGTACTGTTAAGTCTATGTTATAAAAGTAAAATCTAGATTTACAGATAACAGTTCTAAATAACTATTAAAAAATCAGGTAAAAATACTGTTAAAAGACCTTTAATTATGTATACATCTTCATTATATTCTATTTATTAAGTAAAGAATAAATATTGTGCAATTTATAGTTAAAGGTATTTTGAAAAGACCTAAGCTACAGAGTTCTCCTAACTAGTATTAACATCAGAAGGTAAAGATCTTACTGCCTGGAAAAATGAAGAAAAAATTCATTTACTCCTCTGTAAAGGCTTCTTACAGGAGGCTGCTTTCAGCATGCTGGAAACTCTGTGTGCTGTTTGAAGAACTTTCATAGAGGGCTGTGTTTTACCCTCATAAAACATGGTTTTGAAAGTGGACAAAATGCCTCATTATCATTTCCTCTTGTGTACTCTTGACCAGATCAAAGAACAGGGAGCAAACCTCCCTCCTGAATCAGGCTGTTTGTTGGTGAGTTCCTGCTTATGCAGCCAGAGAATTCCAGTGCAGCTTTTATCACTGAATAAAGACAAAACTTTCCCTGGAAGAGCTCCCTGAATTCAGGAAGCCTTTTCTACCTGTGGAACATCTTTAGTTGGGATTAGATGTTCTCTTTTGCTTGACTTGGTAGTAGAACTTCTCAGAGAATGCTCAGACCTCAGAGTCTTTTTCTTGACAGAGAGAAGTACTCCCAGCATTTCTGGAAAATTCGAGCACACTGGAAGTTGGAAGAGCCATTACAAGAAATGCACAGTGAGAAAAACACCATTTTTTTTCCTTGAAAAGTGATACAAAAATAAAAACAGGGTGCAAACATCTTGTCTACAATATTTTGCATTATTGGTACTGGACTTGTGCCTGGAAAATGGTACTGTTGACATAGTTTTGATAGCTACGTCCTTAAGTGTGAAGTGAAACACTCAAAAACGTTCATGAAACATCACTGAAACAAAATCAGGGCTTAATTAGCTCCTTGCTATTCCCTGTAACCAGTAAAAGCTTAAGCATGCCCAAAGTTAAAGATGAAATTGGAGTAGCCAAAAAAAAAAAGAAAAAAAAAAAAAAAAAAGAAAAAACCCAATTATTTACTGCCTTTTAATAAAAGCCATTAAGTACATGAATGTCAGAAGGATCTGTAAAGGAAAAAATATGAATACATGATTACTG
Organism: Drymodes brunneopygia; assembly: GCA_013400955.1. Taxonomy (NCBI): domain Eukaryota; kingdom Metazoa; phylum Chordata; class Aves; order Passeriformes; family Petroicidae; genus Drymodes; species Drymodes brunneopygia. The sequence goes on along the minus strand of VZTZ01042582.1, from coordinate 1,619,087 downwards.
TGAAAATAAAGAGGCAGTTAAAGAGGGAACGAGTTAGAACGGTTGCAGGATAATTAAATTCTTCATGAAGAAAACAGATATTAAAAATTTAATTGGGAGAGCATTTGTAGCAACAGCCTACTTTAAATGTGTACACTTCACCTTCACTTTTTCTAAAAATCAAAATATAATAACTGTACTCAAATTTAGAAAAAAAAATCTTGCTTTATTCTGTGAAGTGTATTAACATATTTTTAAAAAAATTATTTATGTTTTTCCCTGTTTGGACACGTCTTTTTGAAACCTCCCAAGTTTTAAATTTTGCTCCATGCTCCTCATTGTCCCTCCTTCCACCACACTACCAAACGTTCTCCGTTCTGAACACATTCAATTATTCTCCAAAAAGTACCATTTTCTACTTCCCCCAAACTTTTTCACTGCTCTCAGGCCAGAATAAAGAACAAAGGACACCAGAAACAAAAGGCTTTTCTTTCAACTGCCTCTAAAAGATAGGGCATGTCCAGCTAAAAGAAAAATACACAATACTTGCATAACTGTGAAAAACAATTCTGCTGCCACATTGAAAAGAGGAGAGGTTTCAGAAGGCAAAATTGTTATTTTGCAGCATTTTTCCTTTCTTCTTTCTGTTGATGAGGTTGTAGGACAAGTCAGATTAGAAAATTCATTATTAAAAACTCCTCACTGTTACCTGACTAATCTGTACAATTAATTGAAACTATTCAATATGCATTAAATCTGATTTTTTTTATTATTATTATTATTTCATGCTTTCATGACTACTGTGAGTAAACTCCAGCCACAGCTGCTGCTGGCCTCCCTCTGGCACCTGTGGGACCACATCCCCTCAAGGCAGGTTGCCACCAAATGGTTCCATCCTGCCATCATCTGAAGCTTTGCAAATGCCACAGTTCTCATGAATTTAATCAGATTTTTTTTCTGTGTGAATGTGCCAGTGGCATTTCAGAGTAATGAGGAGACAGCAACTCCCATTTCCTGCCACAGCTTTTTCACAGTCCTTCCACACATCTCTCCCCTGACTCAGGAGAAGGACAAATCCAGTAGAATTCAGTGGCTAAACTTCAGTTCACAAGCAGCTTTGTTATTTCTTTAGCGTAGTGTTAGTAGCTGTTGTACATGCATTTCTTTAACAGGAGAAAGAAAAGTGGTTCTGTGGATAGCAATAAAGTTGCTGGTTTGCTACTCCAGTTTTGGTGCTAAATTGCTTTTTCAGCTCGGTCATGTTTCCCTTTCCTAAACTGATTCCTTCTGAGAAGCATAAAATGGGAATCACCTGATAAAAGATCCACATTTCAAGAGAATACAGGAGATCACAAGAGGAATCTGCACTAGGCACACACCCACAGAGGGTTTTCTTCTTTCCAGCATTAACCTCATTGTGGCACAGCATGGCTTTTATATTTGTAAGAGTGCAACTTAAGAGTAATACTTGAAATATCTGGAGAAAATCCTCCATCTCTGTCCCACAAAGCCACCCTGTAACTCCCTGCTCCAAAGTGATGCCATTCCTGAGCCCTCCTCTGTACCCACAGGGAAACTCCAGCTCTGTGGTACAACATATGGTGGGGCTGTACCCTGTGAAAGCAGCACTTTCAGCTTTAATGAGATGAATGTTGAATTTACATAAATTCAGCCATACATATTTAACACACAGCTCCAGAACTCCTTCCCAAGTCTTACTGTCTCATGCAAAGTCAGCCTTCCACCTGCCTGGTGTAGCCTGCAACATCCAAGGAATCCTAAGCCAGAACACAACCCAGAAAATAATCTGTATCCTCACAGTCACATCCAGTTTCAAGTGATGTCCTTTAAGTGGCTGATGAATGGACATTATTATAAAGATGTCTACAAGACAAGTCTATTGGAGGATCCTGAATAAAATAAAGACTTCAAATACCATTAAAGTTAATGAATTGGGTCAAGGCAGGTAATTTATCACCTGTCTGAACTGAAATCCAATCTGCAGCATCCTTTAAAAAAAGACACATTCAAATGAGGTGGTGCTCTCAGGGAAGTTCACAGTGAAGATAATCATAATTTAAATGAGAAAATGCCTGCATATTTTTTGCAAAGTCTGACAAGGGATTCTGTGTAAGAGCAGCATGGTAAGCAAAAGCAAATTTCCTTAAATTAATTTGACCTTGATGAAAGGCACATATTTTTATCAATCAGACTTAACAAATATTGACTTTAGGCATTAACTGAAGACATACATAAACATTCAGGTTGTTGAAACAGTTGTCAAGTTCGTTTTCCTTCCGAAATCACAGTTTGCTGATGAAGATCAAACTGAACCTCTTAAAAAAACCCTGTGATGCCTCATAAAGCAAGAGCTGGATGGATTGGCCTTCTCTGTCTATCAACTGCTAAAAAAAGATGTGTCACAGAGGCAGACTGAAACCTGGAGCCAGAGTGCTGACTGGGATGCACACAGAGATGACACTTGGTGTATCCATAACCACACTGGGCCCTGTGCCATGGCCCATCCTCGCTCTGCAGCACCAGCTGGAGGCTGTGAGGGCACTTTGCTTGTGAGTCCCCTTCACCAGGGAGGTTTCAATTCCATGGGAAGGCCACCAAAGCAGCTTGCTTCAAGGAGCAAGATTTATGGGTCACCAAGCAGAGCACTTGCCTAAGAAAAGACTAACACACAGTCACTGCTTAATTTTCAAAAATCTGAAAGATTAAAAAAACATTTTAATGGTACTTTGTATTCTCCGCTCTTAGTGGAGGAGGAAGGGGAGGAGAGCGGCTCGTGTGTAACGGTGCTGACTTGTTTCAAGTCATTCCAACAGAATCTGAATGAAGAATCAACCTCACCCTGGGAGAAACAAGATTCCCAACACATCCCCACAGTGCCCGGGCACTCACTGAACAGGTACAAGCTCTGTCCTGCCATGAGCAGGATAAGGCTGGGTGTCCCTGCAGGAAACACTCCCCACTCGAGCGCACCAACAGCTCTTCCCTCCTCTGAGCCCAAAACCTTCTCTGAACTGTGAGATTCCCTGGGAGCAGCCCAGAGCAGGGAGCACAGCAGCAGCCAAGCATTTGCAAACATTCCGTAAGGTGAGCGTGAGGCTGGACTCGAGTACAAAAAGGCTTTTGCTGCACCACGGTATTCAGGCATCTATTTTGTGTCATATCCAGCCTTCACCAAAGAAACACCTTGAGGCATTTCATGGCTGTGTTGACATTTCAATTATGCTGCATTTAAATAGATTTTGTTGTGCCGAGTCTTATGTCTTGCTAAAATACTTTCCCTTCTAAAAACAGAGTTACAGAGTTATTTACCAAGGTAAATTCTGACAGGGAATGTACCAAGGAAGCAGCAAAGCAGAAAGTCACAGTATTTGCCTCCCCTTTTTAAAAATTCTCTCTGTCTCTCCATTTTTCATCTGCTCCATGACTGGAGGCTGTGCACAGAGAACACTGCAAAGAAAGAAGCAGAGCTCCATAAGGAATCTTCAGAATGGATTTCGCATGAGGAATGGCAAAAGAAGCTTTCTTTTCTCCTAGAACTGGCTGTAACACGAGCTGGAGATCAGCCTACCTGCTGGAGTGTCCAAAAAGGGTCCAGGCCAACACAAGAAATCTGTGAACAGCCTGGGAATGAAAGGCTGTAAGTAACTCAGGGAGCCACTCAGCCAACCAAGTACGCCAATACTTTCCCCTCAAATACTCTTGAAGCTTACAGGAAGCAACAGAGGCAAAGAACTGGCAGATAAAAATTGCCTCCATAATTTAGCAGCCTGTCTGTAATGACTGACTTCTCCACAAGCCCTGGGAACGTCAAAGCCTCTGCGAGCAGAATTTGCAGAGCTCCCTGAAACGGCTCGTGCGCAGCGAGCCCTCGGGAACCCGCGGGCTCCTGAGACACAGAGCAGCTTCACACCCTTTGAAGAAAGAAGAAAAACCAAGAGTCAGTTAAGTTTTATCACTGTCTCCTCTTCCACCTATTCCTGGCTCAGCAAAGTGACAGTTGGCTAATTCCAGACTATCTAGGTATAAAGGTTTTTTTTTCTTTTCCCCTAGCACAGGCTGTGCCTCTCTGCTGCTTTAGCTGTTCTGCAAGTGACAAATGGTACAGAGCCTGGATATTTCCCTACATGTATATTTAAGATTTGCACTAACTGCTGTTTATCCAGAGAAAGTAATGGCTTTGAATCCTGATGAAAATTATAGCATGATACAGGCCAAGTTTTTACTGAATCTGGTTTTATGAGAAAGAATAAAACAAGTGTGCAGAGCTCTTCAGCAAGTTATACTGCTCACTTTTCCCATACGCCTGGAAATATCTGAGGCAGTGTGAAGGTGATCTCTGGAGGATATATCCAATACCCACTGATACCCTTACAATCCCATGCTGAAACATCATTGCCAAAAATAGCCTCCTAAAGGTGACACTTCTATAAAAGATGTCACAAGTTTCAGCTAGAGCCTCAGGAGAATATAAGCCATCTCTACAGTGCTGCTGCACATGTATTTCATGCATTTTCCTGTTCCTATTTGAAATTCCTTTGCTTATTTTACAGGAAGTTTTAAGGTTTGGAAGTTATTTTCAATACATGCAAGTAAAAAAACCTCATTATTATATGAATGTGAATATATCTAGAGAACAGTGGGTTTGAGCCAAAAAAGAAATCTGGAAGCCAAAGAGCAAATGACAACTTTGTACATATACAGGGCAAAGAAAGCAGCTAATACAGCCAAAAAACCGTAATTTAATAAAAGAAGCAAAAATACAACCATTCCCCACATAGCTTCATCTGAAACAGGTAATGAACAGATGTTGGCCAGGCACTTGTGTAAAGATTTTCATCTGTGTGTTCATTTTTAGAGGTCACAATACGTAAAATGATTTACACACGTGGCTCTGGGTGATCAGTGTAGAGATGCTTTACGCCTTTCCCCAAACCAACTCATGCACCGTCTCAAACGGAGGAGACAGTGAATGAAGACTTGGAGAAACCCTTTGGAAAACTCCCTGAAGGCTGGCAGTGCCCAGCCCCTGCTGGGTATTTCTGCACAGGCAATTCCCATCTCTACCCTGCTCCTACAGAGTGTGGCAGCTCCTGACAGCACCAAAACGTGCCCAAAACTCACGGCAGTGACAACTCCCACCTTCCTGAGACCTTCTCCTGACCCAGCACAGACACATCAGCACAGCACTGAGCTGATTTGAAGCCACATTAGACACTTTTCCAAAGCATCAACACCATTGTATGATTTTTTTATTGCAGCATCTCCCAAAAAACTGTTTTTTCACTACAGTGACCACTCATTTCTGCACTGACCTGTCCTTCTCAGCACAGCTGAGGCTCCAGACCTGATTCAGATTTTGAGGAATAATATCTGTCTACCAGTAAAATCCTATGGAATATTTATAAAGAAAATGCTTATTATTATTCAGGTGACATAAAAGCTGTTGTGGGACCTAGAAGTGATGCTAATTTTAGGTCATATTTCCAACTGCAGCGAGCAGCTTCTTTTATTTCATATTTTATTTGACTTTCACTTGCTCTACTTGTCACTGCAGTGGGTGATTCAGGTACAGGATGCAGATGAGCTGCAGGATATTATCTGCTGGTGTAAGAAATATTTCCACAGTTTTACTACAATGCTTCAGATTCATTTTGCATACACAACCATTACAATAAATTATGAGGGGAAAAAACAACCCTGAATGGTTAAATTAATAAAAAAAAGGAATTGTGTAAATTAGGGAGTATCAGCATATCCCACATCCTACCCTTTTTGCAGGGAGAGGAATACAATTCTTTAATAGCTTTTAGTACAACTAAGGAAAACTAATATTTTTTTAAAAGCTTGAAGAAAATAGCCAAGAAACAGAAATTTTATCTTTCCTTCAAATGCAATTTGCTGCATTATTCAAACAAAACTATGATCCTACTAGAAGTCCCCCTCAACTGAAGTTTTTGTGGGTTTTTTTGAGATAATGGAAACATTTATTAAAATAAACAAACAACAATGCAACCTAGCGGGTTTTTTGTTCTACACTGATTTAAGTTTAGGGCAGTTCATAATGGCCACCTTCGGGGGAAACAAAAAAAAATTCACAGCCTAAGACTGAAGAAGGATTTACACACATCCTCTTGATTCTGGTGCTAAGGATGATTAAAATTAACGATGATCAAGTTCTTTGTTTCTGACATGGTTGGTTTGCAAACAAAATGCTCAGATTGTTCTGACAGGGTGCAAGCACTGCAGTGACGAAGCGAAAACATCCCCCTGGTTGTGCAAGTGGATTTATCTTTATCTTCTGTTGAAATGCTATGGAATTCAAATCATGCCTGCTCACTCTGGGGTCAAACTGCCACAGTTCCTGTGCTTTACAGACCTGGGATGTGATTATTTATCCTCTGTCCCAAAATGGATATGGGAGAAATCTACCACTTCCCCTTCATCAGGTTATGGAAAGGACATGTAAGGTTTGGCTCCCACAATATTTTACTGAAAAGGCACATAATCCTACAGTTCCTTCCTTTTGGCAGAGCAATTCTTGTCTTTAACGAGCACAGCAAGTCTCATGATCGCTACACAGGCACGTAAATAGATGGTAAAGAATTACATTTACTTTACTACTCCATCTACTACTCCTAATACCTCTATACTACACTGCTACTACCACCTGTGACTGAACTATTCTGATCCACCCAGCTGTAAGGAAGGAGATCTTGGTTGACCTCTGGGATTTAGCCTAAAATTTTTAAACAAACTGCTAATCATTATAGTAATTTTGGCTCCTAGGAGTAAGGATAAAATGAAAAGGAAAGTCGATTTCCTTGTATGAAGGAGGTAGAGTATCAAGCAGAGCTGTGCCAAAATTCAGGCTTCACCTTTTAAAAGCAAACCCAGGTCTTTATAGCAATTTAACTGAGAACAAAACTGGGATTATACTTGGATGAAAAGACTGGGAACAAGACTCCCAATTAAAAATATACCAGCAAAATCTAGCAATGTGTCAACCAGTAAGAAATCCAATTGTTCTGCAGCCCCCGGCTGCCTACCAGGCTCAGCTATCAGAAAAATAAAACTACATCCAAAACTATTTCCAAAAGTTCGTATGGAGAACTTCTAAGAGACCCGTATTAGTTTTCCTAACTTTTTACAATGTATCATGCTCTCTGAAGTGCCTTTATTAGTGCATTCAGGGTTTTAATAAATTGAGAGACCATCCAAGATCAGAGATTTACTTTCTTTCAAGCAGCACCTCCAAAAACCCTTCCAACATTTAGAAGTTCAAACCGAATGCTGACTATCACAGTGTGCTCTTCCTGACCTGAATATTTCAAATTCGGTTTTCTGATGAAAATCTCCCATCAAACACTTTTTATTGACAATGGTGCTCTCCTTGGAACAAAGAGAGCGACACCTCGAGAATAAGAAATGCGTATCTGCAACCCCTCCATATTTTACCGGCGACAAAAGTTCTCAGACTTCATGCTTTCTCCATACAAAAAAAACCTACGGGGAAAGCTGTGCCATTAAAATCATGGGGGAATCAAGAGTGCACTAAGAGCCCATTATTGCTGCTAATGAGGCTGATACCGCTGCGTCGAGTTGCTCTTTGGCGGCTGCTGCTCCACAATTGAGGCAGCGTGATGGACTCAGAGCTGATTGTCAAACACCCAGAAGGCAGCACAGGGAGGTCACGGGTCTGAGCAGCACCAGGCACATGGGGACAGCCAGGAGAAGGAAGATTGTTTGGAAAATGGGGAGTATACAAATGGTTCATCTTTATCTTAGCAGAATAAGTGTCTGACAGAGGAAAGCTCTGCTGTTAAACCCCAGGATGGCTCCTGTGCTCCAGCCAGGTGTTTGCAGCCTGTTCCAACCTCCCTCAGCCACTGCAGTGGAGCAGGAGGATGGCTTAAAGGAGCTTTCCCATTTCATCATTTCCCATGAACACCCTGAGATACAGCACACACACACATCCACATCCACCCAACTGTGCAGCTCCCAGCTTGGCATAAAACCGCGCAGTTAAAATACGACAATCATAACTTCCCATTTTCAGATGGCACCATTTGTTACAGGATGGGTGTCTGCTGCTGTGTGCTTCATCTTCTGCAGATGGAAAATTCATAGCGGCTCTTGAAAACGTTCCTGAGAAATTCAGGAAACTCACTACCAACTTCCAGGGCAGAGCAGCTCCCATAAATTCCTGCCCGTTGACACAGAGACACCGGGGATCGGAGAGGGGAAGCTGGGTTCTCACAAGCAGCTGGTGACTGACTGTGCTCATAAACAGCACACACAAAGTAAATTAACTAACAGACTCATAACCATGTGGGGAAGGCTACACTGAACTCAGTATTCCTGCTTTCACTGGAAGAGTAAGACAGGACAAGCACTGCTGTGTCAGGCAGCTCAGTGAAATGATATAATGGATTATTGGATCATACCTACTACAAAAATATTGCTATTTATAGCCAAAGCATGACTCAAAACTGGAAAAATAAAATCCATAATTGTCTAAGTCCATATTGAACACACTGATTTCTCCCAGAATTCCAGAAATCTCCTCACTTCTGGTTTTATTTTCCACAATGAATGAGCACATGTACATTGATAAGCAGGTATTTATTAGCAAAACTTACAATTCAATTCCATATTTAAACAAATTAACTTCAGAATAAATTATTTAATATCATTCTTGAAAGATAGGGGCAGCAAATATAAGAGTTGGGTATTGATAAAAATCTGTGAAAAAGCAACTGAAAACTGGGAAAAAACAACTAGCAGAACACCAAAAATCCCAAGTTAAGAGACCTGGTAAGGTGACAATTACAGCTGAAAAATAAAAAAGCTAATGCATTTCCACGATCTCCCATCTCTTGCAAGAATTACTGTATCCCTCAATACAATCTCTTTTTTTTCCTCCTTTAATGAAATGCCATTCAAAAGCCCTTCAAGAAGAACAACTGGCAGCAGCTGCAATATTCTTTTGATTTTTAAAAAGAGATGAGATGACCTGATTGAAAAATGCTGGTCAGTAACAATAGCTTTGTCCCATCTTTCCTTTTTTTTTATTTTTTCCCCCAAAGGAGAAAAGTGCTCCCTGACTGAGAAAAGAGTGGGCACAAAGCATGTTCTCCTAATCACTCAGAGGTAACAGGTCCCAGCTGAGCTCTACCAGGCAACAAGCTTTCTATTTTCTTTCAAAGAAAGGGATGTAGACCTCATTTAGGGAATTTGGAAGTTGGATGATTTTTTTATTCCCCCTTGTGAATAGAAATGGCTGCAAAATAGGCTGACTAATGCTGCAGCAGCCTTTCAGAGCCATATTGGGTTTATTGTGCAAGAGAAGAAGAACTTGGTACCTCTTCTGCAGGAAACAAACACCTGTGGGCACCCAGGGGCTCTTCTCAAATTGGTCAGTACTCCTAATTATACAATAAGTATTAATAAACCTGAATTTTGATTCATTTAAAGTTGTTTCTAATGAGTCATCAAAGTTTTTTTCAGAACAGATGAGAGATATAGTTCTATCCCTGTTTCAAACACTATAATCTCCAAGGAAAAGAAAAAGCCAATGGATAATTTGGGCTGGTTCCCTCGACCCTGACGAGGAATGACACAGAACACAGAGCCTGGGGTTAATTTGGATTTCATAATTTAATGACTGGAGCCTGTCAGTCAGAGAGGAAATGTGTTAATAAAATCAACTCAGGTGCAAGGGGGGATTAGGACTCCTTTCTCTGTGTGCGACTGCAGTGGCCAAAGGTTATCATTGAGAATATTAAAACCAAAAGATGCTGATAAAACAGCTTAGCATGTTTAGCAGCTGCTGCACAAACACAATAATCATTTCCACACTGAGCACAGAATCAATACAGAGAATTACTTGCAAATGCCTGCCAGGGTGTTCTCAATGTCACCAGGGAAGGCACACCAATGTCTGAAATCCCAGAGTTGTCACCCCTCCTACTCACTGTCCTCACAGATACTTTTTTCTACCTCTGAAAACTCTGTCTGACATCCTGTTCTTCCTCAACTGTACTTCTTCATCTGCCCAGTTCCATCCTCTCCATCCCATAGTCTGAACACAAGAGGGACCAGCAGAATTATTTAGTTCTTAGGCTGCTCCATCACAAGAAGAGAGACACAAATTTTGTCTAGAAGACTTTCAAAGTAACTTAAGTCAACCATCTTCCCCCCTTCAAATTAATAAAGAAAATCTGTGGCCGCTTTCTACTCTTCTCTCCAGGTTTGCAATTCAGGTTTGTTTTTTTTCCTTTCAAAATTTTGCTTTCCAGTAAATAATTCAAATTTTTTCTTAACTTTGTAAGCATCAGTGCTTTGCAGTTACTAAGAGAACTTCTAGGTCCTCTTGTGATTTTGTCTGAGTCTTTTATTTTTGAGTCTCTGTAGCTACCATATCTTCTTAGCTCTAAAATAATTGTTTTCATGTATTTTTATGCACTTTTTTTTTCAAATTAATATGCTGCACTTCACAATTCTACAACTCAGTGTTCTGTGCATCCCAAAGCAAAGCACCAAGAGCCAACAAGTCAAGCAAATAAGAACTGTAATTACAGAATTGATCTACTTTTACTCTTGATTTGAAGTAAACTAAAGCAAAATTAATGTGGTAAAGAATTCCACAGAAGTGTTGGATGAGCAAATTCCACTTAAGTATGTTAAAGAAATAGGAAAATGAGACATTAAAACAGAATGAGTAATTGAGTAGAAAACCACTGGGTATCTTCAAAAAGGAAATGGAGAGGGCTATAGTACCTGGGCAGGGATAATGTACAAAAACCTGCTACTTATATCTAACATTTGTATAAAGGTACTATTAAAATCCATATTTCATCCTTGAGGAAAAAATAACCAAAACCCCTCACCCTTTCCATGTTATGCTGAAATATTTAATTGCCAACTCTAAACTGTTTGCAACAAGTCATTCCTTAAGATCAGATTTTGAAAAAAAAAAATTGTTAAACCCCCAAATATATTATGTCAGGTGGCATGATAAAAAAATGTTTTTAAAAATAGTTATAAGGTCTAGTAAAAATCTTTAAGACTACTGAATAACTTAAAGTAAGTCTCTTCATATAACCATATCTTTTAGCTTTTTATAGATTTTTGCTCTCCTACACCTAAATCATGCTGCAAACAATGCACGTGCAGCAAAGAAAATCAGGAAAATATTAAACAGAAATCCAATGTGGAAAACAACAGCAGCTGCAGAAATAATGTAAGTTCTGATGTTTAAGTTTCAATATCCTTTTAAAGACAGAGAACATGTTCACTTGCTTGAACATCATTTATTGAACTCTAAGATCACATTACAGGAGCTACACAAGACAGTAATTATTGTTGAAGATACAATAGTGGTCCTGGAAAAGGAGTAGAGATAAGGAAAGCAAGATGCTCTCTGGGAAGATCTAGTACACAATTTGAGTTCTAGTGTGAAAACCTGTTTTGGTGGCTCTTCAGCCAATCCCATGCAAATTTATGGTTAAAGCAACATTTATTGTTGGTATAAATCTGCTTTTCTGCACCTCCTCACGACAGAGTTTCTAAATCAGATGTATAAAATGTGCAGTTTCTCAGCCAGCAGCTTCCCTTTGTTAGGAAGTGCGCAGGCTCCTGAACTTTTACTGTCACAGAGACTTTGAAAGCTCTGCATGGTAAGTCAAAGCAGACTGCCTGCATTTTCCAGAACAGCTGTAATTTCAATATTACTTTAGGAGACCAAGATTTAGAATTGAGTGTGATTTTTATTTTTCTCTCACAGAACACCCTGTCCTTCATGGCTGGAACAGAGAAACGACATCGACCATCCAGCAGCGTCAGCTGGAATATTCATAACCCTAAGAAATAAGGGGCTGGATAAAAAATAAGGGCCTATGGAAAGAGGCTGAGACAGAGGTGGAATAGGAGTCAAAGGAAAGGAGATTTAGGGGATAAAAAGGACAACTTGAATAGTCAGAAAAAAATGCAGCAGGCAGAGGAGGCTCTTGTTGTCTCAGTGAAAACTGTTACTCATCCTGAAGAGAACTCTCATGGCCCTCACTCCAAGCTGCTGTTGCTTTTCCCCTGGTATTTCAGGAATACCAAATGCCAAATCTTTTCCTGCCTCTAAGGATCTTAACCCTACTCTTACATTTTTCAGCACATTTCTTCACTTTCTCATTTGGCTCATGGTGCAGCTGACTCTTGCCTAGACTCACGCACTGCTTTTTTAACAACTTCTTTAGTTTTCATTTACATTATTGCAGAATAAGACTGCATTAAATACGAGCATCCATATTTCAACCTTGACATGAAATCCTGGAACAAATAAAAATACCCATCCTACCCAAGAAGACGAGATGAGATGAGTGCTGAGACCCAGCTCTTACCAGGAAAAGCTGCTGCCTCTACAAGTTCCTTGTTGTCACTGGATTCCAAACCGAGAAGCCTAAATCACTAAATACTATAATAGATTATTTTATTTTTTTTATTTGATATTTAATTTTGATAGCTTTATTGTATAGCTTTGTGTTTAATTGGTATTTGAGATTAAAAACCACACAGAAATATTCTTTAAAACACAACTAAGTACTCTGAAAGGTTGGACTAAACAGCCTTAGAGGTCTTTTCCAACCTTAGCAACCTTCTATTAATCTATGCCACATCACATCAGAATTCTTTTGATTATATAATGTTTTTCTTATATTTTTCCTTGTGGTAAAATATTTTCCCAGCTGGTGTCACTAGAATAATTATCTTCTATTAAGACAACTGTCCTTTATGAGATTTGTTTTTGGCTTGAGTTTCAATAATTATGCTTGTCACAGAGCTGAGGTCCTTGCAATAAGATCTCAGGTACTGTGGTGATTTATGTAGAAGCCTCACCAGCACAAAATACATTTTCCTATATAAAAATATTATAACTCATTACCTGCATTTCCCTGAATTTTAGTTTCTCTCTGGGCAATGAACACTGAAAAAATTAATTTTGTGGAGTAAATATTTTAAAATGTGTAATGTGCGCTACCCTGTGGCTACTCAACATAGATATAAGCTTATTATACAAATTATTATTTTTTGCCAGTAACTCAAGGCAGAATTCCCTTTAACTGTAATTTATCTATTTTCTGGTTGATGCATGAATAACTCAATTTCTCTTATGCAGAAAATATAGTAGAGATGCACCTCTATTTAAAAAAGCAGCAGGTATTTTTTCTTGACTGTATTGAATGTAGGTAGGGGGCAGATTTAACATATAATGAGAATCCTCTTTTACAGACTTGGAATTTATAACAGACTCCTTTTAAGTTGCTACTCTCTGATGAGGCATATTGGATCTACCAAAAAATTGAACTATGAAGTGTTAATTAACAGAGGTGATGCTAATGAAATATAAATATTCTAGCAGCTTAACCATAAAGAAAATGACTTTCAGATATTTGTGGATCATGCTTGCCAGTACCACATTAAATTGTACTACACTTTAAAATTGCCCTTTTGCTTCCCTGGATGTCTGATAGCAGCTTAATTAGTAGCTTACATCCAGTGAGAAAACATAATTTCTTATCCTTCTCTTACTATTTTTTGAAATGTTACTTGCATTAAAATTTCTTTCTAGTCTGGTGTGTGCAGCCTGGAAACTGAGAAGTTTGGCCCAAGCTCCAAATGGCTGGGACTGAAGATGAATGAGGAAGCACAACCAGAAGAAAAATTACCAGGAAAGGACACAAAGTGCACATTTTCCCTCTCCTTTCTTCCCATTCACAAAAAAGCCTGTTCTGACATTAAAAGAAATCATTGCAGCAAAGCAAAGGGTCCTTGTTACTTCTGAAGAATGACACTGTCTAAATTTGGGACAAATGAGCAAATCTAAGGCATTTCAGTTTCATTTCACGAAGACTAAGGATACTCTGTAAAAAGGTATTCCATTATATTTGAGAAAATCTCCCAACTTCACAAAAAATATAAAAATTTATATACAATCTTGGTTTTCCTTTGGTCCATAAAAAACAGTGAAAAGTGAAACCACTTCAGCAAGTTCACTTTTCCAACCACTAGAATTTATGCCCATATTTTACAATCTAAGGGAATTTTTAAATATACCATTAATGGCTATTTCATTTTCAAATGGAAATGGTGGAATGCTCATCAAACTTGTACTCCTGGGAGCAATCCTGAACTAAAACAGGGATGGCCAGAAGATACAACATAAATATTTCACCTCTAATTTTATACATTAATTGATAAATGTCTCTATGAGTTGATCATAGCAATTGTTAAGAGTCCTTTGGAAATGAGCTCAGCAGCACCATGCCCATAATAAGCCAGTAAAAAAAATTCTCTACCCTTAGAACAAAACAGAGAAATTAAGATTTATGCTTAATAGTAATTAGTAGGGAACTACAGGATCTCACCCTGCTTGTTCAAAAATGGTCACTATCTCTTTGAGTGAATAAATATTTACCTCTGTACTGGTTCCAGTAGATTAGTGAATAAAAAAAATCTTAATATTTGATAATTTTCAGTTTTTAATTGAATATTCATTTTGTATTTTGTCCAACTCTTTGGCAGATATACTAAATCAAAATTCCTGCTGGAGTTCTACTGAGTGTGCTTAATTGATAACACCAGCTAATTAAATTTACAACTTCTATGCATATTAATTCTCCATTTTTATTTTGGCACACTGAAATTCCATCAAGCTCCTATTAATAAAGGATGCAAACATGGGTATGTAGCTGTTTCTGTTGCTGAGTGTACATGTGGAGTTTCAAAGCACAGAACTTAGAACTTAAAATAAAATGGACACCTTTTGAACTCACTTGGAATATAAAAGACAACCTCAAAAACCCAGACTTTTCTGAACCTACAGTGATCAAAGCTGTGGTTTACTTGGTAAAGACAATTATGTGATTTTTTTTACATCAAGATACACATTATCATATATTAAAAGCCTTAGGGATATGTTTTAGTGTACAATTTCCACCTTACAGTTTTCTTCCCCTACAAAAATTTATATTGCACAGTTTTCACTGGCAGTGAACGATGGATGCTCTCAGGATTGACTCAACTAAACTCAAAACGTTTTGTGACTTTGTTCCTGTGTGATTTTTAATCCATGTATATCACGAGATTCAGAAAAGCTTCCCAATCTGTGGATTTGTCCTTAGAATGCATTCACAGGTGGCTGAATTATTTTTTCCTTATTGATCTGAGGCTTCTTGTGCACAGAAGAATTCTTTGAAGAGGGCCACATCTGTATGGCTATAATTGTCACAATCACTCTCATTCTGCAGCCACAGCTCTGATTGCACAAGTTTCTATTGGATAAAAATAAAACTTTTTTTATTTTTTTCTTTCAAAAGCTCGTGCCTATTTGGTATCAGCATCATCTCACACTATCTTGAAGGAAAGAAAAGTAACAAAGTCCAGAAGGGACAATGAATTCTTGGGTCCAGAGCAGCAGCAGGACTCCCTCCCACCGGTGCTGTACATTTGGCCACCACCAGTACATTCCAGATCTGGGACTGTATTACTCACACAAGAAGCTGAGATATTTGACAGCAGTTGAGGAGAGGAAAAAAAAATTAGTTGTAGGGTGAGTGGGAAATTCAACTTTCCTTAGAATATTTTGCTCTTTGATTTATCTTCCTGTTTCAAAAGATATTTTCTGTGCATTAAAAAAATAGATATGCATATTATAAGTACTACAGCATCCCAAAGCAAAGAGATGTTTTCGAAACTGATTTAAACCATTTAATTCAATGAACTACTTTATCTGAAGTCAGAGAAAAGTGGCTTTGACAACCAATAATAAAACTTGGATCTTTCAGGATGTTGTGTTAATAAGACTTGAATTTGATGGATGAATTTCGCTGACCTCACCATAAACCTTTTACATTATGGGGATGCCATAAACAGCACTCAGCAAATGTGCTTGTTAAAGAGAGGAATAAATGTGGATACATTTTCTCTTATTGGCACATCATTGCTTTGTTAGATTTCACTCTTATTTCTGAAATCTTGATGCACTTCAGGTCACTGATAATAACCAGCAGCCATTCCCAGAGGATTCCTCACAGTGTAACCCCAGTGAACTCATGCTGCTGTCTATTATCCACTCCACATGTGTGCCACTAAATAAGCTGAGATTTACAGCCTTTGGGAGTAGTTAGCAAGTGGAAAGTAAAAACAAATAAACTACGTGTTTTTCCAGATGATAAATTATATCTAATTTCAGGAAGACTTCCATTACCGCTAAAAGTCTCAAAGAATATGGCAAAATATCCAACTGTTTGTCAAAACAGCTGTTTCCTTCCTTGGAAAGGATGAGGCCCATCCTGTGTCAGCCCCTGAATTAGGCAGCAGTAAAGAGTTGTAGTAGAAACCCTTCTGAGGGCTACTAAAATTCACTCTCACAAGAGAGAGCAAGTGAGGACAAGGCAAATAGACAAGGGGGAGAAGGAGGAGCAGGAGGATGAGGAGGATTTTCCCTCTGGCTCAGAGTGAGCTGCTGCCAGCTCCTCTGGGAATTCCACAAATCCTCCCTGACCTGAGGGATGACATCAGTGCAGAGCACAAGGCTTGACCTCACTCATCCAACTCCGTCTGTCAGGTTGAGCAGCCTCAAGATCAAACACACCAAGTCTGATGGAGGCTGTGGATGCTGCAGCTGTGAAGAAGTGTAAGAAGACACTTAGTGTGGATCTCTTCTGTGCCTGGCCTGGCTTCAATTATTTATTGCATTATTAAGAGCTAACAGACAACAAACAATATGCCCATGGTATGGCCATGGAGGAAAAAGTCATGGTTGTGGAGGAAAAACCATAAAATTTCTCAAAATGGATGAAAGAAGTTCATAAAATTAGGCAGAAAAAGGAGATCCAGCTGCAACACTGTGGGAGACACTTATCTTCCCAAAACAAAGGGCACACATTCCTTGCCTCCCCAACAGCCCTTTTTCTAATATTTTCCCCAAACAATGACTGCTGGCTCCTGGCAGAGATTGGCTCCTTGGCCAGATGGACCTTTGCAGAGAAGTTATTTTGGGGTCAGAATTAAAAGGAAAAGTTTCTCCCGTTGCCTTCTAATCCCCCTTACATTTACCTTTCTCGGTTACAGTACATAAAGCTATTGAATTAGCCAATAAAGGCCAAGTATTAAAGCTATTATTTCTGCTCTTCTGAAGTTACACTTGAGAATAGAAGGCTTGGAAGAAGTTCTGCTTGATCCTTAGGGGAAGAAAAGGCTTATTTATAAAAAGTAACAGATGTAGCTTAGATGAAAAGAAGCCAACCATACCACTTAAAAAAAAAAAGAAAGGAGAGAGTAATCCTTCACTCAGCAAAAAAAAATGGATACTTGCAATATGTGAAGATGCTATTAAAATGCTTCTAAAATTTTTAACTTCAAAAATGATTTTGTTCATAAGTAAATTGGATTTTTTTGGAAAAAAACCCCACTAAAATCACAGAATAATTTGGACAGGATTTTTCATATAATCATGAATGTGGAACCCTTCTCTAGTTTTATTGATAAATATATCTTTGTCTTCTTTTTCTTCTTCTACTATAATTGTTATATTTATTAAATGAGCTTCAAATGTCCCAGCTTATATTCAAAAATGTTTATTCTGCACCTGCTAATTTGCACTGTAGGCCAAGGTGGTGCATGCAATTCCCTGCTGTGCCCTTACAATGTATGCCCAAGAAGAATTTAGGATGGATTCAGAGGGTGGGGAAGACAACAGAATGACACAGGGGTGACAAATGTTTGCTCCTCCTGCACTCTGGGCAGGTTTACAGCCTGATTTGGAAACACATTTCTTTTTGCACGGGGCTGTACAACTACCATGGCATGGCAGCACGTTCCCTAACAAGAGCCTTGTGGCTTATAAACCTAAACATATGAGCTGATTTTAATTCCTTCATCTAAAAGCAATTGTCCCAGGTGGCTTCTAAAGACCTAGATAAGTTATATTTGTGTGACAGGGAAGCAGGGAGGAAGCACAATATTTTATTGATGATTTGAAAAAGTCATCAGCGAGCTGCAATTTGTATTCTAACGAACGGGAACTGCGTTGTTGCCATCCCTTAAAATAACTTATCAACCAGCCAAAATTATCCTGACTCTGGTCTCTTAAATTCTACCACACATCCATAGTAAGCAGAGCTCAATGGGCCTAATCTAACATTATTTTTACTAACAATTTGGTGAGCAATACAGAATTAATTCACAGCAGTATCACCACAGACAGGGCTGGAGGAAATTCATGGTGCTAAGGATTAAAACCCAATGACAATGATTATCACAGGTATGGGGTTAGTATTTGCAAACTGCTTTTTGTATTTATCTCCTTACAGGAATAATTAGGCTTGTTCTTGCAAAGAGTGAATAAAAGGCAAAAAGGGTATGAGCATAAATACATAAATAGCTGTGGGTTGACATTAGGAGGAACATAACAGCTATGTCACTTGATTTTTAATAAACAAGGCATGCTGAGTAGCAATGGAAGAAATAGAAGAAATTTGAACAGCAAGACCAAAGGATTAAGAAAAAAGCCTCTTCCACTGTTCATTCCAGGATGCTCAACTGCAGCAAATGTTGCCTGTGCTGCATTCAGTGAAAGTAAACATCCATTTCCCTACATTCAACACCAATATGCCTTTCAGAAGTTGGGGGTTGATTTTTGCGTTTTTTGTTTTATTTGTTTGTTTGCTTGTTTTTCATGAACCAGAAGAACATTTAGGACACTTGAAATACGACAGTAATGTCACTGTAAGTCTCCAGTTTCCTGCTCAGTTTTGGGCCCCTGTGAGCACCAATGATAATCCTCTTCAAAAATAAAGAAACAACCAAAACCTTGGTTGAAGCCATTACCCCTCTGAGGCCTTTTGATCAGAAAGCTCCAAAGGATATTATTAGCACAAGCTTTACATGTTTTTGTACAACAATTACACAGGATTTAAAGTTTTTCTTCTGCATATTTACAATTTAGAATTGATCTGGGTGTTGGAGGTTATTTTCCTCTCATACAAACAAGAATAGTATCAACAGCTACACCCAAGGGAATAATACCTTCAGCAGGGAAGCCCAGGCCCATCCATTTTCTGTAAGAGCTGAATGGGAATGACTACTCAAAGTAATAGGTTTTAAAATGTTTTCTGAGATAAAGCAGCAGTATTCCAGCACTTCTTTTTTTTTTTTCCCATTGTGATTCTGTTAGGAAACAGGCAGGCAGCAATAATTCAGTATGTAATTCCATTTACACACAGATCTGAATGTAGACTTGAGACTCCTTTGTGTAATTCAGAGCTCTGGAATTGTCACATTCGGTGTATCTTGCTAAAACCTTGTATTATAGATTGCAAATGCAGAACAGTTGTTAAGTTTCCCATCCCTGGGGAAAGTGCAGGCACAGCAGTTTAGAGTGCTCTGTCTGCAGGCAAGAGAGAGCCAGCCAGAAGCTCAGTGCATCAGCTTTTCTCCTGGCCAAGGAAAAAGTGACCTTGTTCCTGTCCTTCTTAGCAGGTCTGAAAGACACGGCAGAAACTGCATGAGAAGTAGGCAGCAGCAGAGGAGAGGAAGTGGATATCTCACCCCTTGGGGCTGCAACACAAATAAAACTGTAAATATATGCGTGTCTACCTTTCTCTATGCTATTTTTTCCTGTATTTTTTCATATTCACCTTCTCTGTCCTGCCTTTCCTCCCAGGCAGGCTGTTCCTGTCTGTCACCCTGCCATGGGACCAGGTGGCACTGACACGAAGGAGAAAGCAGCAGCAGCAGCAGCAGCACTGATAAAGGATGCAGGAGTCTCCTGGATAATTACGTGCAGTGCTGGAAGGAGGAGCAGCACAACTGGCACCCAGCTCCTCTGTGCTCTTCAGCAGGTGCAGCAAGAATCCATGGAACTGAACAGCACCCTGGGAATGCAAGGGATGCCTTAAAAATAACCTGTCAGTGGGCAGAAAGGTTGGGCAGGCTTCAATCTGCCTCCCTGCCCTGCTTGTGCTGTACAGCTGGGCACTCTCACGTGAGACTGAGCTGCTGCATATTCATACACACATCTAAGTGCCCAGAGGTGTGTGTTATATATCTTGCACTGATCTTTGCTGGATGTAAAGTCAGCTTTGCCTGATTCCAGGGGTTCAGGTCAAGCTCCTGTCCCTGAGTCCTGCAGAGATGCTCCTCTCCTCTCTAATAACACAGCTCACAGGGCAAATGTGGTGTGTCTCATGAGCTCCAAAATCACAAGGCATACAGAAAAATATGCAAGGGAAATGCTGGGATTTGACATGATAATCTTTTCATGGCAAAGCCATTGGACATTCATTTTTGTTCATGTATAATTCAGAGTGGGAATTCAACCTGAAAGGAACACATTGTGTGTGCAGTTAGGCACTCACAGTAATGAAGAATTTAGGAATAATGTTAAAACCAAGAAGAGTATTGCTCTTCAGAACACAGCCACACTTTTCAAGTATGTTTTTCCACTTGAACAGACAGTTTACGGCTCTTGAAGCTGTTGGACTATTTCAACCAAGTAAAAGGTTGGGACTTTTAAAAATATTATATTCTGACAAGATTTGTGCAAATCAAGAGTTTGGCATGTGAGAAGCTTATTTTCTGCCTCCATTAACTGGGAAACTGTGAAAAACCTCTGTCCCTGGTTTGCCCCGGTGAGTTTGGCAATCACCTCACAATGAACACAGGGGCAGCACTTTTGGGATACCCCACACAGGGCTGCCCACTGGGGTGAAAGGTGGGGGACAAGGGAGGGTTTGGGGAGCACTGCAGGGAGCTGGAGGGCAGGGATGAGGAAAGGCAGACCTGGAGGGAAGGATGGCAGCAGAGTCAGGCCTGGAAGGAGTGGCTGAGATACCTTAGGAAGGGGAAAGGGACCCTCATGGGTTTACAGCAACCTGGCTGTCCTAGGGAATGGGTGAAGATGAGAGATACTATTCCATTTTTAATATAATTTATGATTATGAAATAACTCTTTTCATTTTTCTCTTGGTTCTTGGTGATTAAGGATGTTTTCATTTCATGATTCACTATTTCCTTGGTCTTTGCACTGTTTCCAGTAGTTGAATCCCTCTTTCCTCCCTTTCCAGAAGGCTGCTGCATTCTTGCCTTTGAGAACAGCAGCATCTCTTCTTACTGATCCCTGCCTTTAATCCCTCCAATCCTCCTGCAGTGCCTTGATTCACATCTTACATTCCTCTCTCTGGTTTTCAGAGTTCCAGCCCCACATTCTCCTTCTATTCAGTTCCCAGGTGTTTTCCTATCTTGTGCAAAGACCAGGCACATAATTTCCCTGCCTCTTCCACTCTGTCTTATTCTCATTTCTGTCCTCTGCTCTGCAGCATGAAAGGCACAGTGCCCCTGCTCTCTTTGTGTAACAGCAGTTTATAGGCACCTCCAGGACTTTCCCTGCCATCAAACTTCTGCAATGGCCTGCAGCCTTTTTTCAGCTGATTTTACAAACGTCTTGAGGTGTTAAAGTGAATACAATTCCCTTCAGCCTGAATGGCTTAGAATCAGATATTTCTCCTCTATACCAAAAGGCAAATGTGTATTTGATGTCTCTGACGGCTGCCTTTGTTCAGGGATCTATATGTCTGCTGCTAGGCTGTTGTGGCATGATAAAAAACCTAAGAAGCAGCAAAAATATTACCCGTATTTCAGCTGACAGCACATATATCTCAGCATTAACCATGAGTACATAAAGAATATCAGCTTGTTTTATGAACAGGCTCTGCTGCAATTGGAGTAATAGACCTGGTGCTATTAAGGAGTGACAGTTTGTTGTGTTTGCATTACAACTGTCAGGTTCCAGCCTTGTACAGACCTCACTCGGCTGCCTCTGCACCGATGAGCACGAGAAGCGGAGCGGAAAGATTAACTGCAAATCAAACTGCAGGACCTGCACAGGTGAGGCAAAGTTTGTAGGAGGGTAATGGCTCTGTGCTTCTCAGGAAGAGACAAGCTGTGAAGGGGAAAGTCTTGTTTCCCAGCCCCAGATGAGCTCGGGAATGTCAGAGATTTAACACACATGCTATTAACTTGCATAACTCCAGCGGGATGTGGTGGAGCTCAATTAATACTGGCAAAATGTTTGAAAATGAAATGCTAAGAATTAACCTTGCTATCATGAACATCAGTGACAATTATGGTAAAATCCTCTTTCTCAGCTGTTGATAATTTCTCCCACAGATTCTCTTTTATAAAAGAGTTATAATCATGTCCTGCTTGTGATACTCTATTATCCAGATATCAGCTTCCTTTTAACAAAATCTGCTTAGTAAATTGTTCTGGTTTTTCCTATTTAAAATCATTGATTCTTATCCCTCTCTTATGTTGTATTGGACAAATCCAAACCCCAATTAAAAGAAAAAAAGTAATTGTGTTGACAGATTATTATCAGTATTTTTCAAAGAAAAAATCCTTAGAAATAACTACGAAGTGCAAATATTGTTTACAATTAAAATGCAAATTCTAGGCCTTTAAGCTGAAAAGCAGAACATTAATTCTCTACAACATAAGCTGGTCAAAACAATATTACATTTTGTTTATCACTTGACCTAAACAGACAAGAAGGAATCTGGTAGTCAAGTCTTTCTCTCTCAGATGTATGAAGCTTTCTGCTGAGACCTGACACCCATCAGGATGCCCCAGGAAAACTCATTGTACTGCTCGGAATGATTTATAGCGCGCTGTGAGCATTGTTGTTTCGTGTGGTGAGGTCTTGTTAGAATGCTGATGTATTAAAAAAAAAAGTATCATCACCTCCTAAACTCTCTGTGATAATGTATAAAAGCTGTCTGGGTGGCCATCCAGCCTCAGCACTGCCAGCTGGAAGAACCAGCAGCTTTCCTCTCTGAGGAGCTTTCTGAAATGCAGCCCTTCCCTCAGAGCTGGCAGTTTCTGATTAATCCTGAGCATCCAAAACCACGTTAAGGAAAGACTTTTTACTCTTCCATCACCAAACAGAATAATCCCTTTGCCACTTAAACCAGTGTGCTTCTTGTTAGCTCAATTCTTGTTTAAATATTTCTTCTTCTACAATTGCCAGTATTCTGCACCCTTTAGCAATGAAGAATGCATAGTTTTGGTGTTGTGACTCAGCAGTGGTTTCTGACTTGATAATTAATGTTTTAATTAACTCACAGAGCCTTAAATGTAGGGGACATTTCTTATTATGGCAGCTAAAATTACACAACATAGCATTTTGTCCAACTTCTATTTCCATGATGGTTTAAACACCATATAGTAAGCAGATGTAACAGAGTAACAAATTATAACAAAATATTCCAAATACTGATGGCAGTGCCCAACCACGTTTCCCTTCCCCAATTACACGCATCTCTGATACTTCATAAACAACTACAAGCCAATATAAATCTCCCTCTGATGCATACAGGAGAATTGCAGATTTCAGCCTCACTGCACAGCAGATATCAGAATGCAGATCAGCAGAATCCTGCTGAACTGAAGCAACAAGGAGTTTTATTCCCAAAGGAGATGTTTGTAGCTGCTGAATGGATCTGTGTCTAGCTGATGCACAGCCCTACATCCAGCCATGGAAACTGCCTGAAAAAGCCTAGAGAGAAGAGAGAAATAGAAGAGCAGTCAATGTTCTGCTCACTTCCATTAGTATGTTAATCAAGGAATGGGATAAGAAGCTTTTTTGTTGTTTGAATTTAGCAATCAGCCTGCTCCAGCCTACGTATGAGTGTATATTTAGCAAAATTACAGAACAAGTTGGCTATCAAGCAGCTGAGAGAGATCCTCCCATGCATCCACCAAGGCACAGGGGTTTCCACCTGAAGAAGATCATGACAGGACCTGTGGGTTTGCCTGCATTGCAGGGAAAAGCTGCTGCAGGGACAGGCACCATGACCACCCGTGCCTGCAGTGGCCATCTGATCAAAGGAATGGCTAATTGATGGGGAAAACACTCAGCTAATTACAATTGGATTGCTCAGATCTTACACATTTTTAGTTAAATAAGCTCTTGGCTTGACAGATGGGCAGTAGCCTGGTGTCTCTGGGAGCTCAAAGGGTTGAACTTCTAATGGGAGTTATAGGAGTGAGGCAATAATGTTCCCATCTGCAGCATTAAGCATCCAGGATCTGATACAGAGCAGGGTCAAGAACATCTTTTATACGGATGAACTATTATTGGATGAACTATTGAGCAATATTTCCAAAAATCCCATAATTTGATGAAAATGAGTTTGACTCTACTATTAAAGCAGCTGATGAAAATGCCTTAGTGCCAAAGTAAAGGAGGGAATCAAGATATCAAAATGGGATTGGATGGAGGAAAGAAGAAAGAGGTTCCAGGCAGTGGATCTTGCAGCCACAGGGTAAAATCACTCCCAGCTGAATATTTATACTACTGCTTTAAAAAATGGTATCTTACATACTGACAATTAAAACTGCTCAGTCATTAAAAAAAAAAAAATCAGAGTAAGGTAAAATTTTACAGAAATAAAAAGAAGTTCAGAGTAAGAGGGATCTTCCATTGGATTGTTACTAGATTGTTAAAAATGGAACAGAACGGAGAGACATTTTTTCTGCACTGGTCGGTAGAATGAAGGGGTTTCTCTTGAACATAGAGGAAAAAAGTGGACCTTCCACTGAGTTGACCAGATGAGAAAGAGCTACGTGGTACCCATTTCCCTTTCTTGTTGGAGATCACCTCATCCAGGCAGCTTCAGTCTATCAGAGCTCCTTTGAAAGGCCGTGGCAGCACACCCACAAAATTCACCAAAGTCCCCTTTGTCCTTCCAGTTGCTTTCAGTGGAATTCTGGCTCCTGTCATGCAGGATTTGACCCCTGACATGAAATATTTGGGGAAGTTACCATAAATTCCTCCCTAAGAGCATCTGAACCCTCAATTTCCACCACTTTTGATGCTAATAATGATGTAAATGCAGCAACAGACAACATCAGGAAAAGATGCCATGAAACAGGAAGTTGCATTGGGATTTCGATCTGTAAGTATCCAGATATTAACTGAACATTTTAACAAACTCCCAGGTATAACTCACTTTTCCAAGCCAAGGGCATAGTCAGCCAAATTACACAAAGCTGAAGGAACTATTGTGATTTTTATGTTCAACAAACATGTAAGAAAAAGACCCTGTTCTAGGAGCACCTACAGAAGGGAACATCATCATTTGCTCTCTATTCTTACCTTCAGTGGAAAACAATTTGTATTAAAGAAAAAAACTTAATGACAAGTGCTCTACACATCTATATCCAATTATTTTATTCTCTGATGACCGTTTTTTATGCATTTGTTAGAAGAAAGGTGTGAGGTGAACTGTGATCTTTCTCAGATGCAGCAGGTCTGATTGCTGTGTTTCTACAAGGTGTAGCCAATACAGCTTTAATTCAAGGCCATAGCAAACTAAATAAATCTTATCATTGTCAGTCAACTACAATCTTTTATTTACTTCGACTTGACACTAATTATAGTAGAGCTTTCATAGTAAGAAAGGTCTTCTGGTACATTTATCAAGGGCAAAAGAATGTACTGTAATAAAGGAGTGACTTTGGGTCAAACTATATTAATTTACATTGATATAAACCAAGATAAATTCTTTGGATTTCTTCCATAATAATGAGGAAAAAAAAGGTTTTCTGCTTTATATTTTGATATTGGGCTTCCTGAATGAAGCTGTACATGTCAAAGTCTTTTATGTGCCAGTTACATTTTTTAATACAATACTAACCATTCCCACCTCAAAAAAAAACTGACCAAAACAATTTCCATGACACAATAGGGAAATCAAAGTCCTCATTGTTTGTTGTCAATGCTTCAAGATGTCTTTTGAGAATGGAATTTTCAAGTACAGCTTTTAGATGTGTGACAAAAATAGCTTCTGCAATTGTAGGCAGCACTTGGATTTTTAGCTGAGTGTGCTCACAACAATCTGGCGTGGCTCAACCCCCTGCCAGAGCTCTCCTCATCAGATGTTCACCAGGTGTGCTGAGATCCAGCATTTGGGGCAGATGCCTTCCAGAGTGAAGAATCTGATTCTTGACAGTGGCACAAGAGGTCTTTTAATTCCTTACATCTGGCATCTCCCAGCACAAACATCAAAGCCTCTGAAGTGATGCTCAAGAACACCCTTGAAATGCTATGCCTGGGTGTTTAGACTAGAGAATTTGAGCTAGCACATGCTGTTTGCACTAAAATCCAAACAATTACAGAGATTTTCTTATTATTGCTATCAGTATTTTCAAAGTTTGCTGAAGACACCTATAGTGGGGGTAAAGGAGATCTGCTGCTCCTGTTGACTCTACTTTTCATGCAGCTCAAAGGGCAGGGGGTCACTACTCCCTGTTCCAAAACAAGGACTTTTTAAAAGGTGGCTGAGCCTGCTCCAGCTCTGAGGAGCATCTCCAGCAGGGCAGGGGACAGCTGATGGCAGGCAGGCAGCAGCCACCAGGCAGCAGATGGGGAGGGCAGCCCAGGCCATCAGCAGACAGCCAGGGCATGGAGAGCAGCACTGTGTGAGCAGCAAAAGCACCAAGCAGCAGAAAGGCTTTGTCCCTCTGCTCACCACAAGCCATCCATCACACCTGTTGGCTTTTGTGAATGTCTCTTTTCTGAAATATTTTGAGGGCATGGCCAGCCCGTCCTCCTCACCTGTCTGTGAGATTAAACTGACACAGCACAACCCAAACACTGCACGTGTCAGCAGTGTCTTTTTGGAATTTTAAATCTTATCTTAATCCGTGTTTGAAATGAAGATGTGGTTATTGTACACTTTTGAAACTGGAGAGCATTGCTTTAGACTTCTGAATCACTGTGGCTGTAATGACCATTGAATCTCAAGCTGTAAAAGCTGAAGACAAGGAAAGCAATGAAAACAGGCAAAGGAAACACAGAGGTAACATTCCCCTACTGAGAGTCGCTTGTGAGGCATACAATTCAAAATATGAAAGACATAAGGACCCTAAAGTTTAGGTTTTTGAATTTCATTTAAACAGCCCTGTTCTGTTACAATGAAAATCATACTAATGCAATAGAAAAGCAAATTTATCTGAGGCACTTCGAATCCTAGTATTGGTTGGGTTGGGTGTTTTTCCTACAGCACAGCACACAAATATCTGGTACTGGCTCAAAGCACATCCAAGGAGAAAGATGCCCTAAATAAACTGAATTCTTATGCATGACTTTGGACTTGAGTTCCTATCTCATGTCGCATTTGATTTTTCTGTAGACGTGCACTTTTGTATTCCCTGTTCCACAGAATATTTAATCTAGTTTTGTTTGAGTTTTCTTTCTTGGTGACACTTTGGAAAACTGGATGGCCTCACATCAGTGGCACTTCGTCTATTTAGAGAGCAGACAGTAATTCAGACAGTGTCTAATTTGCATTTTTATCAAAACAGAAAAAGAGAAGAAAACCTTCACCAATTTACTGCCTCCTTCTGCTCCCAACCTTCTTTTCCTCTCCTCCTGCCCTTCCAGACCTTTCCCAGCACCACTGGAATCAGCCCATCTGCATACACACCTTTGACAGACATACTCAGAGGCTCTCCTAATTTGATTTTTATCAGCCCAACAGGAAAAATGTGAATCCTCACCAAATCTCATTAGGGACCAACCAATTACACTCACTTGAACTCCCAAGCAGAGATGGATAAATAATTAACAATTTACTAGATGATTTAAGATCTAATTTTTTCTCATAACAAAATCGTCGGGTTTTATTCAAATATTTTTATTATTGCCTTTGGAAACGCCCTGTGAACTATTTCTGTAAATAATTCTTGGTGTGTAGTTTCTAGCTGTGTTTGAGTTTCTCTAGGGAGATTTGTTACTCAGCACTTACAGACTGAGATAATTGTCTGAAACCACAGATCCCATATTATGTTTCTATCATGTCTTTGGATGGCTACAGTAACTGTAATTATTCCCTGACGTGAATATTAAATTGGTGCATCTGAAGAAATTCTTCACTATTATTTTAAGAACTCTATAAGCATTCTTGTCACTAAAAACTCGAGATGATCTTGTGAACACACCCATGTTCATCTGAACTACCGAAATTCCGAGTGTGAGAGTGGTTTGCAATCTTTCTGCAACGGCATTGGAGAACAAGATATGAAACAGATCCATCATTGCATTCACTGAGGGTTCCTTCTATTCCTGTACTCTCCCAGCCTCAGGGGCAGGAGAGTCAAACACCAGGCTCAGATCTGGAGTCTGAATGAAAGAAAAAAGGGGGAAATCTCAATAGGCAAGAAACCAGAGCTGGGATGGGTAGGGAGGAACAAGGAGCTGTGTAAAGAACAGGAAAAGATTTGGAGCTGACAAGGAATGAAAGCCAGCATCCTCTGATAACAATGTATGGAATATTTAATGGGTTAGTCCCAGGACCTAAACAGCTCTGTCTATGAATAAAACATGCCCCTCTCTGTTGCAGACATTATTCTTCCCGGTTTTCATATTTTTCACAAGTCTTTAGTCTGTCCAGAAACCACAGAAGACAAGAAGGAAATAGAGATATGGGTATTCAGGCGTGCATAGGTTAGAAAAAATGCATATATATAAATTCAGAGAGCTTTCAACTTGTAAAGCATGAACTATGAATGAATGGATTTAACCCATACTTAATTAACTCTATTTTTAATTACTTAATCACCACAACCATAGCAGTATGAAAAAACAGCTGCCTGGAGACCATCCTTCTTTTCAAGTTGTGTAATTACAAATTCCACAATATTGAACTCGTCCTAATACTACTAAAAAATATATATTTATCTCCTAAAAGAAGATGGTATATTTCCAGACAACTGAAATTGTGCAAAGCTATTCATTAATCAAAAGAATTAAGAATATATTCACGTACACAGCTCCTGCTAAAGAAATGTGGAGGCATTTTTTTCATGGGGAAAAATACCAAGAAATAAAAAGATGTACTAACACATCAAAGGGAAAAAAAAACCAGTGAAATCCTTCTGGAGAATGAACAGTGTAAAGAAAGGAAACCTCAGCAAAATTTTTGTTTACTGTTTTTAAGATAAGATTTTTTTTTCTTCTATGACTAAAATTAGAAGGGGAAAAAATCTGTTGTAAATATACATCAAGAATGAAAGTCATTGCAACATTCCAAAATAGCCATCTCTTGTTTTGAATCTTTCTCTAATTTCTTTGAAGAATTCCTTGTCTGCTATTTATAGTGGAGTTAAATGCCCAAATATCCAAAAGTGAACTGCTCTGGTTGTGAAATTTCTGTGCTCTGGTCCTTGAGTGCACGATAGACCTTAGAATTAACTGTGAATTCATTAAAAAAGCTGGAAGGAAGCTGGAAAGCTCCTCTGTAGCTGAAAAAACACTGAGAACTCCTTAAAACTCTGGTAGTGCCACTATTCAGCCTGAGAGAGCATGGACAGGACATTTGGGAACAGGAACTTCACTGAGCATTATTTTGGGACTGTTTTTCTATTTTGAGAAAGAAGCAGAAAGACTGGTGAAGCAGAGACAAAAAAAAAAAAAAGCTGCAAATAAGCCTGGGGCACAGCCAAGGAGGTTCTGGAAGCTCTGCCCTTAGAAACAAAAAAAAAAAAATCAAAACAAATCTAAGCAGGAAAGCTGCTGGGCTGAATGCTGGGGAGCTGGGGACATCATCTGTGTTGCAATTCCTGGCTGAGGGAAAAGAGCTTTGGATGTTCCCTGTGACTGAACAGCATTGTGTAAAAACAAAATACAAACTAATGAAAAAGCTCCAACAAGCCCAAAACACGCACACACACACTCTCTCTCCAAAAAACAAACAAAAAAAAAAACCCAACCAAATAAAAAAACCCAAAAAAACCCCAAAAAAAGAAACCAAACAAAAAAATGCTAGCAACATAATTTTTTAATTCCTATTGGGGAAAAGAGAAAGAATAGAAAAAAAACCAAAACAACAGCAACAAAACAAAACAAAAAACCCTCAAAGGTCCTGGATCCAGTTAACAGCTTCAGAGAAAAAGGTGCAATGTAAATGCTGCAATGGAATTCAGTTTCCAAGGGAAGCAGCTAGGAACTGGTCCTCCTGATGATCCATGATGGAACAAACTGTGCAGGCACTTTCATAGCTCACAGATGTCTCAGGAAAAATGAAAAATATGATTTAAAACAAAGGCTGGACACATAAAAATGAATTAAAGCTGTGTCTGAAAGGTTTCTAGAAAACAGCAGAGGGATGTCTTGCTTTTGGAGATCAAACATCTGTTAAAGTAACAACCAGACTGTCTAGACAGATTATGAAGTCTATTTGTCTCACAATGGTAAGACAAATCAGGACAAAGTGACTAGTAATGCAATTACTACTGACAAAAATATTTTTCATTGTAAAAAGGTAGAGAAGTTAAAGGATACTCTTAATGGAAAAGAAATGCAGCAAGGACTTCAGCACCTGGGAGAGGGCTGAAAACACTACAGAGCGACTATTTGGTGATATTTGGAATATTGACAGAAAAAAAAAATACAGCCCAACTCTAGTTCCAGCAGCCAATCAAAAGTGCCAAGAATTTAAAACTCCTATCAGTAATGCTACTCATTTATCCCAGTTTAGAGCCTGCTCTTTTTACAAGGTTTCATTCCAGTCATTTGCCAGGGACAGGGAAGGCACAGTTGAAAGCAAAAGAGAGATATAAAGAAGAAACTCTATCCAGGCTGATAGAGGACCTTGGGAAAGTTGCCTCCTTGGCATAACAGATGAATTACTTCTGGCATAAACCAGAAATGACCTGATTTATATCTCCTGTGAAATCTGTCATGGAACTTGCAGTGACTACCAGGAGAGGCAGAATCTACCAGGTCAGGGATAGAAAGCTGTTCTCAATAGTCCCCAATACATCCTGGTGCCCAAGATGTCCATGAATTAGAAGGTTCTCATCTGCTCCACGACACTCCTGAACAAATAGCACCAGTTTGTAAAAAAATAAAAACAAAAAGCAGTGAAAGAACGGAGGGAAGTAGCTGGGGGAGATGTATGTAGTCCCATATTGGCACAGTCACAAAATCTATCAGGGCTTTGTCCTCCTTCTGAAAATTGCCAGGAGCAAATGCTTAGGAAAATATACTACCAGCAAGACATGTGCAGAGTCATCTTTCCTCTGGTTTATCTTCCCTGGAACTGACAGCCAGAGGCCAGGGAAAGTCTCCAAGTGATGGCTGTGCCAGGTGTGCTAGCTACTGATCAGTGGCACTACCAGGAACGTGACTAATCCTTTTTTAATATTATTATTTTTCTTTTCTTTTCTTTTTTTTTTCTTTTTACTTGTAAGGATAACTTAGTCATGTCCTGAGTCAAAACAAAATGAAGGGAATAACCACAAAGCCCAGTACACCAGAACTATTAACAAGCCCAGTTCCACTGCAGATCCAGCACCAAATATAAAACAAACAAGAGCTGAAAGTCACTTTCCTGTTGTGAGAACAAGAGGCAGCACAACTTGGAGGCAGGCTCCAGGCTGCAAGTGCTGTTTACCTCTGCACCTCTGTTTTCTTTGCTTACTGCAAAGTAATAATAATGTTAGTAATGCAATTATGTACGGGAATGGTAGATATTTGCTGAAACATGATAGTTATCAGATCCCACATGCTGGGACAGCCCAGGGGAGTATTAGCTGCTAAAGTTCCTGTGGATCTGGAGGAGAAATGTTGTACCTACCTATCACTGCCTGCTGAACATTTTAACTGGCAGAAAATGGCACAGAAGGAAATACTGGAGTAAACCTGAAGCAGAAGCCTTTGAGACAGAAGAGACTGCAACAAAGTGGCATTTCTCTTCAAATGAGCAATTCTGCCTTTCCAGTTTGGGACAGCCTTTGTACTCTACAAAAAACAAAACTTAACTGGTCCAGGCAAAAAATGAAATTGGAAAAAAAAAATAAATATTTCTGTGAGACTCTACTTGAGTGTCTAGTAAAGACAGAAGAAATTTCCCAGGCTGTGTGCCCATTTAACAAAGGTGTAAGTGAGCCTTGGGCTTTAAAAGTTTTCACCCATTTCCAAAAAAACCCAAAAAACCCCCAAACTTCAACAAATATACACTTCAAGAGAGCAGGCAATGCATGTTGATCTTAGTAATTTTATACTTCTGACCCATAATTACTGATGTAAAAAGGTGTCTTATTTTTATTTGGTATCTGATTGATTCATTTCTATTTATGCCACTCAGTATCAATGCTGCCTGTATTTCTAACGTGCGTAATTTCTTAAAATTGTTTTATTCCCTGACCAACAATTTAAATAACCTTTGTGGGTTACCCAGCAACTTGTTTATATCAGCAATCCCACAGTTCGATCCACTTAGGTCAGGCAGGAAAAACTTCTAATTAACTATGTTCCTCGAGCATCTAAATTGCTCTGCTTGAATTTCTGCAAAGTTAAAAACCTCAATAGGGTCGAGAGCCTTCTAAAGGATTCTTAAGGCACAAACATCCTGGATGCAACAGCAAGTTCAATGGTTTATTCCTCCCCACATTAAAGGACAGTATTGGCAACTGGAAGTGGGTTGGAAGGAAAGGGAGCAATTGCTTGGAGAGCAATTCCAAGGCTTTGCAATTTAAAGTCACGGCTTTTAAACCTGGCCACACTCAGCAGGATAATGGTGATGACAGTGCATGACCTGCCTCGTCACTTTGTTTGTTATATTAGCCCATAGATTATCCTTCTGTTGCATGCTCAAACCTTTGGAATGTCTGGAAGATGTGTGAATAATTTGGCAAAACCCTAAGCTGCGCTGTGAGCTGAAGCTGGGAGTGAGAATTCCCTCTCAATAAATGAAAATGCAGACGCTGTACAACTGCCTGTGGCCAGACACCAGCTGCACAGGGGTGGCTCTGCTCTTAAAAACAGAAAAAAGTTGCTAATTCATTGCTCTCTTGGTTCAGATAAAATATTTGCTGTATACACTGAAAATAATTGTTTTCTAACTTTTTTCAAAGTTTGGTATTATGGCCACAAAATCTGCCACAAAAATATATAAAGCTATTTTCAAAATCAGAACTCCCAGTGGAGGAAAGCACAACATTAGTGCAAAATTTTGAAACTCCACAGTTAAAGACAGATTCTCCAGATGTTTTTCAGTGAAAGATGAAGTCAACCGAATTCTTTTACCTGAGATCTGATTGTCTTTTCCTAAATCTCATCAAATTTGAAGACCTGTTGAAAAACTGCACTGGGAATCAACACTGCTGTGTCACCTGGTTGGTGGCACAACAACAAAGAAATTAGTTATTTTAACTATTTTCATGAGTTGTTCAGCAAGGTGATGAATTTCCAACCTTTTCTTCCTAAAAGGCCATATTTGATAATTTTAAGAAATACGCAGCTGAATGCACTGAAATTCCCAGCACTGCTCGAAGTGTCAGCAGTAAAAACCTGCCAAATCCAAACACTGAGAAAAGGTCAATTAAGAAAGGCTGGAAACATAACACAAAACAGCCAAAGGTGTTGTGTATTTGAAATGCAAAAAAAAAGAAAAAAAAAAAAGAAAAAAAAAAAAAGAAGTGAAAAATTAATAAAAATTAGTGCAGATCAAAAATTCTTACTGGTAAACACAGTATTTTTTTTCCCTTGGAGGACTCAGTGGACCCTGCCAGAACTGGAAGCCAGTGAGCACTTGCAATGCATGTATAATTCAGCAGGTAAAGTGCTAAATGTTGAGAGCATTCAAATCCAATGTGTGTGTTCCCCTGGAATAAAGGAAACAGAATTCTTAACCTCGTACACATGCACTCACAGAGTTTAACTGTATTTGCCCTATAATATGTTTTTAATACAGCAAAGCTCCCAGGAGAGTTCTTGTGGCTAAATACTGCTTTGTAAAGAAGATCACATTTCATTTATATTGTACACTCCTGAAAAATTATGGGCTTCTCTTACACAACATAAAGGTCAAGTCATTAGCCTGGAAAATTTCTGCATTCAGAGGTGGAGAGAGGAGCTGTCTGAGGCTTTTTTATCCTCTGCTCAAAGGTCTGCCTGGGTGTTTCACTGGATGCCTCAGAAATCTTCAGGCTGGCAATTTGTTCTCTTCAGCTTCATCATGCACTGCTCTCTAGAATACAACATATTTGATTTTCATTTTGTTTGCCCTGAGAAGTTTCAGGTTGAGCACAGTTTCTGTTCCAGCACTATGAACATGTCTCTCTGTATTGCTTCCATTGACAGATTATCCAAGTACAATGATTTTAATGTCAAGGTGAATTATGTGAAGGGTCATCGATGGCTTGCACCCTTTTCTCCCCTTAAAAAACATAAAATTTTGACCTACCAACAAACTTTCCACTCTTATTTTCACTGAATCGCCTCAGCAACAGAAAAGAAACAACAAAAAAAAACAAAACAAAAACAATTCTGGATGAACTGGTTCTGTCAATTCTTTAAAATATTATATCACCATCTGAGGAGATTTATGTGGCACAGCAGATGGATGGGGACATATGTCAGCTGGGTGATCTATGATGCATGTTTTGTGACCAAAAAATGGTGTGGTCACTACAAAGCAGGATTTTTTGGTAAATATTTTAAGGAACACCACAGAGCAAAATAACTAATCTTCATTCTTAAGTTGCAAAAATAAGAAGCCAGCTAAAGAATGTATGTTTCAGTCATTCAAATAACCTTTGCTGGCACCTGGTATTCAATTTTTTTAGGTTCATTCCTTCATAGGAAAAGAAATGGCATGCATATATTTAAATAAAAAGGAACAAAATGAACTTAGTAGAGCTCTCTTCAACTCTCTGTGTACTTAGGGCTGTGCATTCCTTGCCATTTTTACTAATTCTTGAAAAACCCCAGTCTGTATTTCCTGCAGTCATCCATGGGAACAAACAAATAGCTTACAGGAAAACACTGTCTGTGATCTCTGTTCCTCCCTAGTTTGCGCTTTGACAGGTTTTTATTTTTATTTCATTTCTTCAGCACTGATGACTCAGCTTGTGCATCATCACTTCCAGTCAATACCTGAGCTGGGGTTGATCCTCAGCCTGGGCTGATTCTCAGACTGAAGCTGAAACACTTCAGCAGCAGCTTAAAAGCACGAAGAAGCCAAAACTCTTGGATCAGGGGAACACTTTTAGAGCAAACCTCTCTGAGCTGCAGATACACTGTCAAGGTCTCAGGCTTTGGCCTCTCTGTCTCAGTGTTTTAAATATCCGGGATTGTTCTGTTTCTAAAGGAGCACTGGGAAGAAGAATCACTCAAACTCCAGCAAATCACTCAGGCTCACCAATTTGATGCTACAGAATGCAGATATTTACAGCATGACTTTATACCCTTGCTATAGTCCCATTCCTGGTTTATTTTCAGAATTAATTTATACTGCATCTTGATTACATCTCTGTGTATCCCCTTAATCTCTCTGTGTAATTTGGAACACTGAAATTTCCTTTGCACTGGCTTCTCCCAACTGTTTAATGCCATCAGCAAACTTTAGCATTTTACTGCATTGTTTCCTTAGAAATAAAATGCAGAGAAGAAAACCACATTGTCTGAAGGCACCCTTTTAGTCACTGACTTGCCCCAGAAAACTCATCTGCCATCAAGATCTTTATCCACTGAAGTCCCTCCTGGTTCTACACTTGATGCATTCACCAATTAGTGTTTTGCATTGTACTTTATCAAAGCTTTTCAAGGCTGTTTTGTTGTTGGTTTTTTGGATTTTTGGGGGCTTTTTTACATTTACATAAATGTTACTGCCTGGAAAAGACACGTTAGGATGTCCAGCTCACAGACCTCTTTAATATGTGCTGTTATCTAACTTGTTAACAAGAGTCCCATGCAATCCACTCAGTAATTAATACAGCCACACATTCAGCAGAGATGGGCTCCTGCTTGAATGAGTATGAAAGAAGAATGGAATTGCTAAATTACAGTGCCAGTGCTCCAGGTTGGAATAACCATATTATAATGAGAAAACCTGAAACAACTATCAAGTTCCACACTAATTCTGTAAATAACACAGTTTTTGCAGGAAATAGAGAAAAAAAGAGAGCAAGACATAAATTGATGGACAAACTGAGTATCATGTTGGATTAATGTCTAGGAGCTTCCCTAACTTCAGAATGTCAGGAGAGCCAGTGGGAGCTGCAGGGGTGGGACTGGGCATCCCACAGAGACATGGAGCTGCCTCAGCTGGTCCTGAACCACATCCCCTGAGCACACTGAGATCACACATCTGTGTGCAAAGAGCTCCATCCTCACCCTGGGAGCAGAGTGACCCTTGGAAGGCACTCAGGGAGCTCCCTGCCCTTCACACCTCCCTTCACACCCTTGCAGAGAGCTCTGTAGGCAAACACTGTGCACAGGACATTGCTACTCCTCCCTGCCTTCAGTTGAACTGACTGATTCCCCAGGTTTGCTTTTGTGTTTGAATGCAACTTACTACACAACATAAAGCAGTGTGACCATTTAAAATCACTGATCAGGTGACCTGGCAGATTTAAAACCTGCCATTATCTCATTTAAAAGAAAGCTTGACCAACATGAAGCATTTTACTATAATAGATTTTTTTTATTATTATTTTTTGTGGGTTTTAATCAGCTCGCAAACAGCGTGTGTCATGTACTGGATTCTTTCAACAGCTGAGATTTAAAATGCCAGGCCTGTGTGTATAATCAAAATGCTCACACACGTTTAATTGTTGCCCTGTTAGCCGAGCCAGTATGATAAAAGCAACTTCATACATCCTGTGATTTTGACCTGATTGTTTGTGTCAGCGAGCCTTGTAAGAGCAAGGGGGAGCACAGCAGGCTCTCCTGGTCTCTAAATGGCAACACGAATTGTGGTCATTAGAGCATTCATGACCTGTGTACAAAACAAGGCATCAGTGGCAGCACAGGCTGAAGGATCCTCCAGGACAGGATAATTGCTCCTCCTGCTATGGATCAAACTCTGCCCCTGCTGCAGTGCCTTGGGAGTCTCACAGAGGAGGGATCTCTTCACTCTGAGGCCAAGGACTGATACATGGAAGAGTCTGTTTTCTTTCTAGAAATGTAATTCATTGCTACTCCAAGGATAAAATAAGCACGATAACAACAACAAAAATAAAATTAAATTTAAAACAAACAAACAACAAACAAACAAACAAAAACCCAACAAGAAGAATTATAGCAGTTCAGATAAGGCCTTGATCTGACTGCTCTTAAAAGGAATCACATCTCAAATTATGTATCTTTCTTCTGAACAATATGCCTTATTTATTCATGAATACACACCTGCATGTGAAACCTGTAAGCCTGTCTATACATTTAAATGAAGCTACTGTGACTATATAACATTAATTTTATTTTCTTCACCAAAACCCCTGAGCAAACCAAAAACAAAGGGATTATAAAAATGTCTGGGTCAGCCAAAAATGTGCATTCTGAAGTATTGATTTATTTATTTTTGGCAGAACCACCTTTTCTCCAGCTATTTTCTAGCCCAGAATTAATAAGGCACTTGGCCAGTGGTGAATCTGACAGTGACCCTGTCTGATGTCCAGGGAAGATCAAGAACAGGGCACTTCCCCTTAGCAGCCTCTCACACTCTAAATATTTTCATGTCAGTGATTTTTCTGTATTTGCTGTGTATCCCATAACCCTCAGAGAATTCTTCTCCCATTCTCTGTACCCAGTTTGTCCTGGCCCATTAAAACTCCCACGTATAAAACATTCTTTGGAGAGGAATTTTAAAGGCTCCTTATTCAATGTGTCAAAGAAATACTTGTAGTGATTGGTCTGAATCCTGTCACCCATCAGCTTTGACTGATGCCCTGTAGATTTTGTCATAGAAAAGACACAGAGTAACAGTCCCTATCCCTCTCACTCATGTTTTTACAGATCCCTAAAATATTCTAAAATAAACAATAATTTTTGATCATGAGGAATCTTAGCTTCCTCCACTATTCCTAAAAACATGTAACTCCATCATCCTTGTTCAATAAAACTTATTGCCCTTCATTAATTTCTCCCCAGTTTTGCAAAGTATTTTATTTGCATTGTAGGCATTTTTAATAAAGTTGGTCAATAACACTTCAGGACAAATTTAGACATTTATTATCAAAACAGACAGGGAGAAGCAATCTTTCATTCCTCAACTACTTTGATTGATATCCACTTCGTGGGAGATGAAAACCAAAATCCCACTTGCCTGACTTGGAGTTACATCTCACTAGGACAAGTCTTGGCCAGGATTTCTGCTTTAACAAGTCAAATATATGTCTTACCCAAAAGATAGAAAGATAATTTCTCTAGAACTCAGTATTCATCCTCTAGAGATAGAAACCAAGGTTCCAGTTTGTCACTAAAGGATATCTCATATTTAAGTATTTTAGAAAGAAATCAGTGCCAATGAAGGTTGAGAGCTGCCTACTCAAAATACTTCCCAGGATGATGGTCTAGTAAAACATGTGAAGAAATTAAGGGAAAAGTTCATGTTGACCCAAGCAGAGTTTGAAAGAGTGTCTCATGCTTCCTGATGAAATTATTTAAACACAGACATTTTACTGAAAGAAGGGACTTTTCCTCCAAAATTCTGTGCATGTCAGGATAACATATTCTGAAAATGTGATTAAAATTCACAATCACTTTCATATTGCTCAGTAAAACCTGAAATTTTAATTAAAAACCACCAAAACCATTCATTGAGTCCTAATCTGTTACCAACCTCTGTTTTCTAGGAAAAAAAAGTACTTTTTAATTTTTTTTTCAATTCAGATCCACAGAGCAGATGTATCCCTACAATACTTTGGAGCTTCACAAACCCCAGGCACATTCAGCATTTCCCCCATGCACAGGCACACGATGTTTTCACACAAAGCTCTTTGCAGGGCAGCAGCCAAGTGCAGATGCAAACAAACCCTGCCACAATCTCTGCACAACACATCTCAGCTGATGCTCAGAAAAGGAATGGCTTGCCAAAGCTGAGTTTGGAAAATGGTGACAAAGAAAGGAGTGATCAGTACATGCAATCATTACTTAGGGATGAGTCAGTTGACATAAGAAAACGAAATATTATCACCAGAAGAGATGTGATGAAATGGGTTTGCATGGACACAGACACCTCCCATTGCTTGGGTCTGGTTTTCTATTTTTCACTTTTCCCCAATGAGGTTAACAGCACAACAACAAGTGCATCTTTATGGGGCAGAAGACACGTGTAGCAGTTTTAAGCTGTTTGTGGGATTTCTGTTTCTGTTCATTTCCCTGTATCCATTCCATGTGGGTGCAGATGGATGCTGCGTGTTCCAGAGCTCAGCAGGTGCTCTGTGTTTGTCTGACAAAGGTACTCCCACATTCCCTGCAGTCAATGAAGAGCTTCCTTGTATCATGCTTAGAACAAACATCTAAATTCCATAAACTACTTCATGTTCTTCCTCCCTGCTCTACAGGGAGGAGTATTCTCACACTGATTTTTGTAGCCATGAAGAAAAATCAACACAACATTTCAAATTACGTTCTTCCAAAAACCTTTTCAAAATTTAAATTTGAATGCACATTTATTTTTTAAATAAAATTGTAAAAAATACATAATTCTAAAAGCTTGTTTTACTGGAAGCAGTGTCTAGAGATCAATAGTGAGATCTCCACTTACTCTTAGAGAGTCCCTGTCCTACAAAGTTTCAAATGTCAATGAACAAAACATGGAAGGATTAAGAATATCCATTATGTCTATCATGTCACTGGGGACTGGTTAAGAGTTTTACTACAAATAAGTGTAAGAGTTTTACTATAAACACTATTATTAAAAAACATTTTGGATAACAAGGGAAAATGTCACAGTTAAGGTCCATCTCTGTAAATGGGGTACTCACCAGTGATTTAAGAGATTTGTCTTTAGATGATGCAAGTTTATGGGAATCTTTCAAAAAGAAACAATTAATTGTGCCAATGTCTGGTTGCTCAGCTATAATCACACGTGCCTTTCTACAGGTAGATATATAACCATAAACTATCACATGGATATTATTCCAATATGTTGTTAATATTATTAAGACAAAAATAAGACTGTATGAATCAGCTGATCCCAGTTTTGGAAGCTGCAGAGTGAAGGAAGACAAACAGAAACACCAAATGTCTCAGGTTGTCCCTGAGCAGAGTTTGGGAGCACGCAGGTGTTTGTGCAGACCCTCACAAGCAGGATGCTACGAGTGTCGTTATGGCAGAGGTCACCAGATGGCACTGTTAAACATTCCAAGATTCCACTGATAACGATTTATTTTATTGTTTTCAGATGAGCAACGTTTTACTCTTAAAGAAAATGCTATTGTGTCACTTTTGGGACACTCGAGGCAAATCTCTGACAATTAATTAAGAAGTTTTCTGTCCATCTTGATTTGTCTATTAAGAATCAATAACAGAGCAGGAGTGATCTCCTGAGACCTCTGGTTTAACTTCTCCAATGAGAGGCAACTGTGGGATGCTCCTGGATTTTTGTTTCCAGGACCAACACATGTGGTGTAAACGATACTAATTATATGAAGAGCATAAGCCTCTGGATATGCAGAGGTTTGTGTTTTGGGGTTTTTTTTTTTT
The DNA here is from genome assembly GCA_013400955.1 of Drymodes brunneopygia. Lineage (NCBI taxonomy): Eukaryota > Metazoa > Chordata > Aves > Passeriformes > Petroicidae > Drymodes > Drymodes brunneopygia. The sequence continues at coordinate 1,578,538 of VZTZ01042582.1, read as the reverse complement.
TCATTTGGAAACAATCCACGAAGTTTTGATATTTAATACCATGTGTCAAGAAGGAGAAAACTACTATTCTCCATGGAAAGGGGAGACAGGGAGAGTTGTCCTATTCCTTAACTAAGATTTCCTTCTATTTTTATTCATACGTACAAATCCAAATGATTTTTCTGGAGTGTCCGTGGAGTCTTTTGTAAAAAGAGGAGAACAAACTTTGATAGGAACTTCTTGGCAATGCTTTATATTAATTGACACTTTATCCATCAGGGAAAACAATACTGATGATCTCTGAATATTTCTCTGTCCTCTTGTGAAATTCACAATCTCCCCAACAATGAAGATCAGTGGCATTCCACCAACTTGTTAACCTGAAATCTTTATTTTCTAGCGAGGGAAGATTTATTGATCAACACTCTTGCACAGGATCCATCGATCATACCTGTCTGCTTAGATCTAATAGCAGTGGGGAGGAGTGGGAATGTGTACAAACTTGCACATGAAATGATAAACAGCACAGTCGTGTCTGACACAAATTTTATCACCTGGCTGTATGCTGAGCAGATTTATGGAGACAAGTTGTCTAACTGGCTGAAACGACACATAAAATCTCACTAGCTGGTCACTTAGGCAGGGAAAGCTCTGAGGAATTTTGGCCCGTGCTTTTATGTTTAGTGAATTCTCTTGTCACTTAACATGTTCGTATAAATAATATTGCATTTTTAAAATTTCGACCTCAGGAGTATAAAACTGTCAGCCTGTATAAATTGCTGTAATAATATATGACACCACAGTTTGGGCCAGTCAGCAAAACTGGGGTTAGAATTAACCCAGTGATTAATTTCATTGGCACCAATTGAAAACAAAGTCAGCAAAAGCACTACTTTTGCAGTGCCATAATCATACAGAGAGGACCTATCCTACATGCTTTAGGTGTTTTGAAATTTCAGTTTGTTTCCTGGTGAAGCAGCAGATCTCATGAAAAATCACTCAAACTCTTCTGGGTTTCCTCTTTATCTGTAAAACTCAAATAAAAATATTGTCTGATGCTCTTTTAGATGTGGCTTGAAACTGGGGTCTGGCTGTCATCTCATTCCACCAGGTGATGGTACCAGTGAGAAGGATCCATTCAGCATTTGGGGATTTTAGGGTATCTCTACATTCTGGTTTTTTATTGTTTTTTGGTTTTTTTCTGAGAGGAAAAACTCAAAACCATTCTAACATAAAGCAGAAACCTTTCTGAAATCTCAAAAAGCACCCTCAGAACATTAACATGACCTTATGCACTGTTGACATCTCTAGACTATCCAATTAGTAAATAAATAGCATTATCTTAATTACTTCTGCATTGTAGAACCTGATGTCTCTTTTTTTATATTAAATGCAGACAATGCTTTAGCAAAAAAGGTGTATTTCCTTCTTTGCAAACTTCAGTTTGCTTCAACAATTAGTCCACCTACATTTGGAGTTCTGTCAAGAGCCTAAAGAAAAGTGGCAAATACAATCAAGTGAATATTACATTAGTAAATACAGACCATGCAATAAACCTCCAACTATGATAATCTCACTGAAATCCACTGACTTACAGTGATTTCCAAGAATTTTAATTTAAATTCTGATAAAATTTAAGGATAATTGAGATCGTTATAGATTTCATTTTCATCCCATAGGACCTTCCTGTGCATAATTTTTTTTAAATCAATGCCTGGCTAAACTATAAAGCCTAAGGAACGGAAAGAAGACAGAATGATATTTTAATCTATTAATTCAAAGGAGATGTCTATATTATTTTTCTTTGCATCCTTAATGAGGTAAATGGGACTAAAATAACTAGAATGCACAAATTTTTGACCAAGTAATACTTGAAAAGGAATACTTGAGAAGTGTAACATCTGTTACAGTCACGGAAATGAACTAAATTTAGTTTATACACCTGTAAACGCCATTTATGGGGGAAAAGAAAATCACCCAAAAAACCACACATACAAAACAAAAAATAAAAACAAGAAAACCCAAAAATCCCCTAATCCAAAACCTGAGAAGCTAAAATGGAACTTTTTTATGTAGGACATTTATTTTTTGCTTACTGTCCTGTGTAGTATTAATTTATTACACACCAACAGGAATGTAAATAGAATAAAGATCATGGCAGGTGTCTCAGCCTTTGATTCACAACCAAAGTGCATAAATTCAGTCTGATTTTCAATATGAAATCTATGTTAAATACATATTTGCTGCCTTCTCTACCTTAATTTACTGTTATTGCTAGTTCTTGTTAGCTTCCATTGTCAGAAATTGAATATCATGGCTAGAACACTTGTCTAAGTGGGGCTCGGCACTGTTGCGGAAAAAACCTAAAACCTCCTCTTAAAACCAGCCCCATGTATAGGATTTATTTCTGAACATGTCCAAATTGCTGGCTAAAGCAAGTCACTTCTGAACAGGACAAGAAACAGATCACATGCATGGTCAGGAGACAGACCGGCATTTGCTTGTGATCTAAGCAGGCAAACCTGCTTTGCAACCAACTGGAAAACTTTAACCACAATGTTTTACAAGGTATTTTTGCTTGTGAAGAAAGATATTATTCACCAAGGTTTGGCAGGATGGCCAAGAAACTCCAAATCAGAATGACTGGACAGTTGGCACCCAGTAGGCACTGCCTGGAAGTGTGAAAGCAATACCTGGATCATGTCCAGCTCAAGGCTAGAGGTCATGAACTGGAAAAACCTCTTTATATAAAACAAACCCAGCACAGACACTCTGGTAACAGAATAGTTCTGTTCAAGAACACAGGCATGTTCCAAGGAGCCTCTTGATAGTGCACTTCAATCCTGTGCCCTTGCTCCCAGGAGTTTCCCTTAGCATGAGTAGCAGATTGTAAATTTTTTTCCACACAGAAGGAAAGCTGAAACAGGTTTGATTTCCCTTCTAGAGTTCCAGCTTTGTAGTAAAAACTGTTAGAACTTAAAACAGAAAAGACCCTGCAGCTTGGCCTAAAAGAAAGTACATCTGATATGATGAGCAAGTGTTGGGGTGGACACAAGGAAAATGGAACACCATTAAAATGGAAGCTGATTTTGTGCAGTTTGGAATACTAGAGCAGCACATTCTCCATTTGCTCTCCCCTTCGTGCTGCAGGGGTCACCCCCAAGGTCACCCCTCCTGCTCAGCACAGACGGCGGCTGCCTGCTGGTTCCACTGCTCCACAGCCAACAGCACAACTGAGTTGGTCATTCAGGGGCAAAGAGTGTGAAATATGGAATTATGGAGCCCTTTTTATGAAAGCAAACAGTAAGGAAGATTAACAAAATCAACACAGAGATTCTCAGGTTTTTTAACCCTAATTTTTATGCTGCAGATCTCTGGGAGACTGAAATGTCTGGTTGTCATGTCACCTTAAATTTTCGTGACTCCAGCAACCCAAACGACTTCCCTGAAGTACATAAAAAACCCAGCAGGAAGAGTTGAAGTAACTACTGAACGTCTTTGGATATTCAGCACAATTTAGACTCCATGAAATATAGATTTTTCAGTACAACTTATCCACAGCAGTAATGCGCTGATGTTTACAACAATACGTTTGATAATTTGTGAACATTGCTGTAAAGAAAGGAATAAGAAAGCCAGGAAATCTCACAGCAGAATGGATGGTGGCTGTAACTGATGTCTTGGCTGCTCTCTACTACCTTTATTATGCAGCTCAGCAGGGTGCAAGACCAAGAAGTCTGTTCCCACCTCTAGGCTGGGGTAGTTGGGCTCCAGGAGGGCGCAGTTTCCTTAGAGAAGCATGTGAATTGTTATCACAAACTACAAATCCCTCTTTTGTGGAATATTATTTGTATTCTTCCCCAAATCAATACCAAGGAGTAGGTGGAGAATGAAGAAGGAGGGACAAAAGCACAGACAGTGCAGTAATGAATTACAATTTTGTTTAAAAACTCTGTAAATATGGCCTACTTTCATTTATTGTCTTCTTAATATGCACACTTGGGCTTCTCTCATATTTATGCACTTTTGCTGATATCAACTTCTTTCCATTGAAAGTGTACATACCTTTGTTGTACTGCTTCTAAAGTGTAATTTATTTTGGCTAGAATAATCCTCAGCATTAGACTAAGTCAGAAAACAAATAAAACCAACATAATGAAAGTAATTTCTTTTCTATTTGATTTCCAGGCACAAGATTTAAATATGTTTTGGGAAAAAGCACAAGGACTGAAGAGACTGTTCAGAAATCATCGAAGGGAAGGTGCAGCAACCTGAGAGTCCTCAGTGCTGAGCCTCCCTCCCTCCTGTGTGTGCCAAGGGCTGCCAGGAGGGAGAACAGCAGCTCCCGTGCCACACAAATCCTAGGGTTGGGATCAGAAGTGATGTATCAGCCTCCCAAACATCAAAAGTTATGAGCAGGACATTAGGATTTCACAACTGTTTCCTAAAACCACTTCATACTACAGCTCCTTGGTGTGGGAGGTTATGCTTTTCTATTCCTCAATTTTGCTTCAAAGTGCCAAGCAGTTGTATTAACACATAAGAAAAATATTCAGGTCAGTGCTGAACAGTAATAATCTTCCATGCAAAAGGGTCATAAAGTAATTGTGAGCTAACCAAGAATCATCCTCAAACTGAAATGCATCCACGCCTGGGATGGAAGAAAGGGAATTTGTTACAGCAGCCCTAGTGCTCCTAATAGTGGTAACTCAGGATAAAGTAAAACAGGGCAGCTAACGACAGCACAGTCTGTGCAGGCCTCGCAGAACAAGGCCTTTGTAGTCAAGATAATGAAAGCAGCACACCTGGACTTTGGGATAAAACAGCACAGGAACCAAGTGCTTCCCTAACCTGAACCACGGAGCTCTAGTTCTGTTTGGACACATCCAGAGCCCCTGAGAGGGAGGCAGAGCAGTGCCAGGCCCAGCTCCTGGTTACTCCAAGGCTCTGGCATCACCATCCCTCTCCATTCTCCCTCACCCACCTGGCACCTCACATTTAGCATCCCTCCCTTTAGCCCACTGCCATTTAGGAACAGGCACATTTTGGTGCCCTTTCCACAAGCAAAGCCATGGATGCAAGGTACCAAGCTGCCCTCCATGCTGCACAAACACCCTGTACACAGCTTTTAGGAACCAAATTGTGTAATATGCACTGAATCAGACTCAGGCTGCCACTGCATGAATAAGTGAAGTGTTCCTAGACTGCATACTTTGGGATCTGCATTGGCACATCAGCATTTATACCTCTGCCATAACATGAGTGAGATAAAACAAAAACAAGCCCTGGAAAGAAGATTAAAGAAGAGCTGCTAAAAGCAAACATTCCCCTTTCATTGTGCTGTTAATTTCTCTTTAACAGATCACATTCCCAAAGCCCCCTGAGCCAGGAGAGGGTCTCAGTGGTGGTGCATTTTGCAAAGCACTCAGCAGCAGCACACATAAAACCCTACCTATGTAGGACACAGCTGCTTGAAATTCCCATGCAGCCACCAGATTTGTTTTTGTTTGGGAGGATCTCCCAGCAGTTGATGCACAGATGGAGGAGAAGGCAGTTAACAAACAACGACAATAATCATCCTCCATGGCAGGCCCAGAGCTGAATCCAAACCTAAGGTGAGGTTTTAAGGCATGGAGTCAATGCCCTGGCCATTGGTGAGAACACAAACACACAATGTAAGAAGCACAGCTCTCTGCTCCTGTTGGGGATGGGGGCTCTGTGTAAGCCCTCAAGCCCAGGCAGAGCTATCAGGCAGAACCATTTATTAACAAGTTATTATCCTGCTGCACTACAGGACACGCACCAAAGAGAAGTCACTGTTGAAAACCACTCTTAACCCTGGTGGACAGGTGAGTTCTGTAATCATACAAACATGTTATCTTGGAGGCCATCAGGGCAGGGAAGGACAGTCTCTCTCATCTCCTCATCTCTCCTCTGATTCCAATATAAATGATACAAAATCCCTCAGAGGTGAAAGGTTTGGATATTTCTTTCTGGTTTTTTTTTTTTTTTTTTTTAATACACGGGCCCATTATCCCAAATAAAAGTTTATCAGACAGGTGTTAGATTCATTATCTTATTAATTGTCATTATTGTAATATTAGTTGTGGGTTGAAGGATTGAAAAGTTTGGTCTGGGTTTGGATACACATTATATATGAATGCTCAGGATATTTAATTTGCAACTGAAGTGGAAGCCCTCTGAGGCAGACTTTGCAGTATGTCTGGCTTCACAGTAGTGTAAAATATGAATAGTGGGTGAAAATTATATCAATGCAACTGAGTAACATGAAACTGCAGAATATTGGAATTCAAACACTTTGAAGTGCATTAAATTCCTGTTTTCAAAATGTCACATCAGCTTTTCACTATGTAGTGGGAACTAGGGCATAAAAAGTTCTCCCTCACCCTATGAGTAACTGTTTTATAATATCAGTTTTGAAGTGCTCTCAAATAAAAGTAATCTTGTATTTTCAATCTGTAGCACCAGATTAGAAGAGGAAAGGTGTTGCAGATACTTTGTAGTTAAACAGAAGCCAATTCATTTTGCTGTGAATAACTTCTGAGGCAGTAACAGAAATATAAAAATATGTGTATATACAACACACCTGGCTCATCAGTTTTAAAACAATCCAGACTACAATTTCAACAGTCCCCAAACTGCAGTTTAGGTGAATTTTTGAGATGTCCAGCTCACCATGCTCTTTGCCTACCCAGGCACCCTCCAGGCTGGATTGTCTCACTGTGTTTGGTCCTTTGCCAGCAGTCACGGCTGCAACCACAGCAGAAAATCAGCTGGACCTAACTGGGATTTATGCTCCATGCAGCTTCATTGGAAAACAAAAGTTTGGATTGCTTTTTATTCTAGCCAAATGGCATCAACCACCCTTACACTGCAATTGCATGAGCAGAGGACAAAGAAGGTCAGAGAATAATGAAATTATAACTCAATGACAAAGTAACAAGCAACAAATGAATGCATTGGCAAATCAAGCCCAATGACAGAACATTAGTCAAACAACAACAAAATGATTAATAGATTTATGTATTCCTGGCAATGATTAAAATACTTAAATCCTGTACTTATGGACTTGATAATTTCCTGTGAGGAACAAAAGCCACATGGTAATTGCCACCTTCTTAAAGCCACTGGTGCAGATTTAATGTGCTCAGAGTGAAGTCCTCTTTGCTCTAAAGCCATGAAGAATGATCGCAACATTTTCTGGCACCTATCAATAAAAAATGGGTTTGTAGTGATATTAAAAGATGGAAATCACTTTCTTTTAGTTACTGACATCTCCTTTTTGAAGTTAACTTTATGATTAAAACGAGAACAGCCGCATTTTGTCACAGCTGAAAGATGGATGGATTAAAAGCACATATCAGCACTGCAAAGAGGCCACAGATCTTCATCAATATAAATCCACAAAGCATATGACTGTGCCAGGGAAACATATTCGCAAAATTTCATTCCACCAAGAGATTACGGGGACTTAAAAGGCAAATAACCATTGATTCTTATTACACAAACTGCTAAAGCAAGGAGAAAAAGCAAACATTTAAACCATTCTTTTAAAACCTCTTCCTCAACTTCTGCTTCTTCTTACTGAAGTGCTGAGCACTGCTAAAATTTTTATGCAGTCCATGCTACGTTTTCCCCCTTGAACCTCCTTTTATTTTCAGATCAATCAAACATCTTAGGAACTATTTTGTTTTTCATTGAGGCACAGGAGGCAGCATTTTCCTATTCTTGGTGGTGTATTTTGTCACTGAAGGGCCTGTTGAGTGTTCTGTAGAGAGCCAGGTTGTTTGTATTCCATCCTAAGGTGTCTTGCAGGCTCATTGATCCCGGCTCCATGATCACAGGTTTTCCCTTATGCACACACTTAAGTGTGTGATAATTATCTCTGGAGTGATTAGCCGTAATTATTATAAGGTAATCATTATTACCTTAGTGCCCAGGAGTTCAAACTACACAACCAGATCCCCTCTATCAAGTCAGGTATTTCCCTGTCACAGAAAACTTCCAAGCCTGGAGCAGCCAGCTATAGAGGGAAATAGGAAGGGAAATAAGGAAATTACAGCCAATACCTCAGGCAGGACAGGAGGCAACTGCCTCAAGTGCCAAGGACTAAATTTGACACAGACCCATTAGACCTTTCCATGTTTTCTAGAACATCCCTGAGTTTAAAGGTATCAAGTACCCACAATTTTTAACACAAATATATTTTTAAAATACATTTTACAAGAAATGTGAATTCTAATCAACCTTCATAACAGCTATTGAAGCTTTATCCTACAGCATTTTGGACTTATCATCTTATTTTTCCTTGAAAACTTCCATATTTAGATGACTCTGAGGAGACTAGAGAAGTTTTTGCACGATATTCTGGAAGTAAATTACACTGCAGCTGGTGACACACATCTCTTTTTTAAAAAAAGCACATATGGATTGAGGTAAAAACAATTTTCATGCTGCTTTACAATGGCCTGGCTGTTTATTCCAGGCAACATTAGATGTGCTTTCCAAGGTTCTGACCAGCCCTACTCATCCATCAGCTCCAGGTTATTTCCTGCCCGCTGGAAAATCTGTCCAGAGCAAACAAGAGAACACCCAGAAAGAGAAATGAAGAACCAGAAAGAAAATTCCCTATTTGAACTCAGTGATTTCAGGACGCACACTGCTCTCCTTCCCCCTGCCTGGATCCACAAGTCTCTTTATCTCAGCACCACCTTCACCTCCTCCACATCCAGAAGGTTCTTGATCATGAAATGTTTTCCCAATTTCAGCAAGTATCCATGTTTTGCAAGTAACACAGAAGAGCTCCCATGATGTTATCACAGGGACAAGACACTTCTCATCCAAATGCATAGACTCATCAATTTTAAATTATTTTTTTAAATAGTGTATTATTCATTCTGAATTTCCAGTGATTATTTTAAATTTTTATCACAGTGGATTTTTCCAAAATACTAAACTCTAATTCTATACTATATTGTCTAACCGTTCCTAAAGTAAACACCTCTATGTAGAGCATGGATTTAATGGACGTTTCTGCAACTCTCTTCTTAAAATACATCAGCATGGGAAAACAACAAAACCTATATTTATATTTAAAACAGGCAGAGTCTGTGGTGTTTTGCTAAAGAGCTCATATCAAATTGGTTTTAAAATTCACCTCTGACTTTTTATTTTACAAATATTCTAGTCTTCTGTACACAGGAAAATGTAAAACCATTGAGCTTAGTTTGTATTAAAAACTCCACAACTTGTAGGCTAATGGCTATCAAGAAAAAACAAAATCAATTATCATGTTTTCTTTTTCCCACACACACTTTCCCCCCCAGAAATGTCCTTTTTAACATCCAGATGCAAGTACAAGCAATGTTTAGCACTATAATCAACATTTCCAAGCTACCTGCCAGCAGAACTCACAGTGCTGAACATCAGCATTGTCAGCTCCTTGGAAGCCTCAGACACATTTCACATGGTCCAAAGAGATTATGGTCTCCATTTATAAACCTTCCATGCAGGGAGGGGAGCTCCTGGACAGAAATTCAGGATAGAACATGCATTGCAGCTGAAGAAGATCTCTGCACAGAAGGTTCTGTGCCCAAAATCAGCCTGGGATGGCTGAGCTGACTCCACCTCTTTTTGAGGCAAATGCCACTGCCCCGGATGAGACAAGAAATGGCAAAAACGCTCCAACCAAAACCAAAGAAACCCCAATTAATTTTTATTTGAACTCATGTTTTCAGATTTTACAGTCTTGCTCATCCAGACCCCAACATCAAATGAAGCACCATGAATTCTGGAAAATGTAAAGATTTATTAAATGCCACAGCTTTTCTGTGCTTCTACCACCAGAAATGCCCTCGGCACAAACAATAATGAATCTCACCAGGAATTAGTCGCTAACAGCAACTCTTTTTGAAGGCAGATAAACTATTTTGGAAGTCTAGAATTCCTAATCACACTCTTTGTCAATCCCTAAATGCACAGCTGTGCCTTCATTAGGGGAAAAGCACAAAGTGAGCAGCACTTCCCCAGCTGAAGCCAGAAGCAAAGGCCTGCAGATGCACCCGTTAACAAGAATTGTGTTTCACTCACTTTTAGTTGGGGGATGATTCCAGCTCATGCTAACCCAAGCCAACAGCAATTCCTACTTTTATTTACAGTCCATAGATTGAAAAGAGCTTCCTGGGTCCTTTATATACAGCAAGGGCTCTTTCTGACTTTATGGTGAGTCTCAGAAAACCTGAGGCATTTTCCAAATGGCTCCTCTCAGCTCTAGACACTTTTGGCATCAGAAGGAAAAAATCCATCCTGGACTGTCACAGAAAAGAAAAATTATTCCAAGGAATGAATAGATTTTTAAAGAGATGGAAACCATGAGACAACAGATTTCTGCATTCAACATGAAATTTGTATCCCAAAACTTTAACAGTTTATGCTCTGGAACAATTCATGTCTTTGCTAGTTTCCAGACAACATCAAGAAATCTGGCACATATTGGTGGAAATCTGGATTTAAATCTGGCACAAATTGGTGGAATATTTCAAAATAAAAACTTTGCAAACAGCAGAAAGGCTGATTCTTCATGGGGGTCATGCAAGGGCATCTTTTTTGCCTTTCATCTGGTTCTCCTTTGGAAACCCAAAGAGGACACAAGTGCAGGACCCAGTAACCTTTTCAGTCAGAGGGACCCTCCATGATCCCCACTGTCCTTCAGCTGAACTGCCACTGCTATTTAAAGCTTTTTTTTTGTTTTTTCCTCCATTAAGCTCAAGAGAGAGAAATTACAGTTTGAAGAGCACCGTCCTTTATCTTTAAGAACAGCCATTGCGACCAACATCAGATTTGGTTTGCGTTTTTTTGGGTTATTTTTGCTCTTCACTAAAAATCAAAACATCCAGCTCCCATGGGAAGGGCAGGATGCATTCCCAGGTTTTCCTGAAGGGCTCATTTCACATCTTTTTGCATATAGGACATTCAAGTTTATCACAAAACAGAAGTATGGGCCCCAAAATGTGTCCACTTAAATTTATGGGTAATTCACAGATTATTTTTAACGTAAATTACAAGTGTCAGCTCATGGCAGAAAGCAGAACAGTTGTGCCTCATAGAAGTATTTTTAGTTACCATGGACCTCAAATGTGAGTCCTCAGGATGTCTGAACAGTTTTGTTTTAATGTAAGTGTGCTCATTTTATGTAACATTCTGCAGAACAGAACTTATTCCCATTCTTTTTTATCCTCCTGATGCCGCTGTGTGCCATTAGTCTGAGAATGCAAAACTATACTCATGTCTTTCCTGTAGAAACCTAAAAGTTACCTGCACATAAATGTTTCATGCAACTCTGCTTCACTGTCTTTCAGTGCATTAAAAAACCTCAATTTGCTAAAAGACAACTGAATGTTCTGCTACTTCAGAATTGTGAACTTTCTTTTTCTTTGTTATTTGTAAGCTGGACTCATCTCTGCTAGAATTCTAGGAGATGCACATCATTAAGAGAGGGGAAAAAGCCAATTAAACAAGTAGCAGGTCCTCTGTCTGATGCATGGTTTAGAAAGAGGCTATGAAATATGCAAGACCATCAGAAAATAAAAAGTACCTTAGACAGCAACTAATTGTGCTGAATTGCCTGCTGGTAATTAAACAGGGCATTTGTTTAAAAAACCATATTTAGCCCTTAATGAGTGAAGATTTTGACCTTCTGCATAGTGGGGCTAAAAAATGTGTTTGGGGCTTAAACTATTATGAATGCTTCTTTTATTTTAAAACAGACATTTTCGCCCTTATTGATCTTGCTCTGGGAATGTGACATCAGCTGTTGTGGAATCTCACATGAGGGAAAACCAAGCTGAAAAGTCAGAAAAGTCTCACTGTGCACAGGATAAACGTTTTTTGGAATCATAATCTGGACTGATGCAAATTTCTCCTCATTTTTAATCCTAGTGACCAGCACTTCCTTTGAGAAGGTGGGACACTGGTACTTTGTTCCAGTGCTCCATCCCATGTACAAGATACCTCATCTTCCAAACAGCATTTCTGATACTTTGCTACGAGTTTATGGATTTTAAGAAGAACTAGATAGACAAAAATTATTTTAGAAATATGTTAAATGTACTCTCAAACAGTTTGATTTCATAGGATTTGTTCTATTTGTTCTACCAGGATATTCCAGCCCTAGAAAGAGCCACTCAAGAGAACAGCCAAGGCAACTGCAGCAGCCTTTTTTACAGCTGAGTGCCAGAAAATATTATTGATTTGCAGAGAGTGGGTCATGGCCAGATCCTGAGCTTTAAATATGGCTCATTCTTCTCCAGATAGAACAATTTCCTAGAGTTTCTTAATTTTTTCTTTCCCCCAGGTGCTTAGAGCACCTGAATAGAAGGGATTAAAAAAATTAGGTACTTTTTTTTTTTTTTCTTTGTTTGGACAGGCCCAGTCCAGAAGCCTAAACCCAAGGAAATGCTGCCACTCATTCCAGTAGGACTCAGGTCTCGTCATAACTAGTTTTTTTTTTCCTTCTTGCACACAGCTTATATCCTATCACCCATGCACAGCAACAATGCTTTCAACACACCCATTTTCACAGTAGATAAAATATTTTTAGGTTATGGAATCTCCTGGAGAACTCTTTATTTTCTTATGAGTCAATGCACCAGGAACACATTCCTGTTCTTTGATGGGCATAGTTCCAGAGAACACTGATTTAAAGCAGGTCTGCTTGACAATCCCTCACATAAAGGATAATATTGAACCTTGCTATTGCCTGAGCTCTGTGTTTCTCCAGTTTTGGTTTTTAGTTTCACTTGATTGCTTCCAGGCATTATTTTTTCCCCCATTTTTCAACTTATTCCATATCATCTCACAGTATTTCAATCTGTGCATTTGACATAGAACTCAAATCATGAGCATTACTGCAGTGAGTTAAAGTTTAAGTTACACTTTTGTAGAATTTTGTGGAGAAAAGACGACTGGAATCTGAGAGGGTATAATGAATTCTGAAAATCAGTTTTTGCAAACTCTGTGCATGTTCTTGCTTCCGAGTGGAAGAGCAAGAGTAATTTCTCAACGTGTCAAAGCAAACTTCTTTACACCACTGAGCAGCATCAATCTCACTTAAAATTGCTGGTGACATCTTGACTTGTTTATCATAGTCTCAGAAACGACAGCAAATTTTAATTTTTAAACTATATTACACAGTTTGAGAACAACTTAGGCTTTTTGATTATACAGCTCCATGGGCTTAAAATTGAAAAACACAACAAGTGGGGAATGGTTGGGAAGCAAAGCCCTTGTTTGGAAGAAAAAATTGTGGGTTCCCCTCATTTCAGCTACAAATTGCATTGTGTGAAAAGGCAGAATCTGGTGTACAGGTGGTCAGGCAGGTGGATGCTGTGCAGAGCCATATGCATTCCAGGTGGGAAAACTCCCACCCCAGCTCCTAGGATTTACCACTTTGGCTAACAACACTCAACTAATTGCTGAGGTGGGAACAAGAAAGAGACCACAACTCACTCTTCAAATGCAAATGAATACTCCTGGAGCTTCAAGTATTCGCTGCAATAAATGTTTAACTGTTTATGGCTGGGGGAAAAGAGCCCCGAGCAGCAGAAGTACCCCCTTCACAGAACAGATGTAGTTTCCTTATTTGTTTATTCACCTTGGGAAGAGAAGGAGCTGGGAAGTCAAATCCCCTCAGGCAAGGAGGGAAAGAACTTGAAGCCAACTCTCATAATGTAGCTTGGCTGAGGGCTCCCGGGGCAGAAAACTGACAACTGCACTTCTGACAAATTATGTGATGCCAGCCCCAGAATTTGCTCTTTTCTTTCTTCTTCTCTGACTCCAATTTGATATCATTCTGTAAATTTAGGCTGACATTATAAATTGCTCTAGGAGGACCAAAATCACGTTTTCCAGCACACATGCCTGTCACTTTTTTTTTTTTTTCTCACTTCAAACACCAGGTTGCCCAATTATTTTAACACTGTTGAATGAAGCAATGAATAGGCAAATAATGTCACTGGAAAAAGAGTACATGGAAATTTAATGACATGTTTTATTGATGGGCAGATGCCTCAGATGTGTTTTTCTTCAGCAGATATAATTTTACTATTAGTTAATGTAAGAAATAGTAATTAAATTCTCTCACTAGCAGCCTAAATGTAATAGTTTCTGTATATACGGAAAAAAAAAAAGAGAAAAAATGGCCAAAAGGAAACTGTAAAACAGCATTATTCCCTCTAAATAAGATTTCAGGATGTCTAAGCTATCCCATCTTCACAAATATTGGTGCTGACGGCTGAAGACAGACCCTGTGCTGTCGTTCTCCCTACGCCTCAAGGTTCCCAGTGCTTCACAAGCATTTGGTGTCAGGCCCCAGTTTCTGCTTGGTGCCAAGCTGTCTCTGATGCCTGGATATTGAAAACAGAGTCAAGATTTACTCTGTGATGTGATCTAATGGCAGCCAGGCAGCAGCTACAATTCCTGCTCGCGGGCTGAGTTTAGGAGTGTCAGGGGTTTTTGCCATGTGAATCTGCCTGGAACTCCTGATACAGAGATTATGCCTGGAGTATTTATCTTCATAAAAATCCTTTGAGATTTAATAATAGAAAAAGCTTTTTGAATTTCTTACATAAGATACGCTCCTTAAAGCTTATTAGTTTATTAACAGGGACAAATTAACAGGTAACTCTACACATTAATCAACAGAAAGGTAATATAAACTGTTGATCAAAACTGAAAAGGAGATGCTCATAGTAAGAGTTTAAACGTTTGTTTTCTTAACAACAGAGGACGGCCTCAAAACAGTAACAGCAGGCAACAACAACAGCAGGCAACAATAAATATCACTTAACCTAAATCCCTGGGAAGGAGAACAAAGATTTCTCAGATCATTCCATCCCATCCCATGTCACTGCTGTGGCTGCTTTCCTCAGGTTTCTGCAGCCCAGTCCATGAACCAGTTAACGACCACTAACTGGCCCTCTTAACTACCATCACCTTGTCTCAAATATGATAGATCAACATCTCTGCTGCACTTTGTGCATTTTATTGGGCAACAGGATGATAGAAAACCCAAAATATTTGAGTTATAATCTTTACCCCTCTTTTTCATAATGCAGAATTCCGTGGATTAACCACCCAACACTGCATTCACTATTGCAAGCATGGTTTCTATGAAGAAACCTGAAGAAAATGTATTTAAATGTGTGGTAAAAAAACTGACCAAAATTTGTATTCAGGGAGGCCAGACCTGACCAACCCTTGATTTTGCCAGTAAGGAACAGTATCCAACATTTTCTCTCAGGAAAATGGATACTGCAGCTGAAATGGAAATACTGATTGGGAGCAGACAGGACATTGCTTTTCCAATGAACAAGATCACAACACTCTCTGCAAACCACGCACCAATGAACGATCTGTTATCATATGTTATCATCATATATGGCCAAACATTTAAATCCTGCACCTAATTTGCCACAGGGATAATGCTGATGCCTTCACAACAGCGTTAATTTGTGAATTCTAGCCTAAAAAAGCCTCTTCAGCAGCAGCCCATCAAGGTAGGATGAACTCACATCACTCAAATGTCTTCCACTGCTCATTCCCCCAACAGCCTCCTCTAATTTGCTTTGCTGCAAAAGGATTTTGTGATGGAAAGTTATTAAACCAGCAAGCCCATGACTTCTTTGTCTTGACAGTAGAATAGATTAAATGACCTAATTTCAATGGCTAATTTCAATGAGCCACATCACGCTCTGTTGAGGCAAAAAGATGGGAAATACAGTAATGTACAAGAAACTGGATGTTTGGATGGTGAAATGAGGAGATATCATAACACTAAACAATGTAAATTAAGCCTTCACCCAGACAAAGAGAGTTCTTTTCTAGCAGCTCTGTTCCAAAGCAAAAACACCCAATTGTTCTATTTTAATGCCCACACTTTTTGCTCTTTTCTGCCTCATAACCCAAGTGAAAACCTTGATGCAGAGAGCAGAGTGGCTGCAATGGGAATCATTCCAAATGTTACCTGATGGTTTCAGCAGCCCCCTGGTACCTCAGGAGCTCTGGGAGATTTCCCAGGGATACAAGGGTTCAGTAACCTCATGTGACACTTTGTACATCACAGCCTCAAAGGATGAGTGATTTAGAGCTTGTCAGAATAAATCAAATGAGTTCACGGGGAATTCTCCTGCAGGTGTGCATTACTTCAGAAAAAGTCTCATGAGAAAACGGGGAACATTTATAACTATTTTTGGGGTTTTTTTGTTACCTTGTTACACAATTTCTTTAGAAAGAAAAAAAAAAGTAAGACTAGATCTAAATGTAGGATATAAATCCATATCTTTCAGTTTTATTACTTTACTTCATTCTTGAAAGGTCTGAATTTTCCTTAAAATTCTGAAATTTATATTTTCCCCTCTGGTAAATGCTACTTAAAATTTCTCAATTTTCCAGCTGTAGAAAGACCAGAACAAAACATGATTCAGTAATAGCAGCATTTATCTTCTTCTTACAGTAACAATTCATTCAAAAAGCCTAAGCAGAAAAATAATACTCTGATTAAAGGCTGATAAAACAGAACAAGTTTTGGCCAAAACTTCTCAATGTGTGTTCAGCAATTTTTTAGTACTAAAGAATCCACAGTTTGCCTTTGAATATTTTATTGATTAGAGACTTTAGAGATTGTGGTTCAGATCACAGTCAATAAAGATCCAAATAATCTGAAGACCTGGAAGGATTCTATTTGCACTGGTATTTTTTGCAATATTCTTTTAGCATTTTCTGGCTGGAATATCTAAAATTTTAGAACAGATATTCTAGGAACTACTAAATAATAACTAAAGTTAGTTAATTAAAAAATGAGATCTCCATATTCTACAAGTTTTAGTTTCCTATAGCTCTAACTTAGAGGCAGACCAAACTCCAATTCTGGCACAGCACTTTCAACTTTGTGCCATATACAGATACATAAAGCACTGATTTATAAAACTGTGCAGCTTAGCTCTGCAGCCCTATTAAAAAAAAAAACAACCCAAAAACAAAGAAAAAAACCCTTTACTAAGATTCATGGGAATATGATTTTAATTCTCTTGAAATTATCTTTATAATTATATCTAATGCCTTACATCCTCAAGGCCAGGTTACTCCAACTAACCCATGATGGATATTTGCCTGAGCCATTCCTAAAACTTTCAGGAGGTAAAAAAGAATAAGAAGAGGTATTTTAATCTTCAAAAGATCTCAAAATCAGACACCTGATTTTGTCTGCATCCACACGACCCCAGCTTTAACCAACCAGAGCCAGCCCCAGCCCCATACTGGAAAGTCTTGGAGCTAAAGAGTTCAGTTTAAATTATTTGGCAGCTCCCCTGGGGCAGGAGAGTTCTCAGCTCAGTGCTCAGCTGAGCTGTAAAGTGGCTGCAAATGCAGCTGAGGTGAAGGCCTGGCTCTCAAAGAAGCCTGAAGAAGTGTGTCAGAGAGAGAAGCTTAATTGCCAGGAGCAGATCTGGAACAGTCTCCTAGCAGAACTACTCAAGCCTGGCTTTAGTTTTGGCATTGGTAAATTTTATCTGAGCCTCATCAACTCTCCAAGGAGCTGATGGGAGTGAACTCCCCCATTCAGCAGGGCTGGATCAGAGTGGAATTACTGGAATTATCAGAAAGCTGAACAGCCCCAGTACGAGCTTCATAGGAGGGGTTAACATTTATTTTGATTCCTCCCTTATTCAGCCTCTCTAAAGCATTCTTCAATTACATAAAAAATGAAAAAGGAATCCAAAATGACCAAATACAGATGTCTTATCACTATTATATGCTCTGGGGTTCAAATGCAGTGAATTACACACCCCTTTCTCCTCTGAAGGACATTGGAACACATAATGTGAAACAACCACGCATAATAAAGCATTTTTTATTTCCTATTGCCACAACCTCTCCTGAATTTATGCATTACATTCACCAGCAAAAATGCATATGTGCCTGAAATAAAAGATGATAATAGAGCAATGTCATTGTATTTACTACTATTCCCTTGAAATTCCCCATACATTACCATTTCACACTGGAGCTATGACCATCATTTTCCCTTGCCAGGGGAAGGTGCAGGCCTGAATACAACTCTAAAGGATTGCTATAATGAATTAATGTGAAAATGTTAAATTTAGAGAAAGAAAATAGGATAGTTCCACTTACTAGATGTTTGTACTCCATTAATTCTCAAGATTTCACCCCTTTGGAGTGACCTGTGCCCTGAAATGGGTTTTGCCCAGGTGACACCCCCATATTTCAAACCATAACTGATTTTCCTGATGCTTGGACTGTGAGTTATTTCCACTGCACTATCACTGTCCCCAGCAATAGATTATTTTAACACAGCTCTGTGACCAACTGGGCTCTTTGCAATTCAATATTGAAAATTGCTGTTGCCTTCCTCAATCACAAATTTCACATGAACACTGTTAATTAGAGCAGAATTGATAATGCCACTCTTTTGAGTAAAATAAAGAAAAAACTAATGATTTGGCTGGATTTCTGAAGTAACTTTGAAACTTTTGGCTACATAAATGAGTTCAAAATATGACTTCAAGACTCAGAAAGTAGAGAAGAATGACTCAAAGGTTACCCAAACATTTTTCTGATATATAGATATAAATATATATATAGAGAGAGAGAGAGGGAGTAATTACAACTATAAGGAACTCATGCCAAATATTTAATCTGTAGGAATGTATCATAGTGACACTTTAGTGGCATTTGTAACAAACTACACAATCATAATGGAAAATTATGGTCTTCTATATTCTTTGGCTCTGTTGACAGAAATGTGTCCACTGATAATTTCAAGTATTGCCCCCAAAAAGCCAGTAAAAATACGCAATTGCCACATAAATCAATCTTAATGAGTTGTTAACCATTTACACAATGAGGAGGTGCTGTGAGAATTCATTATGTAAGTGTTCCATGTGATCTAGAACAAATCTTTGTTTAGAATGTTTTAACAAATTATACAGTGATTTATTAAAGCAGACATTAATTTTTCCACTGGGCAGTTTTCATATTCATGTATGATAATCAAGAAAAGAGTGAGAATCAACACGAACCTTTCAAGGTGTATTTGAGCATAAATTAAAAGGGCATGAAAAAAGATTCATGGTATTTTATGTATATCACATTCCAAAATACAGAACACGTGTACAATAAGAAAAGTAAACCTATTTCATTTCCACTTACACAGGATTTACTTTTACTTTTAGTCTATATATTTTTTTCTGATTCCATTAATCTCTTGATAATTGTTCAGCACTGCAAGTTTTTAATCCGCTTTAATTTATAAAAAAAAAACCCCTATGAAATATTGAAGAATATACATTTAAACCGAAGTTAACAGATCAATACTGTTGTCTGAAATAAACTCACCTGCAACCTCAGAAAGTTTTAGTATAGGCCAAAAAGTGCTTTGTCCACTTTAACTTCTGGGGTTTTTTTGGATGCTGGGCCCAATGCTAAAACCAATATGCTGACACAAATTTTGGTTTTGTGTAATGCTCATTGAACAAGGACTATAAAACAGTTGAGTCTTCAAGAAAAGAAATGATTCCTATCACTGTGAATAAGAATTTTCATATATTTTATGACAGCCTGTATCCTCATCTGGTTATATAAAAATAACTATTTGTAGTTTTGTGAAGTCAGCAGTATTATGCTGATTAATTCCAGATGGCTTTTTTTTACTTATTTTAATTTTTTTTTCCATGTGGCTTATTTTTGGTGTGGGTTTAGATTTTACTCTGACAGCTCTGAAAATATGTTCACATGAAATTTTAAATTCTAATTTAACTTTCTGAACTCTACCATGAATTGTATCTTTCACTGTATATTGTCACATTGGATTGCAGCAGAAGTCCCAGGACCTGTCTCTGAGTTTCTGCTCTGGAACATGAGATCTGTTGAGCATCATCAACAATAATTCATCTGGAAATCTACTGATTAAAAAAAAAACAACTGACTCAAGGTACCCAAGATTTGGCCCTATAACTACCCCCAAGGCAAACCTCTATATCTCAGCAGTAGACCTGAGATATGAAATAG